>CM047807.1:12293622-12489097 GCA_026214975.1 Gentiana macrophylla | reverse complement strand
AGATTTACTTGCTTCAAATCATGTTCAAGATTTTCTTTAACGGGCATTCTGACTTCGATGACCGAATCTCCCGCAATCAAAACAAATCATCTCAAGAGCTTCATATTCAATTTTAAATTTATGCCCATTCATCACAACATGAGTTTCCATAATCACGCTCAAAATCAACTTCTATACAAATCCTTGCAAACCTCGCCTTCTAAGAAACTTGTGTAAAGAGATCAATCTTAATTGGCTTACCAATTTCTTGGCGAGCTCCTCCAGACTTCTCTTCAAACATCTCACGTGGATTTGGCCGATTCGTATCCAAACGAGGGTAGACGTGATTTTCCTCATTGGAAGGAATGAAGAACGGTCGCCATTTCGAATCGCTAGATAAAGGCCCTCGCGACCACCCACGGTCCGCTCATTGAGCCCACTCGTAATCTTCTTTGCTCAGAAACGGACTACAAAGTACCCAAGATCCAAATCAATAACCTGAATATCTCCATTTTTGCACCATAATGTCGAAAGACGCTGGTACAAAGACCTTATACTAAATATTTCTACCAGTAGTTTAACAATAAAGAGTCGCCTCCATGGCCTCCACAATTCAAAGACAGCTGCCCAAAGGGATTTCAATCCTTTGGCATCCTTCTCCGGTCCCCTCCATCGCTCAGACTAGAGAGAAAGTCGGCGATATCGGACTCATCTTCATCTTCTCCGGTATAGTAGATAGTGTCCGGCATCTGCTGGCGAACGACAGAGACTCCACTTCTTCTTCCCCCTGCATTAGCCTCATTCACCGTATTCGGTGTTCTCCAATCTCGGGTGGACCAGGTCGTGCTCAAAACAAATGCCTGGATCTTCCTTCTTGTGGATGGTCCCCTTCCACTTCCATGGAAGAGTCCAGATTGTTGGCAGGTTTGGATTTTATGGGAAGGTCGGGGATCAGCGGCGGCCGCCAAGGGTTTTGTTTGTATTGTTATTTTATTAAAGACATTGAAGAAAGTGATCAATTAGTCTCTAAATGTATACATATCTTACCATACATATTCCTTTTCCTGAGTTTGTATAAGTACCTGCAGCCACAGAACAAGCTGCGTATGTATCAACAGGTTCTTCAACCATTATGACATGCAAGTTGCGATGATCCGATGTGTTTACAAAAGTGGATCTCCATTCTGGTTAATATCATCAACTATATAATGATTCATTTATGCGCTAAAGACATTGTTCATAACACGATATTAGTATTCTTTTCGGTTTGACTAAAGCACGCACTTTCTCTATACGTAGATCAGTTTGTAGCTGTTTTCATTGATGACACACTAATTTATTCGAAGTGTGAACCAGAGCATGACGATCATCTAGGGCTTGTCTTACAGACATTAAGGGACAATAATTTTTTTGCAAAGTTTAGTCTGTGTGAGTTCTTGTTAGAATATATATGTAGCTTTCCATGGACCAATCAAACCAAGTTTCTTCTCGGCTTAATCCAATCATCAATCTCAACTCCTGTACTAAGAAGAATACATTCAAACTTTCAAGTCATTTTAAAATGTTGATGCATCATGTTGATATATTTTGTATTTTAAATATCTATATCTTTGTTAATTTCAAGTTTTTTTTTTGGGATTTGGTTACGGTGAGATCAAAAGTCTCACATTGGTGATTTATTAGTGTTGGTTTTTTAGTTCATAATATAAATAAGACATTAAACTTTTTGTATTAAATGCACCTGTGATATCACATTAAATAAGCTCTATTGCTTGGGGATAGGATCCTTCAAGAATTTCCGGAAATATTCTCAAGTATGCATCAATAGATAAGATACAATGACTAAAAGAAAACTCGCCTCCGATTGTAACGCCCCCTCCTCGACACCGAGTCCTTATCCGAAATCGAACGCTCGGGACGCATAATATTAAATAAATAATATTACACGTAGTTCTCTACTCGTCGATCAAATAAAAGCAAACGGAAGATAAAAAGACTCGGGTAATTTTTTTCCAAACATCTCATAATAGGAGTTCAGAACTGTAGAAGGAAATGTAAAGTTATTACATCCAAACGAAACCAACGAATCCAAAATTGTAATGAATTCCAAAGTATTAAAAGTAAAACTACTAGTTCCAATAACCCAAATCTATGAAATAAACTTAAATAAACAAATAATAAACAAGGTCTTCAAGTCCGCGCGTCTCAAACGTCGCTATCAAAGTCCTCCTCGAACTCATCATTTACCTGCTCGCCTTCTCTCCCCAAACACATAAATAAACATGCATTTGAGGTAAGTACAATGTACAAAGTAAGAAGTATAAGCTACAATATAATTAAGGTTTATTATTAAAAGATTTGCCTTATCGAGACCGACTTTCGATCTAGTGGTTCACTACATGCCCATCGACACGCCGTGACTATACGCTTCTAACTTAGCTTATCTTTGTTACATCATTACTCAAGGACACAATGCATGGTGAAAATTCCACCACGAGATATACTTGCCAACTACGGTGATTAGCACCGGTAGTCCCGATCTCCCCGTATGCATATACGCTCGATGGATTTCTTCCACTACCCTTCACCCTTTTGAGCCGCAGAGCGTTGTCCACCTTTTATATGAACGATCACATCGCCGATTTGAATCAAAGGTTTCAACCAAGAATAGATGACGCTTAAGCTTTTACTACACTTATGTATTTATTATTGTGAATTAACCAGCCACCTAAGTGTTTTCAAGTAAGCTCCTCACATCTCCTACTCGCATTTCTTAGACCACTAGACACACGCATAAGGCCTAGCACATATACGCACATTGATGAACTCTAGTTCATCAAAGCACAAGCCCTTTCATGCCCTTCCGACGGATCCAACTTCAACTCCTTTAAGAGTACATTCGATGTTTTAATCGAACGAATCGTAAACTCAATCGGGCTTGTTCATATTTAATTAGTGCTATTTAATCATGAATTAAGGTTTAAAATTCAAAACATAGCTTAAAACAACATTACATAGAAAATCGGGCAATGCGTATGATTACTCGAATGCGACGCATTGAACTCGGCCGTGACTTATTCTATGCAATCCGCTTAGCCAATGCGCATCCTCCTACGAGAAAAAGCCCCAAAACCTGTTTTTCAACCCTTAACGATCTCTACTGCTTTCAAAACATCTTGCACATGAATTATAGCGTAAAAATAGTAGAAAAAAAAAACATGTCTTTAAGATCCAAAACAAAACTTAATCCTTAAACATCATCTAAGCTTAAAACTTGATACAATATGCATCCAAAACATGATCTATTCTACTCTAAACCACAATTAGATTGTAGGAAGAGCTTCTTTACCTTTAACAAGCTTATTCCAATAGCAAAACTCGTAAAAACAAAGAAATAAAACCGATCTTTCTCTTATCAAAGCTTCAAATTTCTCGCAATCAAAACGTTGTCCTTCTTCACAACGATTCGGCTCTCTACTCGATCCGAAACCGCTGAGAATCGACTTAGCAATTGATGAAAAATCCTCACTTCTAATTTATTGCCCACACACGCAGTAACACAATTTAGAGGTGGATTAATCTGATTTCTATTAGGTTATAAGAATTGTGGGGATTTATTTTCCTTAAATAACAAATCCAAAAAAAAGATAAAGATCTTACTATCTTCCTTTATCATAAAAATCGATTTATCAAATCAAAAAAAGATAAAGATCTTATTATCTTCCTTTATCATAAAAATCAGATTTATCAAATCAAAAAAAGATAAAGATCTTATTATCTTCCTTTATCAATTAAAATCAGATTTTCCTACTTATATATATATATATATATATATATATATATATATATATATATATATATATGGAACCGAACTCAATATTTCGTGCTTTATAAAATGACACGTCTCGCTCTTTCCTAAAAATCGGAATATTACACCGATACCATATATAAGAATTTAGGTCTACAATAAGGATCGCATTTCCACCATGGTATCCGATTGGTGTGTTGATTCCTCCGCTTAGCCGATGTACCGCTGCCTCCCAAACCCTAGCCAAAAGTGGTGTACAAGAGAAAGGAAAATATTTGCTATGTGATCTTCTAGTCTCTACCTATTATCGAATGAATGCCTTTTTGATGGTACACAGTTTCTCTTTATATAAAGTGAGACAAAGTGACCCACCACTTATAGAATACTTCTGTAACAAAACTCCTAGCCATCATAGGATTTTCTATTACCGATATAATAATTAATAAACCAATTATTTGCCAACAATAATATTATAATAACAAAAATAATATCACAATAACTAGAGATACACAAATAATTATTTACGTAATAAATAATTCTTACATTTAGTTCTTTCATGAAAACAGATTTTCTACAATGTAGGTGGCACTGTGTTATCACAAAATAAAGGCACAGTTGTATGTGTTTGATCCGAACGTTTGATAATAGATAAATGAGCCATTGAATTTCACACGCTGTGAGAGCCATTGCTCTATATTCTGCCTCTGAACTACTTCTGCTGATAGTAGTTTGTTTCTTGCTTTTCCATGAGATCAAGGAATTGATCGCGTGCAAGGCACTTACTAGCAATAGGACTAGGTCTATTGTAGTAGAGTACTGGAAAATCAAGGTCGATCCCACAGAGACTCATAAGAACGTCTAATTATCAAGATTGAGTTTGTCACGATAACGGTCTACGACCAACTATAATATTGATAGTTGTAAAATTGGTAACAATCAACCAAAGAAGATTATGCAAGTTCGATTTAAGCAAACTAGAGTTTCTAAGGTATTAGTTCAATTATGAGTAATTAGTTATTCCCCACACATGCAACAAAGCCTCCCCATTGATGAATTTATTCATTATTCACCACGGGTACAACTCCTAACCTTATCTACTCCAAAAATGGCAAGATAATCTATACGCAAGCTACCCTCCTTAATTGGTCCGTACAGCCCATACGCATAAAGAACCAGAGTCGCTGATATTGAGCGCTAACTCATACCGCAAATCCGCCAGACAAATTGCCGACATTGACCAAAGACGCTCTCGGGGTCCATCAAGATATTGTCCTAATTAACACTTCCTAACAAATTCTTCATATTAATTTATGAAAACATGCAAATAGTTGATCGTGCTAAAAACATGTAAATTAAATCTATCGATCAACGTAGTCAAGCGCCGATTATCATGAATTAGTAATTTACTAGGTATTCAGATCTAGCGATATGTGACTGCGCATGATCTAAAGAACACAACTACTATTTCATGATTTCTTCACCAACGAATCGATCTATAACACACGGGTAAAATAAACTAACTACTACATAATTAAACTAAATAAGTAATTAAAACATACTAGTCGAATAGAACAACAATAGATCTACATCTTGAAAAGACAGAAAATCATACTCGAAGACGAGCGTAGATCTCCTTCTTCGATCTCTCCCTAGGCGGCGACTCCATCGCCTCTCCGACTAACTCACAAAATAAATAAAATAAAGAACTAAGAACTTTTTATTGGATAATATTTGTCTTGAAAATTGTACACTTTTATTTTGAGGCTAAGCCTTTTTATTTATAGCTATCTAAACCGACTTAGGAACAACTAGTTCGACCCTCGCCCAAGAAAACACGCTTCGAAAATTTTGACCTCGTAAGTCAAGACCTCCTCGGTTACCGGGGTACTTTTGTCTTTTTTCTTCACCGACTTAACTTGGATGCTTCTAGAATACCCTAGGCCCATTCTTTTGTTCACCCACCAGATTTGTCCATCATGCTTAGCCCAATATTTCGTGATCCTAAAATCATCAAATAATACACAAAATAATATCGAAATAGGAAAATAAACGCTAAGTGCGATTTCTCGACTCACTAACCCGACATATGCTATTCAACTCAAATGGTCCATATTTATAGGTCGAAACAACTATTTTTAGCTCATAATGGATAGAATATTGATGCCGTAGGATAGACCATTTTAACCGCCATCAGAAATCACCAAGAAATATCAGATAGCCTCCGATTGACCTTCTAGTTGTAGTACAACCAACCCAATCTGAATCAATGAATGCCTTTAAGATAGGTGTACCATGAGAAGTGGAAGAAAAGTCCTTATCCCGAGCTATTTTAAGAAATCTTAACAATTTATGAGCAAAGAACTAGTGGTTTTCTATAGGTTTATCTAAAAATTGGCTCAATTGTTGAACAGGAAAGACAATGTCCGGTCTGGTGTTGCTGTGGTACAAGAGCTTTCCAACTAAACTCCTGTAATACTTGTTGTCAACCAAGAATGGAGAACCTTTTGGTTCCAACTTTGTCTTAGGATCCATAAGAACATTTGAAGGTTTTGCTCTTAGGTAACCAAATTCTGTTAGAAGGTCCAAGCAATATTTCCTATGATTCATAAGTATTCCAGACTCTGATCTGGCAATTTCATATCCTAAGATATACTTTAACTGTCCCAAATCTTTGATGGTGAATGCTTTGTGTAACAAATCTTTGAGCTTCTGGATTTCTGATAGACTAGAACTTGCTACCACTATGTCATCAACATAGACTTGAAAGGCAATAAATGTAGGAACCTGCCCTTTTGTAAACAAGTAGTGATCATACTTTGATTGGATGTATCCTGCCTGTAAGTGCTTCTCACCGCTTATATTCCATTGTCTCAATGGCTTGTCTCAAACCATATAAAGACTTTGATAGCCTACATACTTGGTTCTTGCGAAACAGAAAAAGTCTAGGTGGGGGCCTCATGTAGACCTCTTCATCTAGATCTCCATGTAGAAATGTTGTATTAACATCCATTTGATGTAGATGCCACTTATTTAGTGAGGCCAAACTTAGGAATAATCTGATAGTAAACATTTTTGCCACTAGTGAGAAATTTTCTAGAAGTTTATGCCCTTTGTCTGTGTGTATCATTTTGCTACAAGTCTTGCTTTATATCTATCGATTGTACCATCTCGCTTCCTTTTGATCCTCAGATACCCACATGCAACCTATTGGACTTTTGTCTTTTGGTAGTGTAACAATAGACCGTATTTGTTTTGTGTAGAGTCAGTAAGTTCCTCTTGCATGGCTTTTTGCCGCTATCTCAGCAGCAAATTTCAACATAGGTTTGAGGTTCTTGATCACCGATATAGATTGCATAAAAAGGTTTTGTAACAAATCAAAAGTTGTCATAAGACAATACTTTGTCAAGAGTATGAGGAGTTGTAGTGGCAACTATGATTGTGTGATAATCTTGCATATGAGTAAGCAATTTTCTCTTTCTTGTGGATCTCCTCGCCTTGATTGGAAGTAGGGCATGCAATGCCCGAGATGCATCATAATATACATCACCGCATCTCCAACATACAAGGGGTTCATCTTCATGCTGCTCATCTCCGTGAGGATTATTTAAATCTTCAACCAACTCGATGTGAATGAAGCATATCGTAATTGATATTTTGAAAATCCTGGGACAGTAAAACAGATTCATGGTTAGAATGCAATATTTAGTTAGAAAGGAAAAGTATGTTTATGAAAATCACATCTCTAGATGTGAAAAACTCCTTGGTTTGAAGATCAATCAAATTGTAACCCTTTGCATGTGGTGGATTGCCTATATAGGCACATTTTCTACTTCTGCTGTCGAACTTTCTTCTGCCCTGTGCAATTGTATTTGCATATTAAAGCGGTATAGTTAGGCTGTTTGCCATACAATATTGAATATGGTGATGTTCTTGTAGTAAAAGGTGTGGGTGTGATATTGATCAACATAACAACATGTTTAATGCACAACCCCAAAAAGACATTGGAATTCTAGATCAAACCTAAGTGCTCGCTACCATGTTAAGATCAAGCGCTACCGTTGTACTAAAACCAATTGGTGTTAGTAAAGGTGCTACTATATTTCCATATACATTTCAACACGCCCCCTCAAATGTGGGCTCATATCAAGGCTATGCCAACTAGGCACACAATAAGCCTAAGCCAACTGGGCTCACAAAGGCCAACTAGGCTAGCCCAACACTAGCACATTATAAATGGGGAAAATTAATGTTTGCAGCGGGGTTTGAACCCAAGACCTGCCGCTCTGATACCATGTTGAAAAAGAAGAGAAAGTACATAATTTACAGAAAAATAAACCGGGAAGAAAATGAAAAGTAAAGTTCAAAAGAGAGAAAGAGCGGGAAAGCTTATTTCATTGATTCTCTTGGAATTTTTACAATTAAGGGCTCAGAACTACAATTAGAATTATATATAGATCTTCTAAGTGCCTACTAGACGGTTTGGGTTGTTACAATGGTCTAATTGACTCTCAACAAACTTAACTAACTTCCGTGTTCATGTGTCTGCTGACGATGGTCTGCTTCTGATGATCATCAACAAACAGTTGAGGAGTGTCTCATTGATGATTGTTCATCGCAACATCGCCAGATCGCTTTAGTCCTCGCAACTTGAATCACTTTTGATCAACCATAATCGCAACAGACTAGCTATCCCAGTAAAGAAGGTATTTCTCTTACTACTAGTCTACTATTCAAAAATGATTAAACCCTAACGGCAAGTGGTCCCCACTCTTCTGCTCACAGATGAGTGAAGATGTTAATCATATAATCTAGCGCCAGAGTTATGTGTTTGCTATTATACCAAACAACCGAAAAGAAGATGCTCATTTACGGGTTTGAATCTCCACACTCTAGCTTCAGGCCCAATCGCTTTTTTAAAAACACCCTAGCCATTTACCATGTAACATATTTTCTTGTACAATTATCATGCATTTTGGTGCATATTCACTTTGGTATTAATTATGGGGAGTGATTCACACGTGTCACGAAACCCAAGTTTTCGAGTGGTTTTATAAATAAAAATTGATTTTTTAATGGAAGTTATGTGTGGTATGTCTATTGTTTCTGCAAGTTATAGTGATTCGAACCCGAGGATCAACAAGCTTACGGTGATACAAGGAAATTGAAAAGTTGGAAGCCAAAGGAATGAATAAAAGACAAGATTTTGGAGAAATCTGCCTCGTGTCGCAACTTCTCTCGAGCCCAAAATTACAACTTTGAAAAGGCAATTTTTCGGGTGGTATTGGCCGTGTTTAACTTTCTATTTCAAATTTGCAAAGCAATTAAGAATTTTAATTTATAAATAAAACAATCCACATTTATTACGTAGAACTTCTACACATTACTTTCCACTCTTAGACCTAAGGGAGGCGATTTTGACACTCCAAACCCTAGTTCTTCATATTGGCATGAAATACTTCGAGATATATTGAGATTATGCCATTAGCATTCGATCGGATGCCTTTCTCATTGATTATGGGATCCGGATTGCTAAATTTAGATTTTTTTTTACACTTTTCAATACAATTGGTAAATTTCTTTCCTTGCTTTGATTTTATAGATATTGCGATATGATTTCTACTTGTGTTCTTGACGCGATCATGAATGACTAATCCGCTTATAGCCCGAATATGTGAACAAAGACTTCATATCTAGCCCTCAATCTGACGATATCTTCAGCTCACAATGCGCTGTTTCAGAGCGATTTTCGATGCTTTCAATTTACTCGATTGCTCACAATGCGCTTACTTTCATGAGCGCACCAAACATATCGAGACTAACTTTCAATTTACTTCTTTCATCATCTTCAACATGAGACTATTTATTTGCTGTTTACATCGCTTCTTCTATGTAGCTTGCAGACTTCACAAAGGCTCACACTATTTTAGCAACTAGATTCATCACAAATTGACAAATTCTCAATGCTTCTTTCTATACCATCTCGGTTTCAAACATGTTAATATATATATATATATATATATTAAGAATATATATATATATATATATATATATATATATATAAGGCCATTTTGGACTGTGTGTGTCAAGAGAGTATTGATATTTAAAAATAAAAATAAAATCTCCAATCACTTATCGTAACGCCTGCACTTGGGTCTGGCACACGCTTAAATGAATCATAAATGGTCTCATCAACCGCTGACCGCTGCTTCATTTGTCTAAAAGTGGTAACTTGAGCTGACAAGACCTTTTTATGCCTCACACTAATATGAGGGTAAGGATGACACTACTTTATCGATGTGAGATTTTACATAATGCTTATCAAAGTAAGACTCGGCCAGGCCAAGCGCTTAAATGAAATATAAATGGTCCGGTCCAACTTATTAGACCGCCGTCCTCGATTGGTCTAAAAGCGGCTAACCCGAGCCGACAATACATTTATATCTCATACTGAGCATGGGGTGAAAGAGGACACTATTTTATCAATGTGTGACTTTTACATAATGCTTATCAAAGTAAGACAAGATGAATCAAAGTCTAAGATATGACTTAGGAATCAGTTGGTCTTCAAAGAGTAAGATTGAGTTTTTGGATGTGAGGCAGCTTCCAAATTATGTTGCAGGAGATTGAATGGTTCCCCATGCATTATTAAATTTTTTTTAGGGATATTATTATTATTATTATTATTATTATTATTATTATTATTATTATTATTAGGTATAGACAAATTTATAGTGTTGGCAAATTAAAGCTGAATGTTGAATTATTATGTCTAAATTTAGGTCAGAATTTTTTTAAATAGATTTTTAGACCGGCATTGAGTCTAGAAAACACTTAACTTATGACTCAAATTAAATCATAATATATAGTCAATCACATTTTGATTCACGCCGATAATAAGATGCTATTGTATGAAAAGATACTCTACGTAAAAAACAGTTCAGGATGGTGGAAAATGTCATAAATTCTCTTGGGCCTTGGCGGTCCTTTTTGGTGTATAACTATCGACAAAAATTAGCATTTATTATTCAGAAGTCCTAAAAAAAACATCTATTCAAGCTTTCTAAAACATTTAAAGTGGAGTTATTCAACATCTCTTTCTCTCTATTTTTTTTTTTGCCCTTTTCCTATTGAGAAGAAGAGATGAAATTTAGTCTCTTCTCAAACCTCTTTTCTTAATAAGATGAGTAGATTTCTCTCTTTAAAAAAAAAAGAATTAAGATGAGTAGACGACACTATATATGTACTGTTTTATTAATAAAATAAAAGTTTTGCTGATGTTTATGTTTGGCAACAAGGTATTTCTCTTATAATTACTATTCGATCAACTCATTTTGGTGGTTTACAGGTATATATGTGATGTTACTCAATTTTTCTATCATTAATTTTAAGGCAACATTATGTCACTATCCCCTCACTTATAACTCATGTAGCGTAAATTTTCTTTTATTTTTAATTTTTTTAAATATTTTTTACAATTATGATGCATTTGGGTGCATATTCTATTTGATATTAATTATGGGGTGTGATTCACATTTGTCACGTAACCCGAGTTTTCGAATGATTTTATACACAAAAATGACTTTTTCCCCTGGAGTTATGCGTGGTATGCCTATTGTTTCACACAAGTTTTAGGTGATTTAAAACCCGAGGATTGACGAATTTATGGTGATACAAGGAAATTGAAAAGTTGGAAACCAAAGGAATGAAAAAAGACAAGATTTTGAAGAAACTGTCCAGAACCTGCAGTTTCTGAGCCCAAAAATACATCTTTGAATAAGGCAATTTTTTGGGAGGTTTCTGCCCTAGAAGCCGCAACTTTCTATTTCAAAGATGCCATATCTGGGTCGAAATAAAGAATTTTACTTTTATAACTAAAACAATCCACATTTATTATGCCGATCTTTTACACATTAGTTTCGACTCTTAGACCTAAGGGCTAAAGGGATGCGATTTTGACTCTCCAAACCCTAGTTCTTAATATTGGCATGAAATTCTTCGAGATATATTGAGATTATGTCATCCGCATTCGATCAGATGCCTTCTTGACGCGTTTTCATTGATTCTGCGATCCGGATTGCTAAAGATCGGATTTTTTTTTACACTTTTCAATACAATTGGTAAATTTCTTTCCCAGCTTTGAATTTATGATGTAATGGTGACTTAAACTATGCTACTGAGTCTGGTTTTGGAAACATGTTTTGGTTAGCAATGTATAAAGCATCTCAATAGTCCGGTGTTCACCGGGGCAAGTTCAAAGAGGTTGATCACCGCTGGCGATGACAAGTCTATCAAGACAAGTTCTGCCGAGGCTCAAGAGACTTGGGGAACACGCTCATCGCATGTTTATTCGAGTTTTATCTAAATTACTTACTGGGTATTTCACCATTTACCTGGGTTGGTCGTTTAGTCGGGTAGGTTGATTCCCAAGGCTATAAATATCGTCTCAGATTTATTGTAACTTAACGTAACTTTCTCGTGATAATAAAATATCCTCGCTTGTCCGTGGAGTAGTCGGCACATTGCCGCAAACCACGCAAATCGGTTTCGTGTTTTCATGTTTGTTTATCTTTTATCTTTACTCACAATCACCATCACTTCTTGATCGATCCGTAATAATAAACTGGTATCAGAGTGTCAAGGTTCATCAAGAAATCTGTTTATCTGTTTTAAGCAAGGTAGATTGGCACCAAGGTCATAATTGACGCTAGGATTTGGGATCTACACAAGCTTTTCTGGTGAGAAAGATGTCTGCTTTAAATGTTAAGATTGACAAGTTTATAGGAAGGAACAATTTTAGTCTATGGCAGATCAAGATGCGTGCTTTGTTAGCAGGGATTATGGGGTCCCTTGTCTAAATCAACTGGAAGGAAGTGCTGCTGAGAGAGCCAGTCTGGAGGAGAAAGCACATTCAACAATTATGTTGTGCCTGTCAGATGATATTATCACAGAGGTTTCTGAGGAGGACACTGCTGAGAAGTTGTGGGCCAAACTTGAGAGTCTGTATATGACTGAGTCCCTAACCAACAAGTTGTTGTTGAAACAACGTCTGTTTAGTTTAAGGATGCATGAGGGTACTCAGCTGAGGGATCATCTAGATCAGCTGAACACAATATTGCTTGATTTAAGACATATGATAGTAAATTCTGCACATTGAATGAGGTTAGGCATGTTCCACAAATGAACAATAATTTGATATCACTTAGTCTACTGGACAACAAATGGTTCAAGTTCAGTGGTGAAGGTGGAGTGGTGAATGTCTATAAGGGTTCAAGTGTGATTCTGAAGGGTATCAGGCAGAGGACATTGTACATACTACAAGTGGTCCATCAGACAAAGTTCTCTTCTTTGTTGAATCATCGAGGGTTCACCACCATAATTGGCTATGTTGTGGCATATGAGATTAGGTCATATGGGTGAAAGAGGGATGCAAATTCTGTCTAAGTCTGATCTACTTGGGGGACATAAGGTCAAGGAACTGGAATTTTATGAACACTGTGTGTTTGGGAAGCTACATAGGAGCAAGTTCCCAAAAGCAATCCACATCACAAAAGGGACACTTGATTATGTCCATTCTGATTGTTGGGGACCTTCAAGGGTGGTGTCATTGGGTGGTCATAGGTATTTTGTGTCTTTTATAGATGATTATTCAAGGATGGTTTGGGTAATTATGATGAAGCACAAGGGTGAAGCATTCAAGAACTTCAGGCAGTGGAAGGTTTTGGTTGAAAATCAGACAGGGAGGAAGATCAAGAGACTTAGAACTAATAATGGACTAGAATTCTGTTGGTCTGAGTTTGATGAATTTTGCAAGAATGAAGGCAGTGCCAGGCACCATACTGTAAGAGATACTCCACAGCAGAATGGTGTTGCAGAAAGAATGAATCAAACTCTTCTGGAGAGGAAAATGTGCATGCTCTCTAATTCTGGTCTAGCAAGAAGATTTTGAGGGGAGGCTATTAGTACAGCCTGCTACTTAATCAATAGGGGGCCTTACACTGGGATCAAACTTAAAACACCACTTGAAGTTTGGTCAGGAAAGTCACAGACTACTTGTAGACTTAAGGTTCTTGGAAGCACTATCTACTATCATGTCGGTGGGGCAAATTGGAGCCTAGGGCCAAGAAGGGTGTGTTTGTTTTATATGGAGATGGAGTTAAGGGGTATAGAATCTGGTCATTAGCTAAAAATAGGGTTATACTCAGCATGAGTGTAGTTTTTGATGAAAACTCTATGCTTAACTCATCTGTGAGTGCCACATTTGAATCAAATTGATCCGAGACCGAGAAGATTTACAAACAGTGGAGCTTCAGCAGCCCTCAGCCGGATTAAAGGAATCGCAGGGATAGTCAACAATGCCAGATCCGTAACATGATCCAAGCCGGCCACAACAAGGGTCAAGAGACTCAAACCGCCGATGTTGGTCGTCACAGGTATAGCTCTCAATAGAGCCAGGAGGACCAATATCGACTTCTAAGAAGATATGGGTTCGAGGAGGATATGGTTGGATATGCACTACAGTGTAGTCAAGAAGTGGATGGTTTTGAACCTAACACTTACAGTGTGAAGTCGTGACATGTCCCCGAGGCATCCTAATGGGTTGTTGATACGGGAGAAGAAATAGAGTCACTTCGTAAGAATGAGACTTGGGATCCGGTCAAACAACCACAAGACAGAGGGTGGTAACTTGCAAATGGATATTTAAGAAAAATGAAGGAATGACATCTGCTAAGGGTTTTATATATAAGACATGTTTGGTTGCTAGGGGGTTCAGTCAGAAAGAGGGGCTAGACTATGAAGAAATATTTTCTCCAAAGGGTCGACATACTTCCATCGTGGTGTCATAGTAATAGTGGGCACATCGTAATCTTGAACTTGAGCAATTGGATGTGAAGACAGCCTTTCACACATGGAGATGTAGACAAGAGATTTATATGACTCACCTGCAGGGTTTCCAAGTTCCCCGCAAAGAAGGATATGTGTGCAAGTTGAAAAAGTCCTTATATGGACTTAAGCAGTGCTCCAAGGCAGTGGTATAAGATGTTTGACAGCTATATGATTCAGCAGGGTTATAGCAGGAGTCCATATGATTGCTGTGTTTATCACAACAAGTTGAAGGATGGATCAATCATCTATATGGTGTTGTATGTAGATGATATGTTGATAGCTGTTGCAAACAAGTCTCGACATTCAAGATCCGAGAATCATCAAGGCTCGAATTTGAGATGAAGGATTTAGGGAATGCAAAGAAAATTATGAGGATGAAGATCTATAGAGATAGGAAGCAGGGGAAGTTGTTCTTGTCTCAGTAGGGGTATATCGAAAAAGTATTATCCAAGTTTGTGATGTCAGCAGCCAAACCTATATATACTCCAATGGCACGAAATCTACATCTGTCTACTGTGTTTGCTCCACAGTCAGCCGAAGAGGAAGAATACATGTATAAGGTTCCATATGCTAGTGCAGTGGGTAGTTTAATGTATGCCATGGTTTGCACTAGGCCTGATTTGGCTCAGGCAGTCAATGTTGTCAGCAGGTTTATGGCTCAACCTGGAAAGGAACACTGGAAAGCAGTAAAGAGGATATTCAGGTACCTTAGGGGTACATCAGATATGGGACTCATTTATAGAGGTGGTACTAAATGTTTTGTCACAGGGTACTGTGATTCTGATTATTCTTCTGATGTGGACAGCAGGAGGTCTATGACTGGGTATGTGTTTACTTTGGATGATTCTGTGGTAAGTTGGAAGGCAAATTTACAGGGCAAAGTCTACAACTGAAGCAGAGTATATGGCACTGGCAGAAGCAGCAAATGAGGCAATCTGGTTGAAAGGGCTAGTCAATGATCTGAGTCTGCATCAAGATCAAACTAGATTGTATTGTGACAGTCTTAGTGCAATATGTTTGGCTAAGGATCAGGTTCATCATGAGAGAACCAAACATATTGATGTTAGGTATCATTTTCTAAGGAATGAGAGGAGGGTTAAAGTGGAAAACATCAGCACTGATGTGAATCCTGCTGATATGTTCACTAAACTAGTTCCAAGGAGCAAGTTTCAGTTGTGTCTGGACTTGCTGAATATCCAAAGTTGTTAATTTGAATCTGGGAATACTCAGCTGAAGGTGGAGGTCTGCTGAGGTATTCAAATCTAAAGACAAAGAGGATTTTTGGCACTTGGTTGTGCATTTGGTCAGTTTGCATGAAGTTGAAGTCAATGTGGAGATTTGTAATGGTGACTTAAACTATGCTACTGAGTCTGGTTTTGGAAACATGTTTTGGTCAGCAATGTATAAAGCATCTGCTGAAGTCTAGTTTTCAGCTGGGGGCAAGTTCAAATAGGTTGATCACCATTGATTGCAAGTCTCATCAAGACAAGTTCATAAGGCTCAACAGACTTGGGGAACACGCTCACGATGTTTATTCGGTTTTATCTAAGTTTCTTTTGGGGCATTTCACTATTTACCGGGTTGGTCGTTTAGTTGGTTAGGGTTGATTCCCAAGGCTATAAATACCGCCTGCATTTATTGTAACTTAATGTAACTTTCGTGATAATAAAATATTCTCGTTTGTCCGTGGAGTAGTCGGCACATTGCCGGAAACCACGTTAAATCTGTGTTCTTGTTTCTGTGATTGCATGCTTGTTTATCTTTTATCTTTACTCACAATCACCATCACTTCTCGATCGATCCGTAATAACATATGAATTTTGCGATACCGTATGATTTTTACTTGTGTTCTTGATGCGATCATGAGTGACTAATCCGTTTATAGCCCGAATATGTGAAGTGTATCGATGTCTAGCCATAGATAATCCAATGTTGTGAATTTATTCATAAAATCTCTTGGTGGAAACGGTTCTTTTTGGTGTATACCAACAACAACAAAAAAGCATCTATAATGCAGAAGGCATTCAAAAATATTTTAATGTGGAATTATTCTACTTCTCATTCTCTCTCTATTTTTTTTTCCTTTTCTTCCTTAGAAGTAGGATGAAAGATATATTTGCCAGACCTTACCTCTGAGTACAGACACTTACTCTATTAGAACTTTAACCCGAAATCTTCGGATTAACAACCTCAGTGATTATCACTGGGCTGATGCCTTATTGACACTATGCACTGTTTTATTAATAATAAAAAGAATTGCTGGTGTTTATGTGGTGGACCCTATTGGTCGCTTAAAAGGACTTGCTATCCTATTAAAAACACAAGATCTAGTCGGAAAAAATCTTTTATGGCTCGGTATATAGGAAATATTGAGTATTTAAATGACAACAATCAACGGAAATCATACATAAAATGAATACCAATCAAATATTACAATAGACTAACGAATACTCTATTAATAAATACAATTATTCTACCAAATATTCTCTGACACCCCATGTTGGTGCATGAACATCACAAACGCCCAACTTACGTGGAAGTGATACACTGATTAACACGATTCTTTGTGAAGAAATCAGAGAAATGCAGCAAGAAGAAGGAAAAGAAAATCGTAATTCATTGATCCAAAAAGTATATATGCAGGTACAATCTAATTTATAATGCTGCTAATCAATTAAACGATAGCTCTGATTTCAAAATCTATCAGAAATTACAAGATATACGTGAAAACCTAGGTAATTATCCTAAATTGTAATTAGCCTAAATTATCTTTTTCTGTTGTGTGTTTATCTTCTCCATTTGTACTTTTTGTATTTGACTGCCGATCTTTATCCATACAATAAAGTTATTGTGTGTGCAAACTCTGTTGTTTAACATCCCCCTCAATCTGACGTAGGAAGCAGGCTGAACACATAGATTGTCACATAGATACTGGAATTGAGCCTTAGGCAAAGGTTTAGTAAACCCATCTGCTAGCTGAGAATTTGAAGGGACATGCCGAGTGATAAGCTGCTTAACCGCTACCTTTTCACGAACAAAATGAAACTCAAGTGAAAAATGTTTTGATCTAGAATGAAGAGTAGGATTCACTGTAAGGTAAATTGCACTCAGATTGTCACACATCAACTGTGGTGGCTGTGGTAGAAATATGCCCAGATCTCGAAGTAGATAACTAACTCCAAGTAAGTTCACCAGGTCGAGGCCGCTGCCCTATATTCTCGCTTTCAGACTAGATCTAGAAACAACCTACTGCTTCTTGGAGGACCAGACACACAATTAGCACCAAAGAAAATGCAGAAGCATTGGTACTTCCCAAGTGATAGGACATCCCGCCTAATCTGCATCACTAAATCCGCATAATGACACAGAGATCTTGCCAAATAGTGAAGCCCATGCTCTAGTGGTCCCTTTACATACGCCAACATTCGCTTTACCTCCTTAAAATCCTTCACAAGAGGGGTCGAGAAAATGCCGACAAACCTTGCTATCTCGCATGAGTATTATCCGGCCTAGTAAAAGTTAAATATCAGAGTGCACCTACAAGTGGTTCTCAGTAAGTGTGGTAGGATCTACCAAATCGATTCTTCCTCAGAGATTCCTGTAATTTAATGGCCATAGAGTGGCTATCGCGCACTCTCCAACATATGCGCCTTGCCAATAAGGAGGAACATATTTGGTTTGGCTAAGGAAGACTCCATTCTCAGTAGGCTTAATTTCAACCCCTAAGAAATAATGTAGAGACCCTGATCCTTCACAAAGAAACTCCTTCCCAAGAGTACCTATCACCTTGTGAATGGACTCACAGATTTCCACCAATAAAATATAATCTACATAGATGAGCAGTAACAAGTGTGATACTGCATCGATGTAAAATGAACATAGAAGGATCTTCCCCGATGGAGGACCATCAAGCCATCATCATTTTCTACACAACTCTTATGGTCCACGATTTCACATTGATGATCGTTAACTGCCTAAGACTTTTATCAAGTGATTTGCATGAGATCTCAGATTCCATTCATCGTGGAAAACTTATGAAACTTTAATTTATCATTTAGTTTGATAATTTTAAGGTTACTCATAAGTATAAAGGGTCGGTTCATTAGCGGATACAAGTTGTCCTTTATTTGGGCCAAATTCGGCAGGTTTGCATATTCTGGCGGACTTGCACATTTTCATCGATCCACTTGTCATCCTGTTGACTATTATCATTTAAGAGAAGCCTAGTGTGATGAAGTACATGTCCAAATGAAGATAATGGTTTCTTACTTTGATCATTTTAACACATTTGGGCCAAAGAGCATGGATCAAGAATTCAAGAGAACCGAAGATGGACTTTTGGCTATTTTCTATTTATTTAGAGTCTTATTGTTAATATTGGTGTGCAATAAAGCCTACCAAGGCCATATAGCACGAAATTAGTAGTCTTATGATGATTGATTTCATCAATCTTCATCTAATTTTGGTAGATAATCAATCAACTGATTGGGGATTATTTACTAATGATTGATTTGAAGATTTCTTTTATTTTAGGAATTATTTTTATTTCTTTTTCACCTAGACATAAAAGGTGACTAGGTTCATTTTTATTTTACATTTTCTTATTTTATTTTTATTTTCTAGGAAATAAAATGCCAACATCCTTAGCCTATAAAAGGAGGGGCACACCATATGTATTTAACACCTTGAATTATAATTATATTGAGAGTTTTCTCTGGAGTTTTTACAACTTTTATTAAGTTAATTTTAAGTTTGTGAGTCTGGTTTAAGGATCATTAGAAGGGTCTTGGCTTCTTCATAGCCATTGGTTCTTCTAGTCTCATCCTTGAGTTAAACTACTTTTGTTCAAGTCTTTTTCTTCATCTAATTCTATTTTCCTTTTTATTTCGGGTTATTCATTGTATTACTTAGGGTTCTTAATAATTTCATTGTTAGGGGTCCAAGGTATACATCATTGGTATCGAGCAAAGGGTTCAATCCATTTGTTTTGGTGTTGCTGATTTGACACCCGTTTTGTTTCAATTCGTTTAATACTCATAAAACCTAAAAAAAATCTGAATTTTTTATCACAAATAAATCACCAATAGATCTACATTTTCTCTTTTTATTGTATCTCAAAATTCGAATCAGATCATACTGAAAACTGCATTGCAACACAGAATACTCTGTTCTGAAATTCTGCAGCAGTAGATCTTCTTTCGAATTTCGTTTGAGTGGGTTATAAAATTCCAAATTCATTGAAAATTGGTGGTGTGATAGGAAATTTCCTGTTATACAACTTTCATCTTTTGGGTGTTTCCATATTCGTCATAGTTTGATCACAATCGGCGAAATAAGTCACTGCTACAATTCTGGAAAATTTTGACAGATTGAGTTAGTTGACAAGAAACGATTGTTTGTTCAACCTATAAAAGTTTAAAAAAATCTGAATTTTGGGTATCATCTACATAACTCATTATTCTACAAATTTCCTTTGCTTCCAGCTGAAATTGCTTTTGTTTGGGCTGCACGTGCAATAAGTGCAGGGGCTGAATTTCTGACAAAATCAGAAGTTGTTACCGAACTCCAATTGAAGTGCTAATCATTTAGGCACTCGATTAAAAGGAGATAACCTGATTTAATCCAAGTTCTTCAGAGTTTTTTGAGTCAAAAAAACACAAAAAAAAAAACAAAAAAAAAAAAGAAGAAGAAGAAGAAAAAGTCATATAAAGGGTCACTCACTCAAAAGGTGCCCCAAGTCTCATTACATCTTTGGTCTCTTCCACATCTACTCCATTATTTTGTCTTTTCTTCTCACTTTTGAATCCATCCTAGCCTTCTTCTTGTGATTTGAGGACTAAGGATACAAGTGATTCACAGAGCATTGCAAACATATTATTGTGCACTTTTAATCGCTTAATACTCTAATTGAGAAAGAGCGGTAAAAGGCAATTGTGTGGTGAGTCTATAAGAGGAGAGAAAAGCCAGAGTGAATCATCAATCACCCAAATAAAGAGTGAAAGTGATGATTTTTATTTTCTTTTGTCTATATTTTTTTCCTTTCTTTGTAAATAAAAAAATAATGTCACATTATCTTTCCTTTCTTGGGGAAATCCTAATTACAATTCTATAAAATCTTTTGATATCAAGAAAGGAGATCTAAAACTCCTAATACTTATGATCAAAATTTTAAGACCAAAAAGGGAACAACTTGTAAATATCATTCTTCTAGTTCCTTTAAAACTAGATATTTATATTGTTTTATTTGTAATAATTATGGGCATTGCGATCATAAATGTCCTACTTTGAGAAAACAATATAGTGATCCAAGCATCGATCATAAGCACATAAGAAATGCCAAAAATACTTATTGTAATTCTCATGATTCTTTTTGTTCTAGATCTACAAATTTTGCACAAAAAGATGTACAAAATCTTGATTTGGAAAAGGCATGGGTTGAATTGGAAGAGAACAAGAAAATTAAAAAAAGGGAAAAAGAAATTGAAAAGAATAATGAGGAGGGAGAAAATAAAGTTGAAAATCCGAGAGATTTTGAGGAGAAAATTTAGTCGAAAAGAAAAATCTTGTGAGGATGTGAGGATTTCTAATTTTAAAAATGCTTCCTCTTTGGTTTATTGTGAGCAAAGTTGGTGAAAGTGAGCAACACTTGAACCATGAAAAGTGGTTATGAGTAGTAAGGTTAAAGAAGTGGAGTCTCACGATTCTTTGCAAATCAAGAGTTCTATACAAGATTCATGGTGATGGACCGAATCATTGGTAAGAATTGATAATACTTGTGAATCTAATGTGGTAAGCCAAGAAACTGTAGAAAAGCTTAATTTGAAAGTTTTTGATCATCCAAACCCATATAGTCTACAAGGGCTTAATGAGTTTGAGGAAATTAAGGTTTCAAAGCAAGTTGTGATTTCATATTCTCTTAGGACTTACCATGATCAGATCTTATTTGATGTCATCCCTATGCTTAATTGTCATATAATTTTGGGAAAACCTTGGTCAAAGGAAAAGCGAGCTAAGTATGATGGTAAACTTAATGTGTTTCGATTTAAGCAAAATAATAAAACCATTATACTAACTTCCTTGAATAATCAACAAGTTCTTGAAACTCAATTAAAAATGGCTAACTCAAGAAAAGAATCATCTTTGAAATGTTTAAGCCAAACAAATGAATTTGTTGAACCAATGGTGCATGATAATGATATGGGATGCAATGTGAATGAATCTAAATC
Organism: Gentiana macrophylla; assembly: GCA_026214975.1. Lineage (NCBI taxonomy): Eukaryota > Viridiplantae > Streptophyta > Magnoliopsida > Gentianales > Gentianaceae > Gentiana > Gentiana macrophylla. The sequence continues at coordinate 12,467,200 of CM047807.1, read as the reverse complement.
TGATTTTGATGCCTTGAATGGAAATTGCGAGCATGATTTGGAAATGGATCCAACAAATTATATGGTTGAGAATGGATCTAATGTGTGTTCGGAAATAAATGTTGAAAATCTTGAAATCAAGTGGTATGAAAATCCTTTGTTTGATGAGGAAGAATCGAGTGTAAATGATTCCATTGGCCAAAATAATTTTCATATTTATAATAATGAATTTTTTCAAATGGAACATGAAGCACTTAATTCTGATTTTCGTGAAAGGATTCAATTGGAAGATGTTGATGTGAGGGAAAGTCTTGATGTGATTGAAATGCATCCTTTTGTTGGTAAATCATGTCCTATGCAGATTGAAGAATCTACATCTCTTGTTGGTGTTTGTGGAGGTAAAGATGAGATTTTTATGAAAATAAAAGACTTAAGAATTTTTCATAATTATTTAGATCCGTTTCTAAGTGATAATGAAATTATCTTTAAGTCTCATCATTTTGGTGATAGCAATTTGCATGTCTCTCAATTGTCCAATACATGTTCTTTTATTGAGAGAATGGAATGTGATGAAAATGAGGGTACATTTGGCAAAAATGATTTAATTGATTTTGTGAGAAAGAAAGTGCAAGCTGAAGCATATCATCTTTATTTTAGTCGTTTACTATATAAAAATGTTGTGCTTAGTCAACTTGAAATTTTGCAGAACTCTGATGCTTTATACTTTTGTCAAGATAACTTACAGATGTGTGAATTTTTTGATAAGAAAATGAGAGTAAGTTTGCTTAAAAGGGAGAGGTTTTTGGAAGTTTGTCTGGATGAAATTTTTGCAAGGAGTAAGATAGTAAATTTACTTGATTTCTTTGTGAATAATAGAGGAAATTATTTCAATGGAATAAATTTATTGGAGAGGAATACTAAACACAAAGTTAGAAGGACTAATCTACTAATCTTTTGTTCTAGCATTGTTGTTTTTGTTAGTTGTGGATGGCGGGATCATGATGATGTAGTCGATTATCGATGATGTTTTGGATTCGAGGACTAATCTTTTCAAAGGGAGGATATGATGGAGGACCATCAAGCCATCATCATTTTCTACACAAATTTTATGGTCCACGATTTCACATTGATGATCGTTAACCGCCTAAGACTTATATCAAGTGATTTGCATGAGATCTCGCATTCCATTCAATGTGGAAAACTTATGGAACTTTAATTTATCATTTATTTTGATAATTTTAAGGTTACTCATAAGTGGAAAGGGTCGGTTCATTAATGGATACAAGTTGTCCTTTATTTGGGCCAAATTCGCAGTTTGCATATTCTCAAGCGGACTTGCACATTTTCATCGATCCACTTGTCATCCTCGCTGACTATTATCATTTAAGAGAAGCCAAGTGTGATGAAGTACATGTCCAAATGAAGATAATGGTTTCTTACTTTGATCATTTTAACACATTTGGGCCAAAGAGCATGGATCAAGAATTCAAGAGAACCGAAGATGGACTTTTGGCTATTTTCTATTTATTTAGAGTCTTATTGTTAATATTGGTGTGCAATAAAGCCTACCAAGGCCATATAGCACGAAATAAGTAGTCTTATGATGATTGATTTCATCAATCTTCATCTAATTTTGGTAGATAATCAATCAATCTGATTGGGGGATTATTTACTAATGATTGATTTGAAGATTTCTTTTATTTTAGGAATTATTTTTATTTCTTTTTCACCTAGACAAAAAAGGTGACTAGTTTCATTTTTATTTTACATTTTCTTATTTTATTTTTATTTTCTAGGAAATAAAATGCCAACATCCTTAGCCTATAAAAGGAGGGGCACACCATATGTATTTGACACCTTGAATTATAATTATATTGAGAGTTTTCTCTTGGAGTTTTTACAACTTTTATTAAGTGCATTTTAAGTTTGTGAGCATAGCTTAAAGTGTTTCACTGTAGTCTTTGGTTTAAGGATCATTAGAAGGGTCTTGGCTTCTTCATAGCCATTGGTTCTTCTAGTCTCATCCTTGAGTTAAACTACTTTTGCTCAAGTCTTTTTTTTCATCTAATTCTATTTTCCTTTTTATTTCGGGATATTCATTGTATTACTTAGGGTTCTTAACAATTTCATTGTTAGGGGTCCAAGGTATACATCACTGCCTTACTGCAATGGATGCCATGATGCGAGAGGAACTGGGACAACCTGTCAAACCATGCCCTAGGGGCTTGCTTAAGCCCATAAAGAGACTTCTTAAGAAGGCACACATAATCTGGGAACCTAGTATCCACAAAACGAGGAGGTTGCTCCAAAAACACTGTCTCTTGGAGACTTCCATGTAAGAAGGCATTTTCGATGTCTAGCTGTCTTAAACACCACCCCAGGGTCACTGCAACAGCTATAACCAGTCTAATAGTTGTTGGTTTTATGACTGAGCTGCCGCGTTTTGTCGACGATCGGACATCCAAATGAACTTTGATCGTCACGAAACTTTATGGGCCTGTTCTTCACTCCTCCTACTTCAATCTGAACGGTTGGATCTTCGTTTCAACGGTCCAATCTCTTCCAGAAATTCGACGAACCGACAGCTGGGGCTGCAGTGCTTTTCGACACAGCAGCAAATTTATTGCAACGATTGGACATCGAGATAGACTCCGATCGACACGAAATTTTGTAAGCCTGTTCTTCAACTTTTATTCTTCATTCTGACCGGAAAGATTGTTGTTTCAACGTCTCAATCTCCGGGAATAAATAAAAACCGAACAGAAACAAAACAGATCTAAATCTAGGAAACTAAAATTACAAAATTTCCTATACTCATATAAACGAATTTATATGAGTTTACAATAGATCTAACGAGTAAACAATACCAACCGCAATCCATCTCTTCAACCACAACAATCACAAGGCATATATCAATGAAATTTTCGAATTTAACTAAATTAAAAACGAAAACAAAAACAATCTAAACATGTTTTTTCCACTCCTAGATCTAAAATTCACATACTTTGATTGATAGATCAAAGACTCCGATACCACTTGTAGGATGTAATATCACCGGATGGATCAAGATCCACCCGATTACGCAGCGGAAATTACAAGATCTAGATCTAGTCAACCAAAATACATAAATATAATAGATCTAAACCTACGAGGGGTTTTAGATTACCAACCTTTTTATGGTGCAAAAACGCCAAGAACAAAAGGTCAATCCAAGCTAGTTGAGAAGCCAAAGTCTTCCAATGTGTGTCTCCAAGCACCACTAGGTGGATGGTGTTTCAAGCCGCCGGACCTCCTCGATATGCTACCTTAGAAAAACCCGAAGTTTTTCTAAAACTCAATCCCTAGTGTATAAAGCCGAAAATTCAAAGCTTCACACACTTGTGTATTTCGAAATATGTCATGTGTTTAAGGCTTGAGAGAACTCTCTTTATATAGGAGAGTAATCCTTGTCCTCTAAGGATTTAATAATTAAGAGATAATTATTAGATTAATCATTATTTTAAATAAAAGATAAATATAATATATATCCCAAACAAATTAGGATAAATAAATATATTATCCAATATTCCATGATTTATCATTTAACAAATAAATAATTAAATCATATATCAAATAATTATCCAAGAAAACTAATTTCCCAATAATTAATTAATATTTATAAAATGCGGCCAAACCCTAGGTATTAAGGGCTACACACATTTTTACACACAATGGGCCGAGTCTACGAAAAATTTCTTTTCCATGTATTTAATTATCTAGTCCAATCCAACTATTTAATTATAATTGAGGTGAAACGACGAGAAAACATATGCATGTTAGTGAGCCACGCTTAACCATGGACCCATATTCAAGAGAGCTATAATAAATTAAATAATATTATCCGTCGACCGAACAATAATATTCAATCTATTAATTCCGGATTACACCACCATAAACCCGAAATCAACTCCGCATTAATATAGATAACTTATACTCAACTATGAGTTGATAAGCATCCACTGATATAATAATTAAATATGGATAAATCATCCATAGATTGTTTGTTACGATTCGGGATATCTCCGTAAACCCTTCTCGAAACATCTTATCCTTATTTATCATTAACCCCCTAGTGACCAAATAGTTCATAACTAAAATAATATGAACCGCACGCATCGGTCAGTTTCTAGGATTAACAAATAAGGGAACTGTCTGTCCACTTCCCGAGGGAAGGAATGGATTCCATATCTGTGATAGCACAGACTACTCACTCATTCCAGAATAGAGCCAACGAGAAGTGTCGGACCACATACTACGAAGTGATCCTTACTAACACATCAAACTCTACCCTAGTCTAAGCAGTCGTCTGTGATCACCTCAGGATTGAGATTAATTCATATATGACCATCTTGTGATTCGATAAGACTTCTCGATCACGGAATTCTATCGAGAACTCAAATCAAATCGGTCTAGCCCTATATGATTATCACCATATATAAATGCCCCACTAGTACTCCTATTACCGATAAATCCGATAAGATCAATCACACCTAAAGTGTTCTAGGCGCATTATTAGCAAATTAATCTTGAGACCCGTACTCAGATTAATAAACACTACGGACTAAGTTAATTTTAAGTACATCTCACTAACTCAATCCTCTTGTGTATAGCCATACACTGAGTTATGTGATTACATAAACGAGGTACTTAGGGTTTTCAGTAGTGTCTTAATTATAAGCATACATGCATATAATAAGATGAATTATTAATTTTGTCCTAAAACAATTAGATAATTGTCTTTCGGGCACTACACCTAACACTCAATGGTTAAGATGTTCTTGCATAGAGGAATGTCATTATAAAATCACTGGAGATAACTTCGATGCAAGAAATGTAAATGTAAGCAATCAAACATAAACAATCAAAGGAGATAATGTAAACAAGAAGAACACAGATTTAACGTGGAAAACCTCTCAGCGATGGGAGAGGTAAAAACACGGGCGTAAAAGAGATATTTTATTATGCACTGAATTTTACAGATTTCAACACACTCGGATAATGAGACAACAACTGTATTTATAGGCACAAATCCTTAAACCCTAGCCGCCAGGAATCTTTGTCTGATGCACCATAAATACCCCTACACGTGTCCTCCTTTTAATGACACTGTATAGCTGTCACATAACAGAATTAGCAGATGTGGGACCCTGCTGTATTCAAGTACTCAGCAGACTATCACCCTGCTGATAGTCACCCTGCTGAAGCTCAGTAGACTCCACCCTACTGATGCACAGAATTGAATACACTTCTCAGCTGACCATCACTCAGCTGAGTCTTCAGATTGGTTCCACCAAAATGTAGAGTTTAAGTCACCTTACTGACAAATCTCCACCTTGACTTTAACTCTCCCTAGAGTCAAACAGATTGCATAACCAGATGTACTTGTACCAGATGCATTCGTCAATGCCAGATGTACTTGTACCAGACTATCTCCACAAAGATCCACTCCACCGATCCGCCTCGCAGTTTCCAAACAGATTACAAGCTTTGAATATTCGGTAAGTCCAGCAAAGTCGAACTTACTCACGAATCGAATCTTTTAGTGAACATATCACAGGATTCTCCTTTGTGCCAATCTTCTTCACCACAACCCTCTTCTCATTCCTCAAGAAATGATACTCGACATCAATATGCTTGGTTCTCTCATGATGAACTCCGATCCTTGGCTAAACATATTGCACTAAGATCACACAATATATATCACTGATCCCGATGCAACCCCAAATCACCGACTAGCCCTTCAACCGATACCCTCCTTAGTCGCTTTCAAGAAGAGCCATGTATTCTCGCTTCATTAGTTGATAAGGCTATCAGAGCCTCAAGAGTAGCTTTCACCGACCACCACGATTTCCCAATGTAAACACATACCCAATCATTGATTTTCTCGCACAACATCACTGCATAATCAAGATCACAAGAATCTCGTGACTGCACTCAAAGATCACCTCCATAAATGAGACCAACATCACCGTACTCTCGTACACGAATATCCTTTTAACAAATTTTCCAGTGTTCCTTTCCAGTGTTGAGCCATAAACTCGCCGACGACAACACCGATCGCTCGAGCTGATCAGTGCCTAGTGCAAACCATGGCATACATCGATCGCCAACTGCACTAGCATAGGGAACTTTTGACATATACTCCTTCTCTTCAGCTGATTGTGAAGCATAAACAGACAAATGAACATTTGATGCCATAGGAGTATCTATTGGTTTTGCAGCAGACATGCCAAACTTGGCCAATATCTTCTGCACATAACCCTGCTGAGACAAGAATAATTTCTTCTGACTTCTATCTCTCCAGATCTCCATCCCCAAGATTTTCTTGGCTGCACCCAAATCCTTCATTTCAAATTCAAAGACTAAGAAGGTTCTTCGATTTTGAACATCGACTTCCTTGTCGCAACTATCAAAGATGTCATCCACATACGTAACAAGATAGATATATGATCCATCTTTCAAATAGATCGTGGTATACACAATATCATAAGGGGCTTCTGTTGTAACCTCGCTGAGCATAAAACTCACAAACCTTTTATACCATCGCTTGGAGCTTGCTTCAAACCATACAATGATTTCTTCAACTTGCAAACATAATTTTCTTTTCCAGAACTTGAAACCCCTCAGCCGTGTCATGTATATCTCCTTATCCACCTCACCATGTAGAAAAGCGCTTTTCACATCTAATTGCTCAAGTTCCAGATCCTCGCCAGTGCCACCATTGCTAGTAACACCCGATTGAAGTGTGTCCGACCACCGTGAAAAATTTCATCAAAGTCAACCCTTCCTTTTGATCAATCCTCTTGCAACCAAACGTGCCTTATACTTGACCCCTTCGCGCTTTGTTATTCCTTCCTTTTTCTTGAAAATCCATTTACAAGTCACAACTCCCTTGTCGGTAGGGTCGCTTGACCAATTCCCAAGTCCGATTCTTCAATAATGACTCCATTTCATCTCCCATGGTCGCATGCCACCGAGATGCTTCAGACATGTCATCGCTTCCCTGTAAGTAGTAGGTTCAAAGAACCTCTACTTCTTCAAAGAACTTGGAGTGCATATCCACCAAATCATCATATCCATATCTCCTGGAGGTATCCCAACATTAGATCTTCTAGGCTTCGCCGCAAATAGACTCACCGATCAATGTTTGTATGACGCCCACTTGAGGTCTCGTGAGGTCGGCTTGGATCGATTCTCGTTCATTATCCAGATCAAGATAGTGTTGATTTGGATCCACCGATTGTTGCATATCAAGAGACTCCACCAAGCTCCACCTGCTTCTCAACACTATCGATTCAAGATCGGTTTCGCACTCAGAGAGACCTCCCACCGATGAGTTTAACATAGAATTTTCATCAAACACAACGCCCTCATCGAGGATTACTCTGACTCTGGCCGATGACCAAATCCTATATCCTTTCACTCCATCACCATACCCCACAAACACTCCCTTCTTGGCTCTTGGCTCCAACTTCCCTTCACTAACATGATAGTAAGTTGTACTTCCAAAACCCTTAGAATCGAGTAGTCAACAGCTTGCTCCGACCACATCTCAAATGGTGTCTTGAGATTGATTCCTCGTGTGAGGGCTCCTGTTGATTAAGTAGCAAGTCGCCTTAACAAACCTCCTACCAAAATCTCCTTGATAAACCAAATTGAGAAAGCATACATCTTGCCCTCTCCAAGAGAGTTTGATTCATCCTTTCACTACACCATTCTCACTGGGGTGTATTCCTTACAATGATGATGTCCGGCAATACCTCACCGCACAAAATGAATCAAAATCCATCCAGTAAATTCCGCACTCATTATCTCATTTAAGCTTCTTGATTTTCTTGCCTAACTGATTCTCCACTAGGGCCTTCCACCGCTTGAAGTTATTGAATGCATCACTTTTGTTCTTCATCATCACCACCTGTCATCCTTGAATAGTCATCTATGAATGACACAAAATATCTGTGACCACCCAATGACTCAACTCTTGATGGACCCCAAAGAATCAATGGATATAATCAAGTGATGCCTTTGTATTGTGCAACCTGCTCACTAGAGAATTTACTTCTATGCAACTTCCCAAACACACAATGTTCACAAAAGTCCAGATTCTTGACCTTATATCCCCAAGAAAACTCACAAGAAAGAACTCAGATACCCCTTTCACCCATGTGACCAAGTCTCATGTGCCACACAATGAAGTCTGCTGAGATCGGTGAATCAACGAGATGCAATGAAAGAAGAAGGCAGATACATGAAGAGATCCTTGTAATATATACAAGGTTCCCTCTTGATGCCTTTGAGGACTACAATCAATCTTTAAAGACATTCACCGCCCACCTTCACCCTTGAAATTGAACCCTTTGTCATCCAAGAGATCGAGAGATACCAAATTCTAGGTCATCTCAGGGAACATGTCTTACATCCTTCAAAGGTACAAAATTTACTATCCTCTGCCCTTAACTTTATCGAGCCAATTCCCACAACTTTACAGACCTTGCTTTGCTGGCCATATAGATTTGACCACCATCTATCTCGCTTCATAAGTAGAAAACCACTCTCTGCTTGGACAAATATGGTAGGATGCTCCGTAATCAAGTATCCACACATCATTGTGGTGTGTAGAATCCCCTGCGCAACTAGAACCGATCCTCATCGATTGCTCAAGAGCCAAGGCTCATCGTGCTGCATTGCCTTCCTCGCTGCTTCTTCTTCCTTGGACAATTGACTTCCAATGTCCCCGCCTCTTATGAAGAATTACGACATCGCAGACTTAGGACCTTTGGACCCCGACTTCTTTTTCTTCTTCTCGTCCATATCCTTTTCCACTATTGTCGCTAGCTACTAGCCCAAAGACTGATCTGCCTCTCCCAAAGACCTTGTGTCTCACTCCCCCGCATGTAAGCGCACTCATATCCTCTAAAGCTATCAGTATCCTTCCCAACTATGAAAGATCGCACAAAGTTTTCATATGATGCCGGTAATGACACCAACAGATTAGGGCTGCATCTTCATCTTCAATTTTAACATCAATATTCCTTAAATCAAGTAATATTGTGTTCACCGATCAAGATGTTCCTCTCGGCTGACTCCCTTCATGCATCTTCAAACCGAACAACCTCTGCTTCAACAACAACTTGTTGGTCGCTGACTTGGTCATATACAAGCTTTCAAGCTTTTTCCACAACTTGGTCGCGTGTCTTCCTCAAAGAACCTCGCTGATAACATCATCGATAAGCACAACATGATGGTTGAATGTGCTTTCTTCCGTGATCGCATAATCTGGCGCACTTGTATTTGGTTTGTCGATAACGGTTCCACAAACCCTGCTTTGCTTTTAACAAAGGCACGATCTTGATTTGCCACGCAGACCAAAACTGCTCCTTCCTCAGTAAATTTATCGATTTTTACGCTTCTCGCCGACATCTTTTCTTGCTAAAGATCACAACTTTATCACGCATCCTAGCACCTTGTCAAGGTCTTGGTGAAGATGAAGTTGATCATACTGATTGTTTTCTCCGTAACCTTTCTCTCGATACCACTTGTTATAAACTCGATGGAGATAACTTCGGATGCAAGAAACAAAAAAATGTAAGCAATCAAACATAAACAATCAAAGGAGATAACAAAACAAGAAGAACACAGATTTAACGTGGAAAACCTCTCGGTGGGAGAGGTAAAACCACGGGCGTAAAAGAGATATTTTATTATGCACCGAATTTTACTGATTTCAACACACTCGGATAATGAGACAACAATCAGATTTATAGGCACAAATCCCTAAACCCTAGCCGCCAGAATCTTTGTCTGATGCACCATAAATACCCCTACACGTGTCCTCCTTTTAATAACACTGTATAGCTGTCACATAACAGAATTAGCAGATGTGGGACCTCGTCCAGATTCAAGTACTCAAAGCAGACTATCACCTGGCCGATAGTCACCTGGCCGATGTAAGCTCGAAGAGACTCCACCCTACTGATGCACAGAATTGAATACACTTCTCAGCTGACCATCACTCAGCTGAGTCTTCAGATTGGTTCCACCAAAATGTAGAGTTTAAGTCACCTTACTGACAAATGCAACATTCAACGATGTAGTCTACCCTGCCTCTCAGGAATGCTTGTCTAAACCTACGAATGAATACTAAATGGGATGTTTAGTGAATCCTCAAGTCTCTTCGGGAGAATGAGGAATAATATGCTAGTATATTCAGGTGCAAACTAGTATATAAGTGATAACACTGATTCTGGCTTTAGGTCAGATTGAGGATGATCGTTAAATCGATCTCGGTCTCAGTGTTTACTCATATGATAAAGTATTATCCAGTAAGCCGATACCACTTCATTGTGAAAACATTGGAGAGGTAGCTCATAAGGATTTTGCAATCACTAAAGTTCATAAGCATATTGAAATCGTACCACCAGATTAGATGGAAAGGCGACGTTTCGATCCCAAAGATTGACTCAAGCCGCCAACCTACTCGATCGCTGTACCAAGTCACATGGTATTCGGATTCTAAGCATGCTGCGTCGGGTCACCGACCTACCTCGCGCGGTACACTCCGGTCGTGCTTGGAAGGATGAATTACTAAGATGCGCTTGGAGGTATGAATTTTGGGGATATGTCTCACTTGTTTTGAGCAAGTGGGAGAATGTTGTAGATATAGATATAAAGGGTGTGCTCTAAAACAATTAATCCACTTGCCTTTCGTACAAGTGGGAGATTGTTAGGTGTAGTGCCCGAAAGACAATTATCTAATTGTTTTATGACAAAAATTAATAATTCATCTCATTATATGCATGTATGCTTATAATTAAGACACTACTGAAAACCTTATGTACCTCGCTTATGTAATCACATAACTCAGTGTATGGCTATACACAAGAAGATTGAGTTAGTGAGATGTACTTAAAATTAACTTAGTCCATAGCGTTTATTAATCTGAGTACGGGTCTCTAGATTAATTTGCTAATAATGCGCCCAGAACACTTTAGGTGTGACAGTCTTATCCGGACTGTCGGTAATAGGGTACCTAGTGGGACATTTATATATGATGATAATCATATAGGGCTGGACCGATTTGATTTGAGTTCTCGATATAATTCCGTGATCGAGAAGTCTTATCGAATCATAAGATGATCATATATGGATTAATCTCAATCCTGAGGTGATCACAAAGGACTGCATAGACTAGGGTAGGGTTTGATGTGTTAGTAAGGATCACTTCGTAGTATGTGGTCCAACACTTCTCGTTGGCTCTATTTTAGGATGAGTGAGTAGTCTGTGCTATCACAGATATGGAATCCATTCCTTCCCTCGGGAAGTAGACATACAGTTCCCTTATTTGTTAATCCTAGAAACTGACCGATGCGCGCAGTTCATATTATATTAGTTATGAACTATTTGGTCACTAGGGGGTTAATGGTAAATAATGATAAGAGGTTTCGAGAAGGGTTTACGGAGATATCCCGAATCGTAATGAACACTCTATGGAGGATTTATCCCTATGTAATGTTTATATCAGTGGACGCTTATCGACTCAAAGTTGAGTGTAAGTTTATATATATATTCAGCCGAGTTCAGTTTCGGGTTTATGGTGGTGTAATCCCGGAATTAATAGATTGAATATAATTGTTCTGTCTGACGAATAATTTTATTTAATTTATTGTAGCTACTGAATATGGGTCCATGGTCCCCGATGTGGCTCCTAACATGCATATGTTTTCTCGTCGTTTCACCTCAAATTAATATTAGATAGTTGGATTGGACTATTTAATAGATATGTGGATTAATTGTTTAGTTGGACTAGATAATTAAATACATGAAAAATAATTTTTTTGTGGACTCGGCCCAATATGTGTAAAATGTGTGTGGCCCTTATTTCTAGGGTTTTTGGGCGCATTTTGTAAGTATTAATTAATTGTTGGGAAATTAGTTTTCTTGAATAATTATTTAATGTATGATTTAATCATTTATTTGTTAAGTGATAAACCATGGAATATTAGATAATACTATTATTTATCCTAATTTGTTTGGGATATATATTATATTTATCTTATATTTAAATTAAGGATTAATTTAATAATTATCTTTTAATTATTAAATCCTTGGAGGACAAGGATTACTCTCCCAAGCCTTTTGATAATGACAATTTTCGACATATATATATGCAAAAGCTTAGAATTTTCGGCTTTTGCAAGGGTTTGAGTTTTTAGGAAAACTTCGGGTTTTTCTAAGGTAGCATATCGAGGACGTCAAGCGGCTTGGATCACCATCCACCTGGTGTTTCTTGAAGATACACGTCGGAAGACGGTGGCATCTCAATTTGCTTGGATCTTGGATTGAAGATAGTTCTTGGAGTTTATTCACCATAAACTGGTAAGCAATCTAAACCCCTCGTAGGTTAGATTTATTATTCATGCATTTTGTTTGTTTAGATCTAGATCTAATATCTTCCACTGCGTAATCGGGTGGATCTTGGATCCATCCGGCGATATTAAATCCTACATATACACCGTGGACTGATGTAGAACAAAGAGTGAATAATCAGAATATGACTGTTGGAATCCATAAGCCTTGAGAGCTGAGGCCAATTCAGAAAACCAACACTGAGAGGTGCCTGACGTAGCCCATATAGGGATTTATGAAAATGACATACCATCCCCTCATGCGGAGATTGAAAACCAGGAGGCAATGTCATATACACTTCTTCGGACAAATCACCATGAAGAAATGCGTCGTGAACGTCCATTTGATGACGATCCCAGTTCTTAGCCGCAATGACGGCTAGAAAAGTGCGGATTTTGACCATTTTGTTGATCCGAGCAAAGGTGTCAATATAATCAACGCATGCGACTTAGTGATTTCCAAGAACCATGATTCGCGCTTTATAACGTTCTGTCAATCCATCCGCATGATATTTGATCTTGTACACCCATTTACAACCAATAGCACGGTGTTGCGGTGGCAAGGGCACACACTACTAGAATTTTCTGTTTTTCCGACGGGAATTTCCGACGAAATATGGTCGTAGGAAAATTCCGACCAATTTCCGACGGTTTTGCGACGACTAAAATAATTAAGAAAGGAAAAAAAATAGTTCCGACCAATTTCCGACGGATTTCAATTGTCACAAAGTCTCCGTCGGTATTTGGTCGGAAACCTAGCGCCGAAAAGTCTCCCGCCATCTGCTTAAGGGCGCGAAATTCTCCCGCTAGGTGTTTCTACGACATTCCGATGAACATGTGTTTCCTACCAATTTCCGACTTAACATAAGGTTTTCCTACCAATTTCCGACGAAAATAAGTCTTTCCTACCAATTTCCGACTAAAAATAAGATTTTCCTACCAATTTCCGACGAACATTAGTCTTTCCTACCAATTTCCGATTTAACATAAGTCTTTTCAGAAAATAACATGTTATGTACATAAATTTTTATAAAATTTGTTCCTTTAAAGGAATTTAATTTTTTTAATATAAAACTTTGAGTTAATAAATAATATTCAGTTTATTATAAAATTCTAATATACATATTCTAATAAACATTGCGTTAAAATATAAAATTCATTATTTTTATAAAAATTCCTTTATCGAACGATAATACATGTGATTTTGATAATACTTTTTACTATAGATTGTCGAGTGAGATCCGACATCGTTATCGAGTGAGATCCGACATCGTTATCGATCATTGAGATAGTACTATCTACTATGGCTCGATCGATCGTTATCGAAGCGAATGGGTTAACAGCGTGGTTCGTTATCGAGCGATCGATTTGAATCTAAGGATTCGTTATCGAGCGAATGAGTTACATCGTTATCGATCATTGTGATAGTACTATCAACTATGTCTCGATTGATCGTTATCGGCCGAAGGAGTTAAGAGTTGGGGATCGTTAGTAAGAGATCGATTTGAATCTCGGGGTTCGTTATCGAGCGAATGAGTTACATCGTTATCGATCATTGTCTCGATGGATCGTTATCGAGCGAAGGAGTTAAGCGTCGGGGATCATTATTAAGAGATCGATTTGAATCTCGGGGTTCGTTATCGAATGAATGAGTTAAATCGTTATCGATAATTGTGATATTACTATCTCACTATGGCTCGATCGATCGTTATCGAGCGAATGAGTTAACAGTCGTGGTTCGTTATCGAGCGATCGATTTGAATCTTCGGATTCGTTATCGAGCGATTGAGTTACATCGTTATCGATCGTTGTGAAAGTACTATCAACTATGTCTCGATGGATCGTTATCGGCGAAGGAGTTAAGAGTCGGGATCGTTATTAAGAGATTGATTTGAATCTCGGGGTTCATTATCGGCCGAATGAGTTAGATCATTATCGATCATTGTCTCGATCGATCGTTATCGAGCCGAAGGAGTTAAGTCGGGGATCGTTATTAAGAGATCGATTTGAATCTCGGGGTTCGTTATCGGCGAATGAGTTAAATCGTTATCGATCATTGTGATAGTACTATCTACTATTGCTCGATCGATCGTTATCGGCGAATGAGTTAACGATCGTGGTTCGTTATCGAAATGATCGATTTGAATCTCGGATTCGTTATCGGCGATTGAGTCGTTATCGATCGTTGTGAAAGTACTATCAACTATGTCTCGATGGATCGTTATAGAGCGAAGGAGTTAAGAGTCGGGATCGTTATTAAGAGATCGATTTGAATCTCGGGTTCATTATCGAGCGAATGAGTTAGATCATTATCGATCATTGTCTCGATCGATCGTTATCGGCGGAAGGAGTTAAGAGTCGGGATCGTTATTAAGAGATCGATTTGAATCTCGGGGTTCGTTATCGAGCGAATGAGTTAAATCGTTATCGATCATTGTGATAGTACTATCTACTATTGCTCGATCGATCGTTATCGAGCGAATGAGTTAACAGTCGTGGTTCGTTATCGAGCGATCGATTTGAATATTATAAAAATTATTTTTTTTTTAATAAAAAAAACTGGATGATGGGGCGTTTGGAAGAGCCTCTAAACGATTTTATTTATTTATTACTTAATATTTTTCATGAAAAATGGAATGCGGGAAAAAACCCACCTTATTTCTAACTTTTCATCCCCTCATAACACAGAAGCAGCTAGGGCCGGCAGTTCTCATTCCCCCACCTCCACCTCCACCTCCACCTCCATTTCCACCTCTCCAACTCCGCCTCCATCTTCCACGACTCTCCACCTCGTCGCGTTTCCACCTCCGTCTTCTAGAAAATCGGATCCTTGTCTTCCACCTCCATCTTCCGCAGTTCGCACCAACCCTCCTCGAGCAAGCATCCGTCAGACAATACGCTATTCATTTGGTTGCGTCCAGGTTGAGGTTAATTAATTTCTGTCTTTAATTAATTATTCTCTGTATAGATTCATCTTTATAAATTCTGTATTTGGAGGCATTTACTTCCCGAAATTTTTGAGTAATTGTGGTGCTTTGTGCATGAAGCATTTGAGAAAGGAGATGGAGTATGGCATAGACTAGTTTATGCTTCAATTTCCTTCAATTTTAATTGAAATTTTCTGTTCAGCCAGCTACAAAGCACTATAAGATTGAAAAATCTGATAAAGTGTCCGTCATGCTTTGTGCAGGAAGAATCTGCAAAGAATAAGGGGATATTGGCTGATAAGAAAGTCTACTCTTTGGGTGTACAGAGTGTAAGTTGCCATTTTCACATCAAGTTTTTCATATTGAAAAGTGAAGTTATTGGCACAACATTTTGCAGTTCTTTTCCCTTTATGGTATTTTCATTTGCAAGTGCAATGAGTATATGGAGGTTCTGGGATGGTTACGGTCGTGGTTCTGGGAATAGCGACGGAATGTAGGAGGTTAGGGGATGGTTACGAGCTGGGGTGGGGGTGGCTGTTACGGGCTGGGGGCTGATAGCCTGTTTTATACAAACTGATAGCCTGTTTTATACAAACTGATAGCCTGTTTTAATTTCGAATTTCAGTTATCTAAACGTGGTCAAATTAAGATGATCAAAGAATGGAATATGCTTATAATATTATGACTTATAAACCCTCAAATTTTCAGCTCGTTTGGACTTCAACCCGACATTCAAAAGGCCCATGAAGCCCAATTAACTCCCAGCCGGACAGAATTGATCATCCAGTTTTGTAGCTCGTTTTTACCTATGATAACCTCATCAAATTGAGATGACTCCTTAACAACATTTGTTCATCATGATGTAAACTAGAGTGTGTCCAAAAATCAGCTCATTTGGAGCTCATCTCGATGCTCAAAACGCTTAAGAACAGACATCAGACACTTCTGTGTACACATATAACAGCAGCCTATTGAGCTCAACTTCTTGCCATGATAACTAGCTCAAATTAAGATGATGTCAAAACTAAATTTGTACCTTATGATGTGAACTAGAAACCCTTAAATTTTCAGCTCATTCTAAGTAGTGTAGGGTACTTAAACATTCAGTGCAAGTCTGACACAGTTTAAGTTTAAAACACAGTTTTGACAGCATTTAGAATTTTCCCCAATCTTTGGCTCGATTTTTCATGGTGATGCAGCATATAAAAATGAGAGGTAAATGGTGCATCTTGTATCCTGCAAGCTCAGCTTTGATTCTTCTTGTTGTTTTTGTTTACTGTTTATGTCTGTTCATTTTCAATTGCCAATGATCTATCGGTGGTGCACAGTAGTCAATGGGAATGTTATCAGTGGTGTCTAATAATTTTTCTCTGTGCTACTATTTTTTTTTGGTGCATGAGAGCTTCTTTTATATGTGTTAGGTGCTGGTGCTGTGTGGAGTTTATTATTTGTCATGCGAAGTTACCATTGCCTTTGTTGAAGAGAAGAAGATTTCGAGGTTTGTTGATTTTGTTTGTGCAATGAATTGCAGTGATTTTCCATTTCATTATTGTTGTGTAGAAAGGGACTCCAAACATTATTAATATTTACAGACATTTTCACTAAGTTGATTTTATTTTCACTAAGTTGATTTTATTTACAGACATTTTCACTAAGTTGATTTACTATTTCGACTTGATTCAAATAGAGTATGATTGAACATTGAAATGTTGTTTGGTTTGTAAGAGATTTTCACTTCTAATAAAATGGACGTGATTAGTCACCCAGCTTACGTCCTTGAGTCATTTGGTTCCTCGGTTAGCCACTTGTAACATGGACACTAATAGTTAGTGTCCATGTTATTTTTGTTAGCCTACCATGATTATTCCTTTTATTTTGGCTACACATAATAGTTAGGTTTGTTCCGTGACTAATCATGCTAATGCTTTGTGCAGTTTGTACTGTTGAAGGTCATTGTGCTTACTAAGTTCTGAACTTTACGAACAAGCTTATCGCCGCTTAAGGTGAGTGTATTTAGGGGTACTACTGCAAACCCCGTAGTTAGTTAGGATCTATTACAAATCCCGTAGTTAGGGTACTACTCTTGCAAACCCCATAGTTGTGGGATCTATTACAAATCCCGTGATTTACGGGATCTACAGAAAATCCCATTTTACTTGTTTATGGTAATAGTTACTCCTCCGTCCCATTTTATTTGTCTGTTTGACTTTTCAAAGAGATTTTGACTAGCATATTTAAAACTTTGAATCTCATTAAATGATCCAAAATTTTTACATTAAATATGCTAGTCAAAATGCCCTTGAAAAGTCAAACGACAAATAAAAATGGGACGGAAAAGTAGTATAGAAAGTCCCATCTTGCTCATTTTTATACTAAAGCCTAACACTTCACTATAACCCCATCTTTAATTTAGCTTCTTGGTGAAAATATGAGTGCTTGATTAATAATATTTGTGTATAATAATCGCCAACGTCGTAAAATGCTCTAACAGATGAGTGAGATGCGATCATGGATGTATGATCAATGGCATCGACCACCTAGGAGTGGGTTGAAGATCGAGTACATTAACGGTGTAGATGCTTTCTTGACTTTTGCTTGTGAAAATACGGAGACGCCGGATATGATTCGATGTCCATGTAAGAAGTGCAATATCATGCGTATCATACATGTAGAAGATGTAAAACTTCATTTATTAAATGATTTTGCATGATTTTGTAAATCATACCGATGTGAGGACAATCGTTTGGTAAACGTATATTTTAGTGTGTTTCGTTGTCATATAATGATTTTGTAAATCATACCGATGTGAGGACAATCTTTTAGTATATTCCGTTGTCTTATACCCACGCAATTGACATTTTGACTTTTCTTAGACTATCATTCTTTCTCAATAGTTGTCTAAACTTTAATGAGTGAATTGGAACTTATTGACGAGACAATGTATTGTAAGATGTCATTTGTTTATGTTATGTCATTCTCACTACTTTGCATGTCTTTTATGGTATAGTATATTGTGAAACACCTTTTCTAAATCCTCACAGAGCTTTTCGAGAGAGAATGCGAACGATTTGAATATTTTGGCAAGAAAGATCCAATTCCGGATGAGTTGTTACGTGAAGCCGATGAGGTGTTTCGGAATGTGCCGTGTGTAAAGAATGGACGTATTAAAGGCTTGGGTAATTTATCTTGAAATACACGAGTGGATCGGCCATCACGATGCCAAATGAGGTTTTGACGCAGCAGGTATCATCCACGACTTTGAAGAAAATTCTAGGTTGCGTGAAGACCTTTCTGGCACGCGTGAAAGTTTGGCCGAGGAGAGAGAGAGAGCAACGGTCGCACAATCTGCAATGCAGCGGAGATAGCAAGGATTGCGCAGCTAGTCCAAGGATTCCTCCATACCTGGTAGTGCTTGATAGTGAGGATTATGGATTGTTCATATTTTGCTATGTATTGTGTTGTCTCTTTATTTTGTTTTGGGAATCCTAAGTGGAACAATATACGCTTTTGTAACTTAATAATTAGCTATATGGAGCCTTTATTGACTTGGTTTGGTTGATGCATTAGTTAAATATTGTGTTAGTTTTTCATAAATTGTGATTTATTTGGAGAGGTGGAATGAGAATTTACTTAATAAATCAAAATAAAAAAATATAATTTTCCGACGGAGTAGTGACGAAATTAAATCGAACATGTTATGAAAATTACCGACAAAAGTCGCCGAATTTAGTCGGAATAATTAAGCAAATTTTAAATCGGAAATTAAATCGGAATAAATGGTCGAGGTTCGTTGGAATCATTTCGTAAGAACTTCGTCGCTAATTTTGTCGGAACCATTCGTAGCAAATTTTGTCATTGAGGTCGTCGGAAATTTCGCCGGAAACAATCGTCGGAAATTTCGTCGGAAATTGCGTCGGAAATTTCGTCGGAAAGATTCGTCGGAAATTTACGTCGCTATAGTCGCCGGAAATTTACGTCGCAACGCGCTTTCAACGGGCTTTTTCCAACACCCCATATTTCGTCCGGAAATTGGTCGGAAACATGTGTTTCCGACGAAAATACCGACGAAATTTCGCGTAGGAAATGCGAAGCAATCAAACATAAACAATCAAAGGAGATAACGAAACAAGAAGAACACAGATTTAACGTGGAAAACCTCTCGAGTGGGAGAGGTAAAAACCACGGGCGAAAAGAGATATTTTATTATGCAATTGAATTTTACATTTCAACACACTCGGATAATGAGACAACAATCAGATTTATAGGCACAAATCCCTAAACCCTAGCCGCCAGAATCTTTGTCGATGCACCATAAATACCCCTACACGTGTCCTCCTTTTAATAACACCAGTATAGTCATTACATAACGTAATTAGCAGATGTGGGACCTGCAGATTCAAGTACTCAGCAGACTATCACCTGCCGATAGTCACCTGGCGATGTAAGCTCGAGAGACTCCACCCTACTTGATGCACGCAGTAATGAATACACTTCTCACCGACCATCACTCACCGAGTCTTCGATTGGTTCCACCAAAATGTAGAGTTTAAGTCACCTTCTCGACAAATGCAACATTCAACGATGTAGTCTACCCTCGCCTCTCGGGAATGCTTGTCTAAACCTACGAATGAATACTAAATGGGATGTTTAGTGAATCCTCAAGTCTCTTCGGGAGAATGAGGAATAATATGCTAGTATATTCAGTGCAAACTAGTATATAAGTGATAACACCGATTACGGCTTTAGGTCGATTGAGGATGATCGTTAAATCGATCTCGGTCTCGATGTTTACTCATATGATAAAGTATTATCCAAGATGGCCGATACCACTTCATTGTGAAAACATTGGAGAGGTAGCTCATAAGGATTTTGCAATCACTAAAGTTCATAAGCATATTGAAATCGTACCACCGATTAGATGGAAAGCGACGTTTCGATCCCAAAGATTGACTCAAGCCGCCAACCTACCTGATCAGTGTACCAAGTCACATGGTATTCGGATTCTAAGTACGCTGTCGGGTCACTGACCTACCCTGCGGCGGTACACTCCGGTCGTGCTTGGAAGGATGAATTACTAAGATGCGCTTGGAGGGTATGAATTTTGGGGATATGTCTCACTTGTTTTGAGCAAGTGGGAGAATGTTGTAGATATAGATATAAAGGGTGTGCTCTAAAACAATTAATCCACTTGCCTTTCGTACAAGTGGGAGATTGTTAGGTGTAGTGCCCGAAAGACAATTATCTAATTGTTTTATGACAAAAATTAATAATTCATCTCATTATATGCATGTATGCTTATAATTAAGACACTACTGAAAACCTTATGTACCTCGCTTATGTAATCACATAACTCAGTGTATGGCTATACACAAGAAGATTGAGTTAGTGAGATGTACTTAAAATTAACTTAGTCCATAGCGCTTATTAACTGGTAGTGCGGGTCTCTAGATTAATTTGCTAATAATGCGCCTGAAACACTTTAGGTGTGACAGTCTTATCCGGATTTATCGGTAATAATGAAGTACCTAATGGGACATTTATATATGATGATAATCATATAGTAAATCGGGCGATTTGATTTGAGTTCTCGATATAATTCCGTGATCGAGAAGTCTTATCGAATCATAAGATGATCATATATGGATTAATCTCAATCCTGAGGTGATCACAAAAGACTGCATAGACTAGGGTAGGGTTTGATGTGTTAGTAAGGATCACTTCGTAGTATGTGGTCCAAAACTTCTCGTTGGGTCTATTTTAGGATGAGTGAGTAGTCTGTGCTATCACAGATATGGAATCCATTCCTTCCCTCGGGAAGTAGACATACAGTTCCCTTATTTGTTAATCCTAGAAACTGACCGATGCGCGCAGTTCATATTATATTAGTTATGAACTATTTGGTCACTAGGGGGTTAATGGTAAATAATGATAAGAGGTTTCGAGAAGGGTTTACGGAGATATCCCGAATCGTAATGAACACTCTATGGAGGATTTATCCCTATGTAATGTTTATATCAGTGGGCGCTTATCGACTCAAAGTTGAGTGTAAGTTTATATATATATTCACCGAGTTCGATTTGGGTTTATGGTGGTGTAATCCCGAATTAATAGATTGAATATAATTGTTCTGTCTGATTTAATAATTTTATTTAATTTATTGTAGCTATCGAATATGGGTCCATGGTCCCCGATGTGGCTCCTAACATGCATATGTTTTCTCGTCGTTTCACCTCAAATTAATATTAGATAGTTGGATTGGCCTATTTAATAGATATGTGGATTAATTGTTTAGTTGGACTAGATAATTAAATACATGAAAAAGAATTTTTTTGTGGACTCGGCCAAATATGTGTAAAATGCGTGTGGCCCTTATTTCTAGGGTTTTTGGGCGCATTTTGTAAGTATTAATTAATTGTTGGGAAATTAGTTTTCTTGAATAATTATTTAATGTATGATTTAATCATTTATTTGTTAAGTGATAAACCATGGAATATTAGATAATAATATTATTTATCCTAATTTGTTTGGGATATATATTATATTTATCTTATATTTAAATTAAGGATTAATTTAATAATTATCTTTTAATTATTAAATCCTTGGAGGACAAGGATTACTCTCCCAAGCCTTTTGATAATGACAATTTTCGACATATATATGCAAAAGCTTAGAATTTTCGGCTTTTGCAAGGGTTTGAGTTTTTAGGAAAACTTCGGGTTTTTCTAAGGTAGCATATCGAGGACGTCAAGCGGCTTGGATCACCATCCACCTGGTGTTTCTTGAAGATACACGTCGGAAGACGGTGGCATCTCAATTTGCTTGGATCTTGGATTGAAGATAGTTCTTGGAGTTTATTCACCATAAACTGGTAAGCAATCTAAACCCCTCGTAGGTTAGATTTATTATTCATGCATTTTGTTTGTTTAGATCTAGATCTAATATCTTCCACTACGTAATCAGGTGGATCTTGGATCCATCCGGCGATATTAAATCCTACATATACACCGTGGACTGATGCAGAACAAAGAGTGAATAATCAGAATATGACTGTTGGAATCCATAAGCCTTGAGAGCTGAGGCCAATTCAGAAAACCAACACTGAGAGGTGCCTGACGTAGCCCATATAGGGATTTATGAAAATGACATACCATCCCCTCATGCGGAGATTGAAAACCAGGAGGCAATGTCATATACACTTCTTCGGACAAATCACCATGAAGAAATGCGTCGTGAACGTCCATTTGATGACGATCCCAGTTCTTAGCCGCAATGACGGCTAGAAAAGTGCGGATTTTGACCATTTTGTTGATCCGAGCAAAGGTGTCAATATAATCAACGCATGCGACTTAGTGATTTCCAAGAACCATGATTCGCGCTTTATAACGTTCTGTCAATCCATCCGCATGATATTTGATCTTGTACACCCATTTACAACCAATAGCACGGTGTTGCGGTGGCAAGGGCACAAGAGTCCAAGTTTTATTATCCTCAAAAGCTTGGATTTCCTTCTTCATGGCATCTCGCCATTGTTTAGATTTAACTGCTTTCTTGTATTATCGGGGGCGGCTCTACAAGGTAGCTTGGGGTGCGTCCGACCCCCTAAAATAAAATTATTTTGTACAAATAGTGGAGAATTTTTTTTTATAAACACATATATATGTGTAATTGACCACCTTATTTTTATGTATTGACCCTCTGTTTTTATCTATTTTTCCATAATTACATGTACAAAATTGAATATCCAGATATTTGTGTGTTACGGGAAAAAAATTGACAAATTTCTGACCCCATGACATAATTCCAGCCGCCCATGTGTATAATTGAGGTTCCACACTTACAGTTATGGCTGCAAAAAACACGCTATGTTTCTAGGATAAATTAGTACAACCAACATATTGTTGTTTGGGGTAAGGAGTACCTGAGGAGTTTGAGGGAGCGGAAGAGTAGGCGAGCGGGAGCGTAGTGCTGGGGTACTGCAATGTATGAAGGACATACTTATGTAATTTAGACGACGGTTCACATTGCCGATGTCCGCGTCCCAAAGGTGTATCTTACAAAGATGAATTCGCCACTACTGAAGTTAAGTCTTCCTCGACCACAACACCCCCTGTAAGAAGACCCGCCGGTAACGTGTGGCTCATGGTCGGAAGTAGCGATGGGAGCAGGTGGACTAGTCTCTTTCTCTATATCATCAAAAATAGGATTGTCACCTGTCGGATGAACATGTTCAATTGGGAATGTCCCATGATATGGAAAAGTGTGTTCAACAAAATGCACATCGCAAGATACAAATATTGTACAAACCACAACCTTTCTAGCCAAATAGGTAACCGACAAGAACACAACGGGTGCTTAGATCCGGCAATTTGTCACCCCCATGCTCTCGATTGTGAGCATATTCCAAACCACCAAAAACTTGCAAATTGTCGTAGTTCAGAGAGCAACCTGTTGAATTTGTGCAAACAGAATATACACGAATTGACGAACTAATAATCAAACACAGCAAGAACATGACGAGTGAAGAAGATGAAGTGCATAAATTTAAAAATCGAAAAGGCGGGAAAACTTCATATCATCATTTCTTGAAATTATTTACAATACAATGAAATTGAACTTGCAGAGAGACTAATTACAACTACTAATAGGATATATATATAGGATGAATCAATTGTAAATGATTGTAACAAACTCTAACCGTCTCTTCTCCTAAGTGTTCGAAGAAATGCCTCAATAGCCAAAAACTACTCACAACCTTGTGCACTTCAACACCCCCCTCAAGCTGAACTTGGTGCAGGTTGGACCAGGTGAAGCTTGCCAAAAACTACTCACAACCGTGTGCACTTCAACAAGATTTGTGTAGCTTTGTCTGTGAGGTTTTGTCGAGAGTCTCGCTAGTTGGTTTTGATTTTGAATAGGCAACGGTTTGAGAACCTTGGCTAGATAATTTTCCCTTACAAAGTGACAATCTATCTCAATATGCTTTGTCCTTTCATGAAAAACTGGATTTTCTACAATGTCCAATGCACTTTGACTGTCACAATATTGGGGCACCACATCTGTGTGATGAATCTGAAAGTCTTTGAGTAAATAGATGATCCACTGAATGTCACATGCTGTGATTGCCATTGCTCTGTATTCTGCTTCACTGGAGCTTCTGGAAACAGTTGGTTGCTTCTTGGATTTCCAAGAGATTAAAGCATTGTCCAAGAAAACAAGGAATCCAGTGACAGATCTTCTTGTTTTCTTGCATCCTACCCAGTCTAAATCACTGAAGGCTTTCAGTTTGAGCTCTCCTTTGCTGGGGAAGAAGAGACCCTTTCCTGGTGCTGATTTCAGGAATCTAAGAAGTCTATGTGCTGCTTTAAGATGAGCTTCATTAGGCTTATCGAGAAATTGACTCAACTGTTGAACAGGAAATGTTATATCTGGTCTTGTGTTACCTAGATATAAAATCTTGCCTACTAAGCTCCTGTAATATGTATTAGATTCCAAAAGTGTGATGTATCCATAGGTGTTTGAATTGGTTTTAAGTCCAGTATCCAAATTCTTTGAGGAGGTCCAAACAGTACTTCCTTTGATTAATGACTATGCCTGTTTTGGACGTAGAAACTTCAAAACCAAGGAAGTACCTTAATTCCCCTAGATCCTTTATTGTAAAGGCAGAATGTAGTAAGTCTTTAAGGGCTTGAATTTCTGACATGTCCAGGCTTCCAACCACTATATCATCAACATAGACTAGGAGGGCTATGAAATGAATACCAGTGCCTCTTGTAAATAGGCTATGGTCATTTGGAGATTGTTTGTATCCATTTTACAGCAGCTTTTGAGTAGTTTTGGCATTCCATTGCCTACTTGCTTAGGCCATATAGAGACTTGTTGAGTTTACAAACTAGTCCATATGACTCTAGGCCAGAAGGAGGCTTCATAGATACATCTTCATCTAGGTCTCTATGTAAGAGAGCATTGTTCATATCTAATTGATGTAAATGCCATCCCTGCGAGCAGCTAGTGCCATAAATAGTCTGATTGTTGTTTGCTTTGCAACTGGAGAAAATGTTTCTAGAAAATCTATGCCTTCAGTTTGTGTGAAGCCTTTAGCTACCAATCTAGCTTTATACCTTTCTATGGATCCATCTGATTTCCTTTTTATTCTATAAACCCATTTGCAGCCAATAGGTTTTACTGATGCAGGTAACTTCACAAGATTCCAAGTATTTGTTTTCTCCAAAGCTTCCAATTCCAGATTCAAGGCATGCTGCCATTTTGGATCCTGTGCTGCCTGTGCATAAGTGTGAGGCTCCATCTCCTGATTGATGTTTGCTATGAACCCCTGATAACTTGAGGACAGATTAGTATAGGTAACAATAGAATCAATAGAATGAGGAGATGTCCTCCTTTTGACAGTACCACAAACATAATCATTAAGATAAGATGGTGGATGTCCGTGTCTCAACAGTCTCTTGTAAGAGCATGATCGTGTCTTGTAAGGAGGAATAGGCCTCAATAAAAGGTATTGATCCCATAGAGACTTAAGCTTTGTGTAATAATCTGTAACTGATAGATTGCCTTGCTTGGTTTTCTCTATTTCTTCTTCAAGATTGGAGAGCTTGTAAGCGTTCTTCCTTCCAAATCTATCTTGCAAGTCAACCTGCATTTCACGAGTCAGATCAAAATAAATGACGCCTCAAAGAATCAGAGGCACCATTGAATTAATCAACCAAGAATGAACAAGATCGTTCAACTGCATCCAATTTGAATACCCTGCATCTCCAGCTTCAGGCATGGTGGATGTACCATCTTCAAAACATAATTTTCCACGAGAGGATAACACTTTCGTGATCGCTCTTTTCCAATGATTATAGTTGTCCACACCCTTCAACAAAGGTTGAACAAGAACAAGACTGGGATTATCATTTCTAGTGTTGGCAGCCATTGAAGGAAAATAAGGAATTGACGAGAACCTTCAAATCAAGAAGAATAACGAAAGACTGACAACGGAAAGCTAATTAAGCTCTGATACCATGTTGAATTTGTACAAACAGACTATAAACGAATTGATGAACTAATAATCAAACATAGCAAGAACAGGACGAGTGAAGAAGATGAAGTGCAGAAATTTAAAAATCGAAAAGGTGGGAAAACTTCATATCATCATTTCTGGAAATTGTTTACAATACAATGAAATTGAACTTGCAGAGAGACTAATTACAACTACTAATGGGATATATATAGGCTGAATCAGTTGTAACTGATTGTAACAAACTCTAACCGTCTCTTTTCCTAAGTGTTCGACGAAATGCCTCAATGGTCAAAAACTACTCACAACCGTGTGCACTTAAACACAACCAAAGAGACGTTCGTAGGGTGTTTTTCCTTGAAGCACCGGAGTAGGAGTTCGATTAATCAGATAAGAGGCGGTATGTACACATTCACCCAAAAATTCAATGGGCAAATGATCATGAAATCAAAGAGCCTTGGCAATAGTTAAAATATGACGGTGTTTTCATTCCACACGTCCATTTTGCCGAGACGTCCCTACACCAAAGCGTTGGTGCAAATTCCATGTTTGAGAAAGTAATTTTTCAAGTACCTAATTTCCGCGCCATTATCACTACGAAACTTTGACAGATTTATGAAAATGATGAGACCACATAGTGAAAAACTCTTTAAGTTTGCCTGCCAGTTCCTTTTTTAAGTGAATAAGAAAACGCAAACACTTCGGAAAAGTCATCCATGATGGTCAAAAAATAATGTGCCCCACAAAGAGCCCCCAAACATCATAAAGAATGGACCAAGATCATCTCAAGTAACTTTACCCTTAAGTTAGTGTTTTTACATATAATGAACTAAACTACGTAGTTTTGGAAAAAGTTAATCAATGGCTAGATGTTTTACACTTTGGGGGTGTGTGGTTGGATCATGCATACTTGAGAGAATATCCTCTCAAGTTACTTGAGAGGATCCTATCCCCATAAAGAATTACATCAAACATGGCGGAAATCTCTTTTAAAATAAAAAATAAAAAAATGGCGGAAGTCGGGTGCCCCCACAAACTCCTTTTTACTTTATTAATTAAAATAATTATCTGATAAATAATACCCAGCAATCTTCTTAATATTAGAGGAAAATATCCAAAATGACATATATTAGACTTAATTAGACAAATAGGACACTAAGGAATCTTATTTGGTTATAAAGACATAAAATTAGCACATAGACCAAACCACCATAATTTTGTTTTTCTTTTCTTTTTTAAATGTTTTTTTTTCCTTTTTTTTTCTGGGCTTTTTTTTGCGTCTTTTTTTCTCGGTGTTTTTTTTCTTCTTCCGGTGACCACCTCGATACATTGACCAACGTGATGAAGTGACACCGTGATGCAGTGATCACCCTCGATACAGAGAAACCCCGATGCAGAGACTCCGCGATGCAGACACACCGCGATGTCTCTTTAGCATTTAAAAAAAATCATGTCCAGAAAGAAAGAAAAAACACGGCCGGGAAAAAAAAACGCGACCAGGAAAAAAAAAACATTTTTAGCTCCAGGAAAAAGAAAGGAAAAAGAAATGATAGTTTTGTCTAGTTACTCATTTTGTGTCTTTATAAACAAATATTAAGTACTCAAACTATTTTGTGTCCTTAATGTCCTAAATGCCTATTAAGTACTCAAACTAGTTGTTACAAACAAATATCCATTACTATTAATCATTATTATTGACTTATCAATATATATATATATATATATATATATATATATATATATATATATATATATATATATATATATATATATATATATATATATATATATATATATAAAATTGACCAAGGACATTCCTTGTCATTTAAACTCGGCATAGGCATTACCAAAATACGTCATATTTAAACAAAGAAGATATCGGGAAAACGAACTCACTGCTTTGCAATCAAAGTTCGCATAATCTGTTGTCAAAAACTCTAACCCTAACACAACCTTCAGAATTCATTGGGCATTGAGGTCTGTACATCAACAGACAACTATTTATCATTACCGAAAGATTCTTCATCTTGTTGAATGCCCTGTCAATAAAACTAGGGTATTTTAACTTCACAGATACAACAGAGGATCCTGACTTGATATCAGTACAATCAGTCTCATAATCGCCAGAAACGGATTCGGCTATTGGAATTTCCATACTGTTGTAGATGCTTTTCCAAGAAATTCAAAAGAAAACCAATCAATTGGAAAAATACTCAGTTTTTCTTCGATCCGATCAATAGTAACCTAGGGTTTTTTTTTCAAAGATGCAATGATTGTCTGGAAGACAATAGTTGCTAGAGCAGAAAATTTAAAATAAAAAGCGTTTTCACTATTGCTCAGCAGTGATAAAGTACCGACAGGCACTATTGTACAACAGTAAAAGAACAATAGTTGGCCGACAATCACATAATGAGTCCACGTGTGTGGGGACAGCTGTACATCACAATAGCCCATTCAAAAGCCGACACGTGGGCAAAACCTGTAATATTATTTGGTTTTGCCACGTGAACGGCCAGGATTAAAAATCAGAATCAGAGGGCACTATAAATGTCCCTCTGTCCCTCTGCAAAACCATTGTAAAAAAGAAGTTTCGAAATACTATTTCTCCTTTTCACTCTATATCTATTATATATCTAAAACTAACAATGCCTCGCAGACCTGCTCAATACAGACTGCAGGGAAAATCTTTATTTTTAACATACCCACGTTGCCCCATCATTCCAATTTTCTGTCTAGATTTTTTATTTAATTTACTAAAAGACCTAGACATTATATATATATATATATATATATATATATATATATATATATATATATATATATATATATATATATATATATATATATATATATTGACCCTATCAGAAAAAACTAATTTTATGTTTAATTCTTTGACCCGCCGTGTTGGAAGCCAGCTTAAAGACCATGGACATATAATTGGAAGGTCCAAAAACTTGATTAAATTGTAATGCTCTGCTTTCGGATACCGAGTCATTATATTAAAAAAAAAAAAAAAACGTTCGGCATGTATAATATCAAATAAATTCAATATTATACCTAAGCCTATCGAGTTTAACAAAACGAAAGTTAAAAAGACTCGGCAAACACCAAAATGCTACTATAATAGAAACTTGAACAAACTAAAGATAGAAATGTTGACAAAAAAACAACGATAGTCCCAAATCTTACAACATATGATGTCCAAATTAAAATACAACCACTTATCTTACAAACTTAAAGTAAAGGTACAACTTAGTCTTCAAAGTAAAACAATAATTAAGTTCAGTACATCACGAATTAAAAGAAATTGAAACATCAACAAGTATCATCAAATATCGTCCTCGTAGTCCTCAATGAAGCTCGTGATTAACATGTTCATCTTCTCACCCCACAATGCATACAAAACAAACATGCAATGGAGGTAAGTACATAAATACTTAGTAAAGAGGCGCCACAGATCGTGTTCTTCATCTCATGCGGATGCCAAGGGTATACTGGCACCGCCAAACTTTGTCGTGTGGTTAGGGGCATATGCCATACATTAAATGCTTGCAGAGATCGATCTTCAAATTATCGCAGATTTAATAATCTTGGAGGACGCCATTGTTTCGCTGGTCACTCTAGTCGGGCCTCGACGACGCGCCAAAAGCCATTGGAGGTCGACAGAGTCTTCAAAACTTGGCCTCCCGCTTTTATTGCATCAAATCGAGCCTCGATCAAACATACGCTTTGACACTTTAAAATCTAAGCTCCCAGCCTTGGTATCTGTGCTGCAAAACAAAAACATAAAGATACCACGCGTAAACCCGATAACAAAATTTGGCTAATAAGCCCATATAATAGACAAAAGTATCAATTTTCATAGTATTTACTATGTACGCAAAAGATACCAAAACATCACAATAGTTGCTCAAGTTGATATGAAAACACCAATAAACGTATGAGAATCGGGGATAAAACATTGTAAAATGTATCATCTAGTTGACTTTTACATCACCTCCCTCAGGCCGTATTAGTTCACATGCAATAGCCTACTCAAGACCGAGAACCTCCCTAGGCAACTATCGACAATGACTACTGATGAGAGTCAACTTTGCTATCATTTCGTATGCATTTTACCTCCTATGGTAGCCTATTCGATGTAATTTTGGGGTATTTTAGTGGTTTTATAGGCACATTTCACCACGGGTTGAATCACGAGGCGATATGACGTTTACGTCCAAAATCTCCAATTTTTCGGTTGAATCTTGTGCGTTTTATTGGCATTCACACTTGGTTTTCTTGTTTTTGTTTGTCATAGGCACGGTGTGATAGAGGGCGTGTCGAAGATAACAACGGTATAAAAATCGTCCAAAACGAAATTCGTATGAGGAAATGTTGCGAGATTCAAGTTCGAGTTTTTGAAAAGAAAAAAAACGAAAAATAATTTTAATAAATTCACAAAAATCAAAATCAGCACGATCACACCAACGGTGTGACGGGGCTAGTTTTTGCACTCTTTGATTATTAGGAAAAAGGGAAAAGGAAAACAAACAGAAATGATAGGCGAGAATCATTAAACGAATCGGCGTTCATGAACAAAGCCGAACTCAACTCGTTCAACCTCCTCGATCTTCTCTCCATCTGTTCCAATAACTTGTTCTATGTTAATTATTTTATTTCGGGAATGGACTTGGGTTCTGAGAATAACCAAGCTTGATTATAATTTCTGGAAGTTCGTTGATTCTTAACTTCTTTTAGTTAGTTACGGAGGCATGAAAAGGTAAACAATGTTTCATGTTTCTTCAATTTCACTACTCGTTGGATTTTCCTGTTGATTCAATTTCACTATTATTGAATGAGCCGAGCTAGATTTTGAGCCTATTCGCGAGCTTGATCTCGAGCTCGAATATTTTCCAAACTTATCGAGCCGAGATCGAACAGGATTTTAGGCTCGTTTTTGTTAACGAGCGAGCTCGAGCTGACTTGATTATCAAACGAGCCGAGCTTGAACTTCAGCTACACGGCTTGACTCGGCTCATTAACAGCACTAGATAGGTGTATATGCTTGTTTGGTCAAAGGGGCCTATTCACAAGCATTTAATGTGGTGGCCGAATTGCAATAAAAGGAGAGGGACGCATGTTTATATATTTCCCGAAAAAAAAAATTCCGAGAGAACAAGGAAGTCGTCGATTGGTATCAATAGCCACCTAGGTCAAAATTTAACACACAATTTTCAGGGCACAATTTATTATTTTTTCAGACAACAGTTTTTTCAATTAGACCTACTTTTATTTCCTCCAATTTTCTACAAGACTTCAACTTTAATTTTCTTTTATTTTGTGATTGATACACAACGAAGTAACGATTCGAGTGGTGGATCGCTATGCTTTTATTGGTAATTTTTATTCATCTTTTCATCATGTCTTTTATCAGTTTATTTTTTATATCTCGTGTTCTTGATTTTATTATACGTAGCTAAATTTTTGATAGCTAAATTGTGTGATGGAACTATGAAATTAATGTTTCAACGATGATCTTGGGATGAGTAGAGTTTAAATATTAAATATTTTGAATTGCTGTGTACTAAAATTTGATCTTCATGCTTGAATTAATTTGATCACCTAATTCATGATCTCACACACGAACTCTATAGATGTATTTTGCGAGGGAGTGTGCGAAACAGGGTTTTCGAATTTCCATTCACAAACTAGTCGAGTTATTCGCAACATGTTCCTTGGTAAAGTTATTCTAGTTAAGACGTGAACTCGGTGGATGCGGAGAGTCTCATAGTTTTTCATCATATTAGGTCAATTAAATCCCATAGAGGGGATTGTTGAACCGAGTATAGGGTAACTAAGTTGTAGTATTAGCGCCTCAGGGACCACTTTAGAGATTACACCCACAACACATTAATTAGAAGCTATTGGTTGGCTGGTAGATTAAGGTTCATCCCTAGTGATTTGGTAAATGTGTTAAGAGTAGTGTTCTTGACCATAGTTTAGCTATTCCATTTATCATACTTTCTAAAGTCATCATTTTTACTTTCTTTAGATATAATTAATTTCACCCTATTGTGAGACTAAACTAAATATGAGTGTGATTGTGATTGTGATACTTGACTGATTCTTCGTGGGATACGACATTGCTCGTTGTTGTATTACAACCGACCCGGTATTCTACCGGTTAAAGTTGGTTTACTAAAATTTGGCCATCAACTACCACGTTCCTAGAGATCGATAAACCATGTCCTAACTAGAACTTCACTATAAGTCCTTTATGCCAATTTACGATAACATGCACATAGTTGATCATGCTACAAACA
Organism: Gentiana macrophylla; assembly: GCA_026214975.1. Classification (NCBI taxonomy): domain Eukaryota; kingdom Viridiplantae; phylum Streptophyta; class Magnoliopsida; order Gentianales; family Gentianaceae; genus Gentiana; species Gentiana macrophylla. Next base: position 12,434,529 of record CM047807.1, on the reverse strand, counting down.
TGTGGATTAAAACTAAATATCGATTTAGTTGGCGCCGATTATCATGAAACAAGATTTACTAGGCATCTCGATTGTCGATATAGATCATCGCCTAACTCGATGAGCGCAACCAATATTTCATGATTTCTTCACCAACGCTTCGATCTACTCATAATCGAGGAAAAATAAACTAATTACTACATAATAGGACTAATATAAAACAATCAAAACCAACTCATCACAAAAATAACGACAGATATACATCTAGAAAGCCGGAAATACATACCCCCGAAGCCGAGCGTAGATCCTGCAGATCGCTCCCTAGAGGGCGAATCCATCGGATCTGAACACTCATACAAATAATATAATAGAAAGAAACTTTAATTGGATACTGTAATTGTCTTGTGGAACTTCTACATTGAAACTGAGCCCTAGTACTTCATATTTATAGTAGTAAAATCACCTTAAAAAACCCTAAAAACTGCCCCTCGTCCAAGAAAACGCGTAAACGCGGCTTCTAGAAGGCTTGCCAACGCGTTGGCGTGCTCTCTCAAGCGAGGGCATTTTTGTCCTTTTTTATGCCGACTTAACTTGGAATCTTCTAATACCCTAGGCCCGATTCTTCAACCAGTCAACACCATAATTCTTCCTTAACACTTGGTCCAAATCTCGTTACCTGAAAATAGTCCAATAAAACACGGAATAATTCCGATTCCGGAGATAATAAATGGAAATACCAATTTCTCGACTCGTGAACCCAACATATAGCATTCAACACAAATGGCTCACTTTTATTGGCTGAAACAACTAATTTTAGCTCATAATGGGTGAAATGTTGATGCCGTATGATGTACTATTTTTTCAAGCGTCATCGCATCGTTACTTGAACACGCCGCGTACGTTGAAAGAATGACTTAAGGTAAACCGGAAAATCCTAGCCATAGGGAGATCTACTCTCCATGTGTACGACTTCATCCTGCCAAGGAAGACTCATCTCGGCAAAGCTACGGCATGCCCAATAGCAAGCTCTATGCATCAATCTACTCACATCCAATAGAGAAAATATGTACATTCCCGACTTGGACCTATTGCCAGCAGAGATAATATGAGGGTTGTACGAGAGAAAAGCCCAGAGTAACAATCCGCCCTCCTAAACGTGAATGCTATAATCGGGGAGCGCCAGGACGAGTCTTACTATCAGCCGGAGAGATTTAGAGCGACTAGCATTACTAAACATACCGCCACAGATCTGCTCCAAGACGAGCCTGCCAAACCGAAGAAGCAGGTTGAGGACCTGTAATAAAGCTTGATCGGCCTCATTAGGTTTCCAATCTAACCGGAGGAGTACCAGGTCAATTGTAGTCTGTAAGTGAGTCAAGGTCATATCCACAGGAGAAATCTCAATTGAGTACCAAAGTATCCAAAACACGTAGTCTGTATATCCATAGCTCGAGAAGTGATTTTTAAATAACTACAAATGCAACTTAAACTAAGTGATGAAAACAAACTAAAAGTGCAAGTAACTTAGGCTAATATGACTCGGATGAAGGGAAAATGATATGAAACTAGGTGACTCAGGTTATGTTCCAATGAACTAGATATAAACACTTGTAACTACTTGGAAACAAGCCTCACTAATGATTTCTCAAAGCATCCAAGGTGCAATTAACTGTGTTAACGTCAATCGATCTCTCACATCGACGAAATATAACCAAAAACATCTATCTATCGACTAGGACTAGAACTGAATGAATGGCTACGCATTAAAGTGCAATGAATTGCCCCATCTAAGATTAGATAACACACACTCTAGAAATCAATTCTATCTTTAGATGATTTTACTAAGTGTTCATGGTGATTAGGTTCCATTCCAATTCTTACAATTACGCCTCGAATTAACATTAGATGATGCAATTAGTCGTGAATTAATCACACCCATGAAGGTCAATCACCATGACTTGAACAAATTAAGAACATACAAGACTACCCAACTTGAATCCAAGCAATTACAAGATATCTAACTCATTTTCTCACCACCCAAGCCACAATTAACTTAGCTACTCATGATTAATGCAATAGCAAAGTAATTTATACTAATTAAATCTATGAAAACAGAAAATCACACCAATAAGAGAAGATATACCTTAATTCAAAGATGAAAACATGAAATTAGTCCATTTCCCATGAAGATTCAACCAAAGATTAATGTATCCACCATGGATGAACAAAGCCCATGCTCCGATTACAAGAAATTGCAGGAAATTAAAGCTAAGAACAAGTCTTTTTATGTTTTTGAATAAGAAACTAAAAAGAGGAAAGAAAGATCTACGAAAGTGTAAGGAGATTACATAAATTGGTTGGATTTGATATCCTTTTTGTAGCTAAATCTACCATATAACTAAGATGTTTTAGGTGAGAAAAAGGTGCTCTCACAGCCCCATTTTCAGCATTCAAGAGCTTCCAGTCCCATTCCGGTTCAAAATGAGAGTGACGAGTTAATATGCTTCCAAAAATAGACTTCGGATATAAAATTCAGTTACTAAGATCTTCTCTCTCTCTTAGTGGGAGCCTCTCTCTCTTCTCTAGGAGTTTCTCTAACCTCTTTGGTCACCTTCTAGCCTTCTTGGCTTTTCTCTTCTAGTTATGGATAAAATTAGCATAAAAGATCTCTTGAAAAAGCTTAATCTACAAGATGATGCAACATCAACTATCTCCAGAATCCAGCTTGGTGTTTAGACTCTGGGGTGCAAAAAAACAAGAGCAGTCTGTTGGGGAAGTTCATCACATTCAAGGAGATGCATATCAAAAGTCTGCAACCTGCATTTGAAAAGTCTTAGTTAACATCCAAATTCAAAGTCATCAAACGCTGCAAGAATTTCTATCAATTTATGTTTGAGGATCCAAATGACCTTTCAAAGATCTACAATGCGGGACCCTGGTGTTTCGATAATGTATTGTTAGTGCTGAAAAAGTGGAAGCCATACCTCTCCAACGATAGTTATGAATTTGAAGAGTGTGCTTATTGGATCAAAGTTTGGGATCTTCCTACGCACTACTATACTGCCGGGGTGGGGAGAAAGATAGCCCAGGAACTCTCTGACTGCATATTTGTTCAAATCAGAGAGGATACATGTACCAATCAACTCCTTTTCTGTTTCAAAGCTCATATCTCAGTGAATAAACCAATTCACCAAATCTTAACCCTCTTCCTAGAAGATGAAAAATCTCTTACACCTCAATCTTCTATCCAACATGCCCTCTTTCAATATGAACGTCTTCCCTTTTTCTGTTATTATTGTGGTATCATGGGACACATAGCTAAATCCTGCCCCTCTATCAGTGAAGAGTTTAATCTAGAAGATGAAAGTCAATTTAAATACGGGAGCTGGCTCAACGCCATAAACAGGTCCAAACTCGTTCAAGAAATCCGGATCCTTGACATGGATTCAACACCTACTCCTCCTACTTTTTCAGCCCCCACCCACAACGCCCAGATCCAAGTCTCAAATCTCCAGTCAAACCAACACCAAAGTCTACCGGAAAAGTCTATTTTGTCTTCTAGTGCAAGTCAACCCACTCTCTCTCCAAAACCCCTCATCAACTTTTTCTGAACCTCATTTACACTCCACCCTAGAAAGAAAAAGAGACAAAAGTCCATATTCTATCTGATCTCCTTCGGACACTAGCTCACTCCGAACCCAAACCTCACCCATCACACCAACCATCACTCGCCTTTAATCATAGCCACAAAATTTTGTCAACTTTAGCACACCCCAACCCCCCAAACCTGACTACATTTTGACTAATCATCTTTCAACCTCACAGGCTTTGCTTCCCAACATCCTACGACCTATATGCCTTTCACCCCCCACTTCTAAACAAAATCTCTCACAAATTTCAAGAAATATCTCCATCAAACAACCTTAACAATGCACAACCTCAAGGATCGAGCACTCTTTGACAAATCACTCTTATCTCACTTTTGTCCACACCAAAACCAACCTTCCTTCCGCTCGCACTACAACCAAGACTCAGATACTTTGACAAATCACTCCCCATTAACTTGTGACAATAACACAAGCACCATCTCTACTTTTGCTCAATCCCCACCACCACTAAGAAAATCCAAACAAATAATCAACAATCCCCTCATTCAACAACTAAACATGCTCTGAACCCCCTTCTGCCATCCACTATCACCCCTGTATCTTCTGCAATAATCCTGCTAGAAAACTCATCAACCCCCAACCTACTCTTACCAGCTCCTCAAAGCCTAAAACTTCCACCTTCAAAAGACACAAGCAAACCATCAACAGACCTCTTTCAGATATTAGAAACTTGGAACCTTGTGCTGGGAAAAGAAAAATCCAGGATGAAGAAGACTCAGCTGTCCTTAAAAAATCAAAAGTTCTCACTACCCTTTTTCCGGTGGGTGCTGCTATTCAGCCCCACCCATCACCATGAATATCCTATGCTGGAACTACAGGGGCCTAGGCAACCCCAACGCAGTTCCTAGCCTTAAAAGCCTACTCAAAAACTCTTCTCATTTCCTTCTCTTTCTCTCTGAAACAAATCTCTCAAAACAAGCAATGAATAATGTTCGACTTTGTTTAGGGTTTGCCTCTGGGTATCATGTAAATAGTGAAGCTACTAGATGAGGACTCTCCTTAATGTGGAATGACTCTACCTCACATTATATTTTGGGCTCTCACTTGGCCACATTGATGCTTTGGTAACTTTCAATCAGACTACTTTTCGTTTCTCTGGGTTCTATGGAAGTCCTTACAGAGAACTTAGGACTCATTCTTGGTCACTCCTCAGAAGATTACACTCCCTTAGTAATCAGCCTTGGCTTTGTGCTGGGGATATAATGAGATCATGCATCCTGCTGAAAAAACTGGTGATTTTCCAAGAAGGGTTGGCAAATGCTCTAGAAGTGGTGATTTACCAACCCTTCTTGGATCAACCTCTTCCCAAACTATTCCGTCACCCACATTTCTACCTCTAGAAGTGATCACCTTCTAATCCTAATTTCTGACAGCCCTCACACCAACTTGAATAATAAAAGAAAACACATCCCAAGGTTTGACCCTTTTTTGCTACAAGATCCCGAGTGTAAAGAGATCACAAAGCAAATCTGGAGTAGTCATGAGCATAGTAATAGTGTTGATTATGCACAAGGCATTAGGGATGTCAGGGACTCTCTACGGAATTGGAGCAATGAGAAATATGGCAAGTTGGGGAAAATGATCGAAGAGACTCAAACTAAACTCACCACTCTGCAGGCTGTTTCAAATCATGATCACTGTGAAGAAAAAATGCTTATATTCGAGTTAGATCAACTCCTAAACATGCAGGAAGACTATTGGAAACAAAGGGGAAGATGTGATTGGCTCCTTCTGGGAGATAGAAATACCTTCTACTTTCACAAAAAAAGCAACCAGAAGAAAGGAGAAAAACAAAATCAACACCCTCTCCACTGACTCTGGAGCAATTATCACTGAAGACAAGGAATTTGTCAAACATTCTAAGGATTTTTCCTCTAACCTCGCTTGATTCCTCGTGCGTAGTCTTTCAAACAAAGCTAGATATTCTTGATCACCGCCAGCTTACTCGCTTTCCTCCCTTTAGAAAGCTTTTTCTCCGCCTTTCTATTGATGAAGTTACTAAGGCTCTTAAACAATTACCTCGGCAGAAAGCCGCGTCCTGATGGAATGCGTGCAATTTCCTAAAAAGCACCGGATATCTACCAAACTGACCTTCTACCTTTTGCCTTGATGTTCTCAAGCATGGAGCAGATCTCGATAAATTATCAATGATAACCTAATTTCTCTCATTCCTAAAACCCTTCAAGTTGCAACCTTAAAGGAGTTCAGTCTATATCTCTCAGTAACACAATCTACAAGGTGATTTCTAAAACTATTGCCAACAGACTCAAGAAAACACTGGACACTGTTATTGGTGAGTGCCAATCTGCCTTCATGAAAGGAAGACTTATTACAGATAATGATATATGTGTCTTCGAGGCTTTCCATACCCTAAATGGCAATTCCAAATGCTGTGGAAATCAAATGGCCATCAAACTTGACATGATGAAAGCATTTGATAGATTAGAGTGGGGCAACTTAGAAAAAATGCTTGTCAGAATGGACTATCCATCCACTTTTCTTGCACTTTTCAGTTCTTATCAATGGCCACAAATCGATGTTATATACCCTTCCAGAGGTATCGATGTGGAGACCCCTATCTCCCATCTTATTTATCCTCCGCTCGGAAGGCCTGATCGCTCTTATCCACTGTGCTATTCTCTCTCGAAGTCTAACTCCTTTAGATTTGGAAGGAGAGGCCCGTGCCTATCTCACCTCCTTTTGTGGACGATAGTATCCTTTTTGCATAGGCTAATGTGGGGAATGCAGATGAAGTCATGAGAATCCTACACTGCTATGAGACTTCATCAGGTCAGAAAGTGAATTTGGAGAAATCTAATGTATACTTTGGGAAGAACCTTGATACAGCTCTGCAAACTCAGATTCTCAGTAAACTTCCTATTCCTATTGGTTCTTCTAAGGGCAAATACTTGGGACTACCTTTCATGGTTGGCAAGACAAGGTTTGAGATCTTCAAGTACATAAAGGACAGAGTGTGGAAGAAACTCAATGGCTGGAAGACTATGTATCTTTCCAATGCCGAGTGCTTATCAAGGCAGTGGTACAAGCTATTCCTATATATGTGATGCAGTGTTTTCTTTTACAAAAAAATCTCTTAAATGACATTCTCAAAATGATTAGCTGCTTTTGGTGGAAAAATCGCCCAGATAAGGCCTCTATGGCCTGGATTTCCTGGAGCAAAATTTGCACGCATAAATGCATGGGGGGTTGGGGTTCAGGGATCTCCATCTCTTCAATAAAGAACTTCTAGCTAAGCAATCTTAGAGAATCATGACGAAACCCCAATCACTGGTAGCATCAATCCTAAAGTCTAAATATTTCAACAAGTGTGACTTCTCCAAGGCCAAACTAGGAGGAAGGCCCTCATTGGTTGGAGAAGTGTCCTAACTGGTTACACTCTCCTCTCTCATGGCACTAGATGGTCAATTGGAAATGGTGAGAATGTTAATATCTGGTCACAAGCCTGGGTTCCCATTGAACCAACTTTCAAAGTTATCCACAGGGATCAACCTTCTGATCTTCAAACTGTCATAGGACCTAGAAAAACTTGGGAGATTCTTCCTACCCTTTGAGGTCAATGCTATTTTGTCAATCCCCCTAAACAGTTGGCCTACTGCTGATCATCTTATATGGCACTATACTAGTAAAGGAATCTATACTGTCAAAACGGGTTATGCCCTAGGCTTACGGATACAATCTCAATCCAATCAAACTGGGGAGACTTCCAATGCATTAATTAACAATAATACTTGGAATTACCTCTGGGGAATTAATATACCTCCCAAAGTCAAGTCTTTTCTGTGGCGGATTACGTCTTCATCACTACCCTTGGTACTCAAATGAAAAAGAGGATTATCACTTGATTCTACGGTGTTTGCAATTTGGAAGAGGAATCATGGAACCAATGCTTCTTCGAATGCAATTGGGTCACCGACCTTTGGGCTCGCATTCCGGAGTTCAAATCAATTACTTTTCTCCGCCACTCTAGCTTTCTCGATCTCTATAATCTTTTAAGGAACCAAAACTCCACTCCGCAATGTAGACACTTCACCTTGTCCTCCGGTTTATCTCGCTAGCTCGAATCGGAAAACCTTCAATGGAGATGACCCTTCAGCAACTCATGTCTGCTATCAAGCCCGGTCTCTTCTAGATTCTTATCAAAATTTGCACACCAGTAATGAACGTCTAAGTGCTACTCATCAAAAAGACAATTAGGAAGGCAAAAGTGTAGGTGGCTTTAACACAGTGAAGATGTGGCTCATATTATAGAGCTGTGATCTCCTTGACTTACCTTTCCAGGGCCGCATGGTTACTTGGATTTGAACTACCCATAACAACATTAAGATCCAAGAGAGACTTGACCAGGCATAAGGCAACACTAATGGCTAGAAAAATCCAGAAGGCCATGGTTAGACATATCCCCAAAGCTCACTCGCACCACAATCCCAACTTCCTCGGATATTGACTACCTTACCGCTAGAAGGAAAAAACCACAATGTCTTCTTATTCCAAATGGCATGGATGGATCATAAAGATTTTGAAGAATTTTCAATTCAGAATGGATGGAAAAAGATAATTTGTCCGGCACTATTGAAAACTTCACTAAACAAGCGAAAAAATGGATCCATCAAGTGTTTGGCAATATTTCTAGAGAACGGAAATATTTCAAGCTAGGTTTGAGGGTATTGAGAGAAGCATGGAGAGGGCCACATCCTTCTTCCTAGCTAACCTTCACAGAGAGCTTAATGTTTAACTCGACCGAAAATATGGTCCAAAGTGAGGTTTACTAGCACTAGAGATCCAAGTTGAACTAGATGGTGGAGGGGAGAGAAACACTCACTTTTACCATATGTCCACCATTAAACACCAACATATGAGAAGGATAAGTTGCCTCAAGAATACTTTAAATGTGTGGATCTATGACCCACAAAGTTTTGAAGAAATGGTGCAATCTTTCTACTCCGATCTCTACAAGGAAGACCCTATTCACAAAGCAAGGTGCAAAATTATCTTTCCCCTCCCGACTGAGTCCGATATACATTGGATGAACAGACAAGTGTCGAAAAAGGAAGTTGGGAATGCCTTATTTCGTAAGGGAAGTATAAGGCCCCGAGACAAGATGGAATTCTACCACATTTCTTAAGAAATGATGGACAATGATTATATGTCATTCTTTTCTATAGTTTGTGTTTTCAACTTTTGAGAAAGAAGATTTTGATGCTAGAATGAATGAAACCCTCATCTCCTCATCCTCAAGACCAACCTCCGTAAAGATTTTCCCAGTTCAAACCTATTGCTTTATCTAATGTCTGCACTCAAGATCATTGCCAAGGTAATAGCAAATAAGTTTCAGAATGTTACTAGTAAACTGGTCAAAGAAACCCAACTGCCTTCCTCCTTGGTAGCAGTAGTACTGGTAATATACTTGATTGCTCTGGAGGTTCTGTACCACTTCAAGAGTAAAATAGGAAGAAAACGAGCAATGATGCAAAAATTGACCTTGAGAAGGCCTATGATAGGGCCAATTGGCCCTTCTTGGAAACCCAAATACACAGAATAGGGTTGTCAAGACAGCACCACCAACATCATTATGTTTGGCCTAAAACCTCTAAACTCTTTATCATGTTGAATAACAACAAGTTGAATCCTATCACCCTAGAATAGAACTTAGGCAAGGAGATCTTCTCGCCCCCTACATATTTGTCCCCTCAGATGGAAGTGTTAAGCCAACTGATTGACAAGAAGAACCAAAGATGGAACATGGAAGCCCCTAAAGATAGGGAAACACAACCCATTCCTATCCCACATATTCTTTAATGATGACTTAATTACTTTTTGAGAGGCCTCTACCCAACAGTCAAGTGATCGAGAATGTCTTAGATGTGTTTTGTGGAATGTCAGCCGTAAAGTCAGTGAGCTCAAAGTCCATATTCCATACATCAAAGAACATAAGTAGCCATTTGAAGACAACCATCAGCTAAAGCATCAATATGCAACACACTACTGAGTTTGGTAGCTACATAGGGGCACCCATGCTATACTTCAGAGTGTCTAAGAGAAAATACAACTTTATTAATGAAAAATTAAGAAGAAACTGTCCCAGCTGGAAAGTCGATGCCTTGTAAAAGCCGGTAGAATGGTTCCGATCATGATTTCATTGTCTAGACACCCATACTATGTTGTGTAAACCGTTAAGCTTCATTTGGGCCTTACTTGATATAAAAATAGAAAAGATCTAGGTTAGAAATGTGGATCTAGGAGGATGAATTACTTGCCTTGGAAAAACTCACAACCTAAAGACAGTGAAGGTCTAGGTTTCAAACACTTGCAGTTCATGAACAATTCCCTACTTGATAAACCGTATGGAAAATCCTAATGGATGATCATTCCGTATGGGTCAAACCCTTGATCCTGAAATATGGCAACCCCTTTTAAACATTTAAACTTACTACTTCTTTCACATGGAAGAGCATCTTCCATGCAACTGCTTCTCGCTAGGCAAGGTTTAGGGTCAAAAAATGGAGCTATCACATGGAATGACAAGCTAGACTATAAAACAAGGGTTTTGAAGGCTATGACTTACTGAACCGCATAGACAACCTGATAGACACACATAGTTGGAAGAAGATCTAGTACTTGAAAAGCCCTGCACACTACAACTTCTTACTGTGGCAATCTAGCGACAATGCCTTATCTACAATGGGTTTTCTACACCAAAGACATGTTGCCTCCTCTAACACTTGCACCTTATGTAATAAGTATGAGGAATCTAATTTGCATGCCTTGAGATATTGCTTTCAAGCTAGACACATATGGAAGAACATGCTCCCCCAACCCAAGTGGGAATCCTTCTTCTTAGACTTCTTGCATTGAAGATTGGATATGAAATAATAATAGAAGTCCCACGGATCACTCTAAATGGTAGTATCTCTTCAAAGATACTATGTACAGAGCGCATCTAGTACAGGCGTAATCAAATCTAGCATGGACATGCATGTTGAGGAACAAACTCTTGATCATGTGTTGGTTTCTCATATTCTGAATAGAGTGAAAAAAACTAAGATCAGCTTGGGATTTATAATTTTGTGTGGGCTTTCAAAGCCATTCTTCTCTTAGTCTCTTTTTTTGTAAGTCTTTATAATGATGTGAGGGGCCCTCCCACTTTGCAATAAAGAAATATTGTTTTGCACCTTATGTATACAGTATGAGGAATCAAATTTGCATGCCTTGAGAGATTGCTTTCAAGCTATACACATATGGAAGAACATGCTCCTCCAAACCAAGTGGGAATCCTTCTTCTTAGACTCCTCCATTGAAGACCGGATAAGAAACAATATTAGAAGTCCCACGGATAACTCCGAATGGTAGTATCTCTTCAAATATACTATGTACGGGGCGCATCTAGTACATGCGTAATCAAATCTAGCATGGACATGCATGTTGAAGAACAAACCCCTGATCATGTGTTGGTTTATCATATTGTAAATAGAGTGAAAACTCTAAGATTAGCTTGGGATTTATAGTTTTGTGTGGGCTTTCTAAGCCATGCTTCTCTTAGTCTCTTTTTTTTGTAAGCCTTTATAATGACTCCAGGGGCCCTCCCACTTTGCAATAAATGAAGATAATTTAAAAAAAATATAACAATACTACATTCTTCAACAATAAAGGTTTTTTCCAACATTAAAATGTTTGGTAATTTTGGTTACTTGGGGGTTGTTAATGTCATTTTTTTCAGACCGATCACAATAAATATTTTATCATTTTAATAATGAGAATAAAGAATGTCGAGGAAATGACACTACACAAATATGTAGTGCACATATCATTTGAATTTAGACTAATATGTCTAAATTTGAACGGTGAAAAACCAATTACAAGTTTTTATGTGTGGACGGATACAAAATATACGCATGCACACACTCTTGAACCTGGACTTGCTACGGGGGGTTTCTGATATAGTCCATTCAGTAGACTTGAAGTCAACAAGTGATCGCTGGCCTCTGATGACCAAAATAGTAACGACCAACCTTAACCGGCAGGGTACCGGGTCGGAAGTACTATAGTGGAGAGCAAGGTCGTATCCCACGAGGAATTTATCGAATACAAAAGCCGTTTTAGGATTTAGTTTAAGTCAATCACGATATTCCAAGTTCAATTACGCTAAAACGAAATGTAAACTAAAGATACTAAAGAAAGGAAGATACATAGCCAAACCATGATCCAATTGACTACTTTCGCCCCTCTAATCGATTAATCGGGAATGAGATTAACCAACCTACCAACCTAACACTTATATAGACTCATTCATGGGTGCAAACTCCTAAGCTAGTGTAAGACGCCATTCAACAATCAAACACCATTTGCCCGGTTCAATAGTTCGCCTTTAAGAATTTAATTGACCGAAACAAGATTAACGCGCTAGAGTTGCCCGATTTCGCAATCGATTGAACCTCACTCCCTAATCAATCTAAACAACTCAGTTGATTATAAAAGTGGTCTTAAAACCCCTTTTCCCACACCCCTTCGCAACATACATTTATAAAAGTGATGTGTGAGTTCATGAACTAGGTGTACAAGCTAATTCAAGCATTAAGAACAAGTTTTAAGACATGAATTCGTCGATATAACAACAATTAAGCACTACCCATTCCCAATTTCGTCAATTAGAGGGTGATTTCATCAATCTTCACATGATTTGACTATGATATATTTAGCTACTCATAATGAAACTAAAAACAGAAATTAAAGACAAAATTAAAGCCATAAGAGAAGAGGAAACTAAGATTGATTACCAAATTCGTAGAGAAATCTGAATTACATCAAGATCCAACACCATCCAATGTCAATTGATGATGAAGAAGACCCACAGAAGATGAAATCCGAAAATAAAGGAGAAACTTGAGCTAGACTAAGCTAATTCTATGTAATAACTAATGTAGAAGTGAATCTAAGAGTGAATTTCGATCTAAAGGTGAGAAGGGTATGAGGAGAGAATTCTATGTAAAATGGAGTATCAAAAGTATCAAGAGGTATCCCCAAAATCAGGCAATCTTCTATTTATATGTGCCCAAAAATTGTACTTAAAAAGTCGTCCAATGCGTACATTTGTCGCCTCGAATGCGCACGCATTACTCTGTGGTCTGTCTGGGAAATTCGAGTCTCATAGGATGGATGCTGCGCGATAGATTGGAATGCGTACGCATTGAACGTTCTTCCCCATTGGTTAACTTGCTGTTTCTGTTGGGATGCGTACGCATTGTTCCTGCTTTTTCCATCCTGAGCATCCTGTATCAAGGATGCGTACGCATAGCTTGGAATGCGTCGCATTGAGTGCCTTTCTCCAAAACTTTGCATCCCTGACCAGGATGCGTGACGCATAGAATATAATGCGTACGCATAGACTGCATCTCTTCAGCTTTTCCACTTTTCTTCAACTTTTCTCATCCCGAACCTCGGTCTTGCCTTTATGAGCTCATTACCTCACCTACCAGGCTGACGAGCACCTAAATCCTGTGTCATGACATCTACACACATACCGAGCATAATTTCGCAAGATAAATAGGACTCGAAAGGACTAAAAACATCATCAAAGAACAAGGTTTACCATCTATATGATGGTTTACCTCAATGTGAATGTATTGTGTGTTTTCTCCCTTTACATGGCCTAGAATTTCCCGAAATGAGCCAATAGTGCCGTAAATGGGTGTTGAACTAAGCACCGGAGCAAAGTAAAGTTGACTCTCATCAACCTCTTGTTCTAAAGTTTGAGCTTATCCAGACCTTGTTTGGTAGATTATTTGCATCAAGTGCGGTTAATTCTACACTTGGCATAAATGTATTTATCTGTTAACTGAAATGCTAACATTTGCTTCGTAGCTGGTCAGCCACTCAGATATTCTTCTTCCTGGCCCATGTTCCCACCATCACATCCATTAGTGTTGTGGTGTGCTGCAGAACAGGTCTACCCAGGTAAACGATTTAGTAGATAGGTTGATGATATTATCATTGCTAACGATGGCGTCAGAGATGCTTATGATGCAATATTAAAGCATCTGGCCGGAAAGAGGATACATGGGCGGTCTTTCTGTAACGCCCCCAGACCCCGGGCCTGGTAGCGCTAAATGAGTCATAAATGTCCGGTTAACTGCTTAGACCGCTGTCCTCGCTTGGTCTAAAAGGGCTAACCCGAGTTGACAAGACCTTTATGTCTCACACTTATATGGGGGTGAACATTCTCTTATTTTATCGATGTGGGACTTTACATTCTCCCCCCCCCCCCCCTTATAAGGGAATGGCATCCTCGCCAGGACGGCCGAGACTGTTCCCGGATCGTCCCTACCAGAAGTAACTAGAGGACATCCTTACACCGTCTTCTTGTAACGATGCAAATGCATAGTTCCGCCTCGATAGTCGGCTCAATACCATTATGTAACGCCCCAGCACTCGTGCTGGTGTAGCGCTAAATGAGTCATAAATGTCTCGGTCAATCGCTTGACCGCCCGTCCTCGCTTGGTCTAAAAGGGCTAACCCGAGTTGACAAGACATTTATGTCTCACACTTATATGGGGGTGAACATTCTATTATTTTACCGATGTGGGACTTTACATTCTTGGCCTGAAGCATGCTGGTTCAGTGGTAGAGTTAAGTACCAAAGGTCCTCGGACTTCCTGGTGTTTTTTTTTCTTCGTAGCTGGTCAACCACTCGGATATTACTTTTCCTGGCCCTGTTCGCCTATCACATCACTTGGTTTAGGGGTAGAGGTAAGTACTAAAGATCCTCGGACTTCCAGGCGGTTTTTTTTCTTTGACAGATACGAAATATACACATGCGTACACATTTTTGTCTTCATTAGGACTCAACCCTGCACCTCCATGTTAAGAGCCTTAATAATTACCACTAGACCAATCTCTTGTCGGCAATTGACAGGTTGTTTATATTATCTAAAACAAACGCATATGAATTTAACAACCTTGTAATTTATTTTAGGGACAATTATTGAAAAGGACACATATTGGACTTAATTAGGCAAAAAGGACATCCAAAACAAACACTTAGTTATAAGGACAAAAATTAGATAGATAGACCCAAATACCCTTAATGAAGAAAAAAAATTAAAAATAAAAAATAAAAAAAGGCGGGACACGGCACGCTGAATGGTTTTTTTATTTGTTTATTGCAATGTCAACCTGTTGTTGTGTTTTGTTTGATTTTTTTTAATTATTTTTTTATTTTTAATTCAGGATGGACGGCAAAAAGTTTTTTTTTTTTTTTTTTGACGGTGAAAGTTTAATTTTTCATTTCTTTCTTTGACCACAGTGATACATAGACCATCCCGATGCATTGACTACCGCGACGCATTGACCACCGCAATGCATTTACCACCGCGATGTTGTGACCACCGTGATGCACTGACAATTTATGCAGTGACATCAGCAATCAGATATACAGTGACATCGGCAATCATATATGCAGTGACATCAGCAATTTATGTAGTGACATCGGCAATTATATATGCAGAGACATCGCGATGAAGTGACACACGATGCAAAGGCCACCCTCGATGCAGAGACACCGCGATGAAGTGGCCACCCCCGATGCAGAGACACCGCGATACAGAGACCATCGGGATGCAGTGATCACCGGGATGCAGTGACATTTGATTGCGCAACACCGTGATGACATTTGATATTTTTCCGACTTAATTTCATAAAATCGATTTCTTTTCTTCATAAAATCGACTTCAAATGGCTATATCTTTTGATATAAAACTACGATCAACATAAATCTTTCACCTTAATACATATTCTTATGCAGTGACGTCGGCAATAATTTATGCAGTGATATCAATATTTTATGCAGTGACATCGGCAATCATATATGCGTGACATCAACAATTTATGTAGTGACATCGGCAATCAGATATGCAGTGACATCAACATTTTATGCAGTGACATCCGAAATCATATATGAACGACATCAACAATTTATGTAGTGACATCGGCAATCAAATATGCAGAGACATCGCGATGAAGTGACATTGCGATCGCAGTGGCCACCCCGATCGCGAGACATCGCGATGAAGTGTCCTCCTCCGATGCAGAGACACCGCGATGCAAAGACCACCGGGATGCAGTGATCGTCGGGATGCAGTGACATTTGATAAAGCAACACCGTGATGACATTTGATATTTTTCCGACTTAATTTCATAAAATCAGTTTATTTTCTTCATAAAATCGACTTCAAATGGCTATATCGTTTGATATAAAACTACGATCAACATAAATCTTTCACCTTAATTCATATTTTTATGCATTGACATCGGCAATCATATATGTGGTGATATCAACATTTTATGCAGTGACATCGGAAATCATATATGCGTGACATCAACAATTTATGCAATGACATCGGCAATCAGATATGCGGTGACAAAGAACATTTTATCAAAGATGACATCAAGAATCATATATGAATGACATCAACAATTTATGTAATGACATCGGCAATCATATATGTAGAGACATCGCGATGAAGTGAAACCGCGATGTAGTGGTCACCCCGATGCAGAGATACCGCAATGAAGTGGCCACCCCCGATGCAGAGACACCGCGATGCAGAAACCATCGAGATGCAGTGATCACCGGGATGCAGTGACATTTGATAAAACAACACCGTGATGACATTTGATATTTTTCCGACTTAATTTCATAAAATCGACTTTAAATGGTTATATCTTTTGATATAAAACTACGATCAACATAAATCTTTCACCTTAATTCATATTTTTTATGCAGTTACATCGGCAATCATATATGCAGTGATATCAACATTTTATGCAGTGACATCGGCAATCATATATGCGTGACATCAATAATTTATGCAATGACATCGGCAATCAAATATACAGTGACATCAATATTTTATGCAGTGACATCGGCAATTTATGCAGTGACATTGGCATTTTATGCAGTGACATCAACAATTTATGCAGTGACATTGGCATTTTATGCAGTGACATCGCAAAATCATACACAAACCCACCATCAACGTATATCTTTGCTTTCTTTGTTTCAAGGTGATGCATGTTAAACTAATTAATCATTATTACATCATGATCAACGGTGTCGATACATGATGTGACACTCGTTGTGTCACAACGGTTGTGTCCGGATCATTCCTCAAAAAAAAGAAAGGAAATGTATCGTCCAAGCATCAAAAGAGTAGTTTCTGTTGGCATGAAGTAAGCTGCTTTTGTCAAATTCACGCCCTCTATATGAATCGATTGTTTTTCATCTCATTCATTCCCTACTAATCTTCAAGCCAATGTATCGTCCAAGCATCAAAAGAGTAGCCTGTGGATTGGTCCCTGGTGATATTATAAAGCCATTGTACATTCTCATCCGCCAAACATCATCTACGCCATGATACTTCCATATTCATCTTTTTCAGGGGCAAATATGGAAATACAACAAAACAAAATCATTGTCATCACGAAACCATTAGACTAGGGTTCTGTGTGAAAACACTTTTGAAACAACCAAACAAAAGAAGCCTCAGATACTAAGTTCAAAGAACCTGGATGCCCAATATTGACAACATTGGGCATACACTATTAACACAAATTGCCCAAATGCAAGAATTCCATTATTTTTAAAGCTTTAATATAAAACAAAGAATTGAGGAGAAAAAAGAATGTACAATTGAAATGGATAATTAAGAAGTTGTGATTAAGGACATGATCAAACATCATCAGCATCACTTGTCGCAACATATGCTTCATGGCTTGCCCAATAGTTGCTTCCATTTGGCCCCGATATCTTAAACTCGTCATCATTTTTACACAACAACAAACCAATCACACACAACGAACATCGAATCATCTTCGCGATGGATTCTATACTGCATATAGTGGGATTCAAACTCGAACCCTCCAAAGACTCGATATTTTTTTACCACTTCAGCAATGCTTCCCCGTAGACAGTCTTACGATTTGTAGACGTTGTTTCCCCGCAATAAGTTAAGTATATTGTAGTTATACGACATCATTACCCAAATATAAGTACGAGGTAAACGTAACTATTAAGCTAGATAAAGGGCGTCTTTAGTGGCACCATGGTGTTTTTGTTGTGGCACCACACCAAAAACAATCAACCAGCATAAAGTTGATTCTCACAACACTAGAATCGACTTTCACCTGGTCAACTGTGAAAAGGCCGATTGTCATGGTATCACAATGGTAGATTTGTCGTGGTGCCACCAACGACTCCATGTATAGATAGATACTGACCGCTCAAGGACGGATTTTCCTTCCTTGTACTTCGCTCCTTTCGTGGGCGCTTTCGAGGAAAAACATGGTGAGTCATGGCACGATAAACAATTTATCAAAGTGACATCGGCAATCGGATATGCAAAGTGACATCAACATTTTATGCAAAGTGACATTTGATGAAGCAACACCGTGATGACATTTGATATTTTTCCGACTTAATTGCATAAAATCAATTTCTTTTCGTCATAAAATCGACTTCAAATGGCTATATCTTTTGATATAAAACTACGATCAACATAAATCTTTCACCTTAATTCATATTTTTATGCAGTGACATCGGCAATCATATATGCAGTGATATCAACATTTTATGTAGTGACATCGGCAATCATATATGTTTAAAATGTTTAATTCATATTTTTATGTAGTGACATCGGCAATCATATATGCAGTGATATCAACAATTTATGCAGTGACATCGGCAATCATATACTTGAGTATAAAATGTTTTCTTTTTTGGTTATTTTTTTTAAATTGCAAGAAATAGGCATCGTCGAACCGAAACCGAACAAAAAATTTCGGTTTCTCAATAATATTAACCGAATTGAACCAGAAACAACTATTAACCGAACCGATTGAACGACTTCGGATCGGTTCGTTTTCGGATAAATTGTATCCGTGTACACCCTACATCCAATGACACCAACATTTTATGAAGTGATGCATTATGCTTGTATTCAAATACTTCATTTTCACATTTCACATATAGCAACAACAAGTGCTATGATCTATAATTATGTATCAAGGCTAGAGCATCACAAACAAGAAAAATTACCAACATAGAGAAAATTATTGCAGAGCATCACTTGAATTTATCTTGGAACGGTTTTCAATCAAGACTACCCCAAGAACTCGGATCCCTTCTTCCGCACCTCACCGTGTTTAGATCTCCGTAATAGCCGGTCTAATCGGTTCCATTCCGTGCAATATATGTCATTCTAGCAACTTGAAGTACTCCAATTAGATGGAAATTCATTGGTTTGGACCAATACCTAGTATGATTGGATATTGTTCATCACTGTCTTTCTCAGTAAGTTTTTTTTTCTTTCTTTCTTTCTTTCATCTCTTATTGTATCATGTATTCATAATAATTCTCTAATAATGCGAGATCTTGTCACATAATAGCTTAAGTGGGCCATACCGTAATCGATTTGTGTTTTGAAGAAGATCAAGATACTAAAGCTAGAGTACAACCAATTAGGTGGAGAGATGCCTCAAGGACTAGGAAAGTTGGACAATCTTCTTGCAAAGGAACATATCATACAACAGATTAATAGGCGGACTTCCACCTAGAGCATCTTTCGAACCTCGATGAAAGCGCGTTCAAGGAAACTTGGGTATTTGTTCCCATTGTTAAAGGGACCATGTAAAATGAATGTTCCAAAGCCTTTAGTCCTAGACCCTTATGCGTATGGAGACCAAAACCAAGACGGAGGAGGAGACAATGAAGAACCTTTACGGAGTAGTAGTAGGCATCACAACAAGAAGTTTTTGAGTGTGTCAAGAATCGTAGCAATAGCAACATCTATTGTGATTGTTGTTGGTGTAATGATGATAAGTTTGGTAAACGCTCACCGAAAGAGACAACATGGTTTCATTGAAAAGGGTTGGAAAGCATGTGTTCAACAAGTTCTTCGAGTCCTGGAAGCCTAAATACTAATACTAGGAAGCTTATATTGTTTCACTCAAAATCATCACCTGATTGCATGAGCTTTAGTCTTGAATCAAGATTAAGTAAAGCTATCAAATCGGACAAGGCGTATTTGGGACTGTATACAAGGCAACATTGTTAGAAAGCGAAGTACCGCAATAAAGAAGCCGGTGACATCGAATAATAATTATCCGGGGAAGATTTTGATCGACGAGTCCGGATTCTAAGCAAAGCAAAGCATCCAAATTTGATCACACTCGGAGGATACTACCGAGTCCACAAATACATCTTTTAGTTTCGATTATGCACCAAGGAAGTTTACATGCCAAACTACACCAAAACCCGCCATCTCGCCGCACCGCTGTGGTCTACTCGATTCAAGATCATGCTAGAACAAAGAAAAGGGCTTGCACATTTGCACCACTCCTTTCGTCCCCGATAATACACTATAGCATTAAGCCTAGTAACATCCTTCTAGATGAAAACATGAACCCAAAGATATCGGACTTTGGTTTAGCCAGACTTTTAAACAAACACCTTGTGAGCACAAACAGATTTCAAAGTACACTAGGCTATGTCGCACTGACTTAGCTCACCACAAATAAGTTAGGGTCAACGAAAAATGCGACGTCTTTGGCTTCGAGTACCGATCCTTGAAATCGTAACGGAAGAAGAGTTGTAGAGTACATTGATGACAACGTCCCGATACTCAACGATCATGTTCAAGCCATGGTTGAGTAGGGAAATGCAGAGAAGAAGAAGAATCACATCCATTTCCATTTCTTACGACAATTTATCTTCGGATTCAGGGAATTGAATCTGATGCGGAGATGAAGCCTTTTTGTTTAGCGAATTGAATCTGATGTAATAGGGGTAATTTAGGAAAGTTGGATAAAATACGTCTTTATAAACGATGATCTTTTTTGGGTGTCCTAAGTGCCTAATTAAGTCCCAAAACACGTCCTTATAAACAAATAACACTTTATTTTATTTAGATTAAGCGACAATTTTATACTCTTTACTGTCACATGGGCGACCAGAAGAATATCTGACTTCCGAATTCATCGCTGCAACGTAGTTAAACAAACAAATTCAACGGAAACCAAAGCAAGCACTCCCAGCTATACCATTTATAAATCACAGCCATGCATCAAATTCAAGAACCATCAATCACACCCTCCCCTAGATACTCCCCTGGCACCCCCCCCCCCAGCCTCCCTAACCTCCATCTACATATTGAGCTTTCAAGTAATAACTAAGCAATCAATAATGGCAGGTGCTGCATCAAAGATCAGTTTTGTAGTGCTGTTCTTCCTTATATCTTCACCGTTATCATCTCGAGCTGCTCAGGAGTTGCTAGACACATCTCCGGTACAACTAAAGTACACAACAAAGCGATTGCAACGGATCTTAGTACAATTATCCTCTATTTTGGCACAGATTATTGATACCGCAGTGGCAGATGATGATGTGACGACGAAGACCGTAGAGGCCATTAGGGAAGTGTTATCACTGATTTCGAATCTAGAGTTATTGCTCAATCAATCAATGGTAAGAGGGTTTGGTGTGTTGGGATCGGAAATGCTTGCAACTTTGTCCAGTTTGCAAACAGTGATTTCGTCCGTGGATGCATCCTCGCTTTCTTTACCGATTAGGGTTTCAGATGATTTTTCGAATTTATTAAGGAGGTTGGTTTCTTTGATTTCATCTTTGGAGTTAGATATTAAAGCCCTAGTTAAGGCGGCCTAGATTTCAAAGGTATGTTTTGAGTGGTAACACCATTTGTGAAGTTATCCTAGATGGATTAATCTGAATCAGTTAAGTTTATCTTGATTTGAAATTATATGATTCATATTTATCCACATAAGTTAACTCCGCAGGAAATGTATCATGTGTGTCGTAAGGGTGTCAAACTATATGAAAAATGCATTGAAATACTCATTCCTATTATTTGTACTTTGTTATAAAAATGTGTAAAAATGATATTTTAATTATCTTTGGCATTTGTCAACTTATATAGGTTTGTTGTACCTTATCTAATTATTAGTCTAAATGCCTCTTGTAGGATTAGTTATATTGTGTCTTTTACATCGTTTGGAGAAATATAACTCACACATATATATGGTGAGATTTGAACATGTGACCTCTTTATTATGTTGTGTCTTTTGATCCTTTGCTTCTTTTTAATCAGTAAAGACCTGACCGATCGATACAACTTAGAATCGGTCCTATTGAATTCCGGGCCATAGGCCGATACGTTGATGGGGCACTTTCGGTTTGATTAATATTAAAAAAAAAATTGGGGGGTCTTTACAAGCATTTTTTTAAAGATTAACCGTTACAGTATGCTTAACTTTTTTTCTTCATAAAATATAGTACACATTTGTTGCAGCGAATTGCAATCGAAGACTCACAATAACATACCAATTAAACGTAAACAATCACACAAGATCATAAACAAAGATTTTACGTGGTTTCCGGACTACACCACGGACAAAAAATGATATATTTTATTATGCATAGAATTACAAGAAGATTCACACACTTCTAGGTCACAATGATTGAAGGTATTTATAGCCTTGAAAACCTAACCCTAGCCACCATAACGATCCCTGTTAGAAGCTCCATAAATGCACCAGACATGACGCAATTTCACCGAGTCAATGAAGTAACCGGCTGGATGCGCAGAACCAACACATACATGTTCAACAAATTCAACAGACTTCACTCCACTGACACATTGGACTCACCTGACACTTCACTCAACTGACTTCCCTGACTTGAACAGTGCACTCTACTTAGTTGACCATCACTCAGCTGGTACCAGATCAACTGACCAACACTCAGCTGATCCCATATTTTGGTTACACCAGATTCAGGCGCAGAGATGAAGTCACATTGAAAACAAATCTCCACATTGACTTGAACTCTCGTTCAAACAAATTGCATAATCTGATGTACTGTACCAGATGCATTCGTCAATGCCAGATGTACTATACCAGACTTCTCTATTGAGAACCTCAGTTTACCATCTCCTCAGCCGAGTCTTTCCAAATTCAGATTATAAGCTCCGGATGTTGAGAAAATCCAGACACAACTAATTTTGCCATGTTGAACAAATTTGGTGAGCATATCAACATGATTATCATAAGTGTTGATCTTTCTCACATGGATTCTTTTCTCATTCTATAGATAATGATATATACCTCACATCTATATGCTCCGCGACGGTGTTCGGGATTCGAAGATCCTTTGGGATGCTTTTACTAGGGAGCTGCACCATGGAAGGAAACATGGAGAGAGAAAGATCAGGCATGTGGTTCACGGTGGGGAACGAGTCTTTCCTCGAAGATCGGCCGGTGAACAACAATGTTTGAAGCCCGTTAGTTTTACTTTCAGCTTTGATGAAATGGAATGTTGGTTCCACAAATACGAAGAAAATGAAGCCCATTTTCTTGGGGTTTACCATAGAAATACCGAATCGGAGTCCATAATAGTGAGATTCAAGAGAAATTTATCCGTTGTTGGGCCGAAGTGTGGGCCTGATCTGGATCCGCGGGCTCGTTCCCGGACTTGGTATATCAGACACTATCGAGGTTTTACTTAGCCATAGGGCGACTGTGCAGTAGTGTTTGGGTATGATACTGAAGCATGCGTATGATTTATGTCGCTCGTCCGGAAATCACATTTCCTAATAGTTAGGAGTAAATATCGAAAGTATAAGGAATGTCTTATTCTCGAAAGTCTTTGCAAAGCAGAAGTAAAGTGTTACTTCGAGAGAATAGGAAGTCCAGATTATAAGATACGATCATTCATGTTTTGATACTCAAGTAACACTGTATGAATATTGTAACAGTGATAGGATTCTGTTTACACGGTAACCGTTTCTCATGAAAGGTAGTATGCCCTTGACTCTTCCGATGATTGATGGTCGTGACGTATTGGTAGACGCTAATCATGATCGTTAAGGGTGAAGGGCAGTTTGGTAAATGTGCTTCATACTTACGGCCAACATATTTGGAAGCCTATTGGGTCACACACATATGAACTTCTATCCGGAATTAAACTGTGGTTTTAGTGATACCCAAAAGAGGAATTAATTATCCCGACTATAAAGTGTTATAGTGATAAATTAATGTTGTAGTATTCTTTTATCATTAATAAATAATAATACAAGATATTAATTTGCAAATTACTTAATGGAATAAGATATTAAATAAAGGTATAAATCAATTGAAGAGATTTTCTTCTTTAATTCTTAATTTTATTGGGAAAAGATTTTATTTCTCCCTAGTTCACTCATGAAGCTTCTCCAGGGCTTCTAGGGGCAACAGGGCGCCACCTACTACTCTAAGTAGGGAGGAGTGTCAAGTTGTTTTGTATCACAATTACAAGAGCATTGTTTATTAGAAAATATTTGAGAGCTTCCTTTGAGAGTTTGAGAGAAATGAAAATTCGGTCTAGCAGCCGAGTTTTTCCAGTAGAAATCCTAGCAAGGATTCCAGAGGAGGCTCTTGTGATCAACGGTAGAGACCGAGCAGGTTAGGCGAGTCCGTGCACAACTACACCGCAGACAAAATGTGGATCTATTTTAGATCAATTCTAGTATGAACTATTGTCTACTTTCTCTTTGTTTATTGTTTAAGCGAAGTCGATCTTAGGTAAAAGGAAATCAAAATTTTAAATTCCGTTGCGTTCATGTATTGAGTTCCTTACAGGTTTGGCATGTTAGCTGCTAAGCCAATAGATTCTCCAGTGGCATCAAATATTCATCTATATGTTTATACTTCATATTCAACTGAAGAGAAGGAATACATGTCAAAGGTTCTATATGCTAGTTCAATAGGTAGTTTGATGTATACAATGGTCTGCATTGGGCTTGATATGGCTCAGACAGTCATTGTTGTCAGCAGGTTTATGGCTCAACCTGGAAAGGAACACTGGAAAGCTGTGAAAAAGATGTTCAGGTACCTTTGGGGTACATGAGATGTTGGTCTCATTTATGGAGGTGATACTTAGTGTTTAATCACAGGGTTCTCGTGATTCGATTATGCTAGAGATGTGAACTGCAAAAAATTTAAGACCCGGTTATGTTATCACTTTGGGAGGCTCGGTAGTAAGTTGGAAGGCAACTTTGCAAGCAGCAGTGGCATTATCTACCACTGAGGCAGAATTCATGACACTTACAGAGGCAACCAAGGAGGAATTTGGATAAAAGGACTGGTCATTGATTTGAGCCTACATTGGGATCAAGATGAGATATATTGTGACAGTTTGAGTGCAATATGTTTAGCTAAGATCAGGTTCATCATGAGAGAACCAAGCATATTAATGTGAGATATAATTTTCCGAGGGATAAGAAGGGGATCCAGGTGAGGAAGATCAATGCTCATGATAATCCAGGTGAGGAAGATCAATGCTCACGTCTGTTCAAAAGGAAAATTCTAGATATGTCTGGATTTGCTTAACATCCGAAAATGTTAATAGGTTTTCTAAGAAGACAAATTTGAAGAAGAGGAATCTGGTATTGTACATTTGGCATTGACGAGTGCATATGCTACATTACATCTGGTTATGCATCTGTTTGAACAAGAGTTCAAGTCAAGGTGCAGATTTTTTAGTCAAATGTGACTTGATCTCTGCGTCTAAATCACAAAGTGAAAATATGGAAGACTCAAATTGAATTGGAGTTCACTATGGTGTTCAAGTCAGGAAGTTCGGGTGAGGTGATGTTCGGAGTTATATGTTCAAATTGAGCGGTCTCAAATTGAAAGTCTAGTGAGCACATCCGAATTACGATGGTTACGCTTGAGTTAGCTTTCAATCGAGTCCGTTACATCTGGTGCATTTTAGCTGGCTCTGAAAAATCACACATAGGGGTATTTCGGGAAATACTCGGTTGGACATTATGGCGGCTAGGATTAGGTCTTCAAGGCTATAAATATCCATATTTATTATAACAATCAGACAAGTCTCTTTGTAAATTTCTGTACATGATAAATATATCTCATTTTCCGTCCGTGAAATAGTCAACACAACGCCGGAAGTCACGTTAAATCTCTGTGTTCTTCTTGATTTTTGTTCTTGTGTGATTACTTTAAGTTGATTGGTTTGTTATCCCGAGTATTCGCTTGCAATCCATCACGACATGAACAATTATTTTCAAAAGCTAAAGATCGATATATCGAATTATTCTTCTTCATTTTTATTGATTAATTATCAAAATATGATTCTTTCATAAGGTCTATTTGAATTGATTTGTATAAATCATTTGGTTTTCGAGTCACAAAATGGAAAATACAATGTTAATGAGTCAATAAATTGGTTGGCTTTGCTTTGACAAATATTTGGCATGACATGAAGGGCTCAACACCTTTCTTGGTGCGAAAATATCTCTCTTTCATTTGATTCAATAACCAAAATTGCTGTAAATCTATTTTCTTCAAAACAAAAGATCTCCCTTTCCTAGCAAAGAAGGTTCAAAAAAATTTAAAAAAATCTTCTTCTTTCCCATTCAAGCTCTCTCCTCATGATCTTTACACCATGATGTAAATTTCGACAATGGGAAAGAGTTTCGCACAAGGCGAATTGAAGCGGAAAGAAGAAGAGAAGAAAGGGATTAAAAGGACATTTGAAAGATGTTGCAGAGAGCTGCAAGTAATGGACATTCATGGCGGACAACTACCCATTTTCGGTCGAAGCAATCCAAATGGTTAGACCAAAGCCTTCAAGGTATATAGCATCTTCGGTTTCAAATCATCTGGTTTATAAATGAGTTGGTTCATGCTTGAGAAACAATGATGAAAACAGTACAAAGTTCAAAATTATAATCATATGATGCATCTGCGGGCAACTGGGTTGCACGGATATGGATACACGAATACGAGAATTTTAAAAAACATCTAATACGTGTGTAAAGGGTATTTTGGTAAATATTGAATATATAAGGACCATACTGTATACAAACATATAAGCATGCTATAAGGACCATATAATATTAAAATACAAAAAGTAAAACATTATTTAGTGGTTCTGTAAATTTCTAGTACTCATTTTTCCGGTTCTTTATTTCACATATCTAAGTTATGGATATATATATATATATATATATATATCCGAATCTTGTATCCTGTGCCTTTAAGTGTGTATTCTATGTATCGGTATATATTAGTATCCAATAAATATCGATTACGTTACTGCACAGTATATCCGTGCTTGCCCTGCAACATAGGTGGTCTAAAAGTACTCAAATGCATATTGAATGGAAATTCCTTCAAAAGAAAAGGAAATTCAGTGGGGATATGACAACTGTCCTTCCAATATATACTTATGCACCATTAATAAACCAGAATAACACAATTATTTACAAAATTACAATCCATATATATATATGTACACACAAATATATATTTTCAATTTTTAAATTTTTTAAAATTTTAAATTTTAATTTTTCGTTTAAGCAGATATGGAGCAGAAGGTACAATATGTGCTAAAGCTGATACAAGAAGATGGAGATTCATTTGCCAAAAGGGCAGAAATGTACTACAAGAAAAGGCCAGAACTGGTCAATTTAAATTGAAGAATCAATCGCGCAGATCGGGCTTTAGCCGAACGCTATGAACACTTATCAACCGAGTTACAATACGCAAACAACACACTTGCAACTCTATTTCCTGAACAATTTCAAATGCCAATGGACGACGAAGATGATTCGCCTTCTTCAAAAGCCTTTCAAAACCCTAATTCCCAAAGTTTGGGAAAAGGAGTTTAAGTTCGGCGTCAAAACAGTTACAAGCTAGGATTATTGCAAAGACAGAAGCCGAAAATGTCAATAATGATAACGTTTCAAAGTCTAATCTGAGCAAACACGAAGCTCTAGAGGAAATCGGTAAGCTTCAGAAAGATATTCTGGCGTTACAAACCGTTAAGGAGTTTGTTAAGAGCTCGTATCAAGGCGGGCTTTCGAGGTATTGGGACATCGAGAACAAAGTCATGGAAATGCAACAACGGGTCACGGTTTTACAAGACGAGTTTAGCTTGAATAAGGTCGTTGATGATAACGAGGCCCGTACATTAATGGCTGAGGCGGCACTTAGATCATGTCAAGAAACCCTAACTCAGTTACAAGAGAAAAAGATAAACATGATCAAGATGCGAAAAAGAGTACAATAAAATCGAAGATGCTCGTGAGAAATTGAATTCCATTAGGCTCGAGCTTCTAAACGATCAAGCATATGAAGAAGACAAAATACCGAACCAAAAGATATTGAAAACTCGAACCCTGTCGAGAATGATAACGAAAAACGGATGCAATCACCTCGGATTCTATCACGGTTACAGGACTAACCGAGAAAATCGATGAGCTCGTTAATAAAGTTCTTAATCTTGAAAACTCGGTTTCAACTCAGGCGATTCTGATTGAGAGGTTAAGAACAGAAGCCGATGATCTACACTCTCAAATACGCTGTATTGGAGGCAGATAAAGCGAATCTGATTAACGATACACAGAACTTGAGGAGCATGATCGAAAAATTGGAAGAAATTCTAAACGGGATTCAAAAGCTTAACCGAGACGTTGAAATGCAAAGCAACAATTTCCAAACCAGTCTTGCAGAAGCTTGTACAAGCCTTGATCATTTGTCTGAAAAACTAAGTAACGTCAAACCCGATGAAAAACAAGAACCTCAAGAAGAAGAAATTTCATATAAAGTTGATGAAGAGAAACTTGTCCGGTGCGATCGAAAAGGCGAATCCAAACTGGTGAAAAGACAATCATAGAAATACTACGTGGAAAAAGCCCGATTCGAGAAAATGTTCTTCACGAAACCGACTTACAACCGGTACCTACTACAGAAGCAGAAAAAGAAGGCGAATTCAACTGGCAGCAAATGCTGTTAACCGGTTTGGAAGATAAAGAGAATTTACTGCTAACCGAATACGCAACGATTCTTAAAAAATACAAAGAAGCCAAGAAGAAACTGATCGAAATGGAGAAAGAAAACCGGCATTATCAATTCGAGGTCACTTTACAGATACGAGAACTAAAATATGCCCTTCTAAAACGGGACGCAGAAATTCAACGCCTACTTCAAACTCCGAATATTCCCACAAAACCCGAAGATGAAGAAATCAAGTGCATTCCAATAGATCAACAACCTCATGTTATCATAACCCCTCTAGAAGAAAACTTTCGACAAGAAATCGACATGATACTCGATGAGAATTTGGAATATATGTTAAGGTACAGCACTTCATATCATCAGATACAGAAGTTTGAATACGCGATCAATGATTTACGCGATCAGATTGAGAAACTAAAACTAAAGGGTAAGCAAGACGGATGCATAACCGGGGATTTGAAATCCGAGATCTGGGTAATACACAATCATTTAAGAGAGATACAGAGAGAACAAACAGCTTGGTTAGAACATAGCCTTATACTAAAAGATGAACTTGACAAGAAATTCTCATCTTTATGCAACATTCAAGACAAGATTACCGGTCTCGGCCGGATGAAATGAGATTTTCGAGTAAAGGGGAGATAATGAACATGAAACAAGAAAACAACAAGATAAAAGAACAACTGCAAATGGGGATCGATCACGTGATTACATTACAAGTTGAAATCAGTGGGATCATTAGAAAGTTGAAGGAGTTTGAAGTTTCGATGGATCATTTACAAACGAGGTACTCGTTCAAGCAAACGCGGATCCCGTTACAATCATTTATCTTTGGAACCAAAAAGAAGAAGCATAAGAGTTCGATTTTTTCAGCGTATGCTCAGTAAAAGAAGCAGAACCTGAGAACTGGGAATGATTCTAAAAGTACAAAAAAAAAAATTGATCTTATAACTACATGATACTATATATTCTATAATTATTGTTTCTAAGAAAAGGGACTTCAAAGATGTCTTCTGTAATTGGAATTCTTTGCTCAAGGATGAATATCAAGAAAAGAAACATATATAAGTTCAGTAACTTGAGTTTTACTATGTTAATGCTATGGGGAATTAGAAAGGTGCATTGTTAATTACAAGGACAGAATAGTCGATCTGCTCGAAAGACCATACTTCGGGCAAATTTCGATTATACAGAGATCGAAATCTGATTTCGATTTATCCGAGTCGAGTTTTTTAACATAAATTTGACTTTGTAGAGATGCCGACTTCGTCAGAATACCAACTAGATTGATTATGGTGCTTATTAACGGTGTCCTTAGAAAAGTTGTATTCGCATCCCAATCCATTGCACCAGGGGCCTTTATTTGTATCAAAATGACTCGTACCACACAAATGAATCGAACCTATGAAAGTCAAATGTATGCAAACGTGCGACCCTATGAAAATTGAATCGGGATGACAAGATACATTTGACATTCACACTCGTCCAATTTTGTAAAAATGGTGCGATCTGACCGGCTGTCAGTGTCGAAACGAGTAGATCAATAGTGATGCAAATAATAGCCCAATACTATACTATACATAAATCACCGAATCATTCTCACCATTCCATCTAACCAATTTCAAACCCGAACTCAAGCACGGATAGCTTGAAAAAATGCTAAGCATTAATTTGATCGATCCGGCTCGTTAATAAATACAAAATAATATAGTATATTATAATAGGTTTTTTATAAAACTGGTGAATATTTCCAAAGTCAAAATTTTAAAGTATTTGAATTCAACTCGTAGACAACTAACACATATATAAATGAGTTTTTCATAATCTGAACACAAGTTGCTCGAGAGCAACTCGAATCGATTAGACCCCCACTAGTAATAAAATAATTTGTTCAAAAAGAAAAAACAAAATAATAATAAATAAATAAATAAATATACCATAAGCCGGAGCTTCAAACCCCGCAGGCCTGGCTATTTGTCTCTATCAATTCTCTGCTATAATCAAAAGGCCTTCTATGGAACCTAATGTCGTCTTGACATGGGGAATCCTAATCTTCTCCCTAGCCATTTTCTACTTGTTACATCAACTCCCAAAACGAGCATTAGCCAATCTCCGATCAAAGAGCCGCCCTAACATTCAAGCCAACCGCCATTTGATTTCGGGTGCTCAATTCCTCGTCCGAGCACGATCGTTACAGACTAACAAAACCACCACAACCAGTACTTCATTCAACCTCGCTAAATCCGCCGTCGTCGAGGCTGATTCCGCCATTGCTATAAAGCCGAAAGATCCGGCAGCTCATATTCTAAAGGCCATGGCTCTTGATGTTATGGGCCGTAAAGGTCCGGCCTTGAGATCGCTGGATGTTGCTCTCTCGCAACCGATTGTGAAGGGATTGTCTGGAAATGAGAAGGCGGATGCGTTGTCTAAAAGGGCTGAGTTGCAGCTGGCGTTGAATCGGAGGAAGCGAGTTGACTCGGCGTTGATTGACCTGGTTGAAGCGGTGAAACTCAGTGAGGATAATGCCCGGACGTTTTGTTTGTTGGGCCAGTGTTATGAAATGAAGGGTTTGAAGGAAGAAGCCCAAGAAGCTTTTAAAAAGGCCTTGAAGATCGAGCCTCAACTACCTGCGGCTCATGAGGCCTTGAGCCGATTGGGTTAACGGGCCTTCATTTTTATCTGTCTAAATTTACCGATGCGTAATAGATATCGATAAAATCTCTAAATCGATATTTCAAAAGTTTCGTATGCTAGTAAAAAAAAAATTGATGGGAGAAGGTGAGAATCGACTTCTTAAGTCGATTTTCGATTTAAGCTTTTTAATTTGATAAGTTACTTTTAAAATGTCGATTTAGTATGAGATAGGATAGTTGTGGTTTACCAATAGAATCGTTGTGATAAAACTAATGATAAAGTGAAAGTTTTAATTGCACTGTATTGTATTCGAGCCTTCAATTTCACAAGGTCATACTCAAGCAAAAGACCAGGGTTCAAGCCCCGTTTGGATAGTGTGTGTGAACCTTTCGTATCCTACAATTGGTCCTTTCTTTAATCTTGTACTGTCAAATGTTTTGTATCATTGTTTTTCTTACTTTCTTTTTCTTGAGAAAACAAGAAATTTTATTAAGCAACATCTGCACACATGCGGCTAATACGTCATCGCTTGGTGAAGTACCTCAAGATGCCTCGCGTGAGTGAATCAATGGCATTTGCTATTTAATAATAGGTGTCATACATTCATTCCCAGACGTCGAATTAAAGTAAATGAGAAAGAAGCAAAACTAGACAGTATAGCCAAACAATCATGCACTAACCGTTTGTTTTTAGGTGAAGTTTTTTATGGAGTTTTTTTGGGAGTTTTTTTTAGATAAATTGATTGAAGTAATGATTAGAAAGTTGATGGGGTAAAATAAAGTAGAATAATGATTGGTGTAGATTATCAAATGATTGGTGAAATAAAGTAGAATAATGAATAAAATAATAGTAAAAAATGTAATAAAGTTGATAAAGTGAAATGATGGGAGATGATTTAATATTTTTTTATTTATAGTTGAAGATTTGATTGGTGGGAGAATTGTAAGAAATGATTGGTGATGTGATGTTAAAAAACTCCCAAAAAAACACATTGCAAAACAAACACAAGCTTAACCCTGAGCTGTAAGTTCTTCCACTAGTCTTTGGAGGCGCAAGACACACGTCAAGCAATCACTCTCCACCACTAGTCGCTGGATCCTCAAACACCTTGCCTCCACCAGCGCCGATAAAGTCGCCCTGAGCTCCATGTACTCTACCGAGTCTTATGGGTCAAAATGGTATCCCTTCTTAGTTACGAAAGCATCCATATTACCTTTGACCTTCCCCCTCCATCGGCTTCATCGATCTATCACCAGATGTTGGGACGAGGCTGGCTCCCGATAGATCTCCATAGCCTCCACATACTCAGCCAACGCAGTTAGAGAAAGCGTGCATACTGTAGACACATGAACTACATGATCATCAAACACCACCGAGCAACGCGCCTTCCAGATCCCCCACATGAGCCATACAAATCTAGCAGTGTCATGAGCACCTTGATCCTCAAGAAGCCTCATGAAGAAATCCGCAAAGGAATAAGAACAAAGACGCCTCAAGACCCCATAAAATAAGGAAACATGCCATATCTATCCGCCATCTCACACTCGAAAATCACCTGCCGCATAGTTTCCATGGTCTCCCCGCATGCCAAACACATATAGTCCCCCATATGTCGCATAGTTTCCATGGTCTCCCCACATTTGGCAGTGTGGAATTGAAACTTTATAGTTTGAAAATGTCTTGTATTGGGGTAGAAAGCACAACCAAATACTTTAAGCAAGCTATAATCAGGGAGTTTTCCATACAACATTTCAAAATAGGACTTCTGAGCAATAAATGGTGTTGGTAAGTCTTTAATGAGTCCGACAGAATGTAGGAAGCTTCCTGTCATGAACCTAATGGGCAGTGTGACTTGGGCCAATAGGGTTAATCCCATTTCCACAATGGCTCTATGCTTCCTCTAAGCTTTTTCATTTTGGGCATGAGCATGAGGACGTTTATGTCTAATTAGCTTGATCGGCATCTCTAGGAGTCCAATCTAACCGAGAGAGTACCGGGTCAACTGTTGGTAAGGTCGTATCCTCTGGGAGAAACCTCAATTGAGTTCTAAAGTGGCCGTGACATATAGTCTAGTTAATCCATCATCCGCAAAGAAAATTCTACGCAACTACAAAAGCAAATAGTGAAGAACAAAATAAAAGTGCAATTAACTAAAACTATGATGACTCAGATGTAGATGAAATGATATGAAATGAGATGACTTGCGTGATGTTCTAATAACTAGATATATACTTTCGTAGTTACTTGGAATCAAGTTTCACTAATGAGTTCTTAAAACACTAAAGGTGCAATCCACTAGGTTAACGTCAATCGATCGCTCACATCAATGAACTATAACCAAACATCGATCTAACGGCTTGGACTAGTTTTGAATGAATCACTATGCATTATAGAACTATGAATCTCCTAATCTAGGATTAGGTAGCACACACTTTAGAAATCAATTCTATACTCAGATGATTGTACTTAGTGCTCTTGGTGACTAGTTTCCATGCCAATTCTTACAATTACGTCTCAAATTAACACTTGGATTATGCAACTAGTCGTGAATCACCCACACACATTATGAACAATCACAATGACTTGAACAAATTAAAAATATACGAGACTACCCAACGTGTTTTGGTCGAAACCGGATATTTTATTAAAAATCAACAAAGTGTACAAAAGTGTTCAAAAACCAACTATACAAGGCACTAGGCTAATTTTTCTATATTGAAAAAACTTAGAAGTCAGCTCCAAGCTAGTTTGAGTTCCCGTGCTCGTCGAATAGCTTCCGAAATGAAGATCATCTTCGGGGGGCGTGATCGGTCTCCGTGGTGAGTCTCATGGTTGCGCCAATACCAATGTCCCTGAACAATCTCTCGGAATAAGAATCTCCAGAATTCAATAGTGTTGTGTTTGTACATATTTGTACTCAAGCATTTTTCCAGCCAAATCGTAGTCTCATTGGCAGTGGGAAAAAGCGTCCAACAATGTCGATGGTGTTTCCACATAGATGTAGCCCAGCAACAGTCTCTCATCACATGCAGCGTGGACTCGGGCCGAGTGCCACAACCAAGGCACGCATCATTATCTCCTATGTGCCAACTTGAATACAAGCAATAACAAGATATTTAGCTTATTTTCTCATCACTCAAGGCACAATTAACTTAGCTACTCATGATTAGCACAATAAGAAAGCAAGTTACACTATATAAAGCCATTAAACAATAAATTAAAGCTAAATTGAAATTATACCTTACAAAGGAGATTATGAATTCACTATTTTAGAGTAAATCCCAAGCTTAATTACACTTTAATTTGAGTTTAAAGACCTAAGATTCTGCTTTTTATGCTAAGTAAAAGGGTAAAGATTTTTTTTGGCTTTCTCTAATCTAATACTAATCTATAATAATGAGATGATAATGAATTTCTGCTTTCTTCAAGCCCTTTTAATAGTCCAGGAAATTCATTTGCTTAGGATTACACCCATTTTTGGTAGGTATGTGCCAAAAAAATCATTTTTATTGACTAGAAAAGCTGTATCTTTAGGTGTATACATGCTTTGAGTATGTACACGTCATCGTGGGAGGAGAGCTATTACGCAAGCATCTTTGGTTTAGAGCATATAGCTATTCTCGAATGGGTCTCAGCATATGAAATCAAGCAGAGATTTGGCTGAAATTCAACACATTCCAGGTGTATGCTTGAGTTGAGTAGGTTATGTGCCTAAACCCTCCATTTCTTAAAACTCATCTTCAACACCTCGAAATCACCTTTCATTGCAAGGATCAACTCATACACCATTTTTCGGCTTGAAAATCACACAACACCAAGAATACCCAAGTAAAATCATGGGTTACAAAGTACCCCTTATGTACCCAAAAAAAATTACCCTTTATGTGTGCAGTAAAAGTCCACATTTCAACGATAAAAATGAAACTTTGATAAAGTGATATATAGAACCATGAGTGATGAAATTTAGCTTAATTAGGTGCCTAATTGATAGAAATGAGGCTTAGAATGCTACAATTGGGGTGAACACTGTGTGAAATGCATAATAGTGTTGACTCTCATCAGAGTCAAAATTGAATTCCAAAATTATTGAGGAAATTGGGAAAGGACCTAAATTATCCTACCCGATCAATTTGTAAGAATTTAATTTTCAAATTGAGTTGACACTCAATTTGTGTTTTGAAGTAAATGAAAATTTGCAAGGCATTAGATTTTACTTTTAAGGGAAAGATTCATGCATACCTTGGAAAAGTCATCCACAGAGTGGATTTAATAGGTTTAACCAGCATTAGAGACCTCAAGGGATGGCCGGTAGAAATCTGAGTGGAAAATTTGAAGAGGGTAGTTGGTTTTTGAGGTTGAACTAGGACAATGAGATGCATTCTATTTACCACAAAATTCACAAAAATGAATTTTTCCCATTAGAATTAAACTTGACATTACAGTCTTTCAAAACTTGACTCAAAACCCTTTCAAAGGGATGCCCTAACCTTCTATTTCAAGTATTTCATTATTACTTCTAGACTCAAGACTAAGAAAAGAATGAAGGATGCTTTTGTTTAGTAATCGACTAGACTCGTCATCATGAAGCTTATTTGAAGTGGACTAGACTTACAGAGATTTGGAGTGAAGAGGCCTCAAGGCTGATGAGACTTGCATTCGGTAAAGGCCACTCCTAAGGGTTCCTTCTATCAGGACTCTTGTTGTACTTAAATCCCTCACAAATAAACATGTAGTGTAGAATTCAATATAAACAAGGTTATCACAAGTCATACTGGAGACACGTAAACCATTTTTACAAATTATGTAAAACATTGTTGAGGGAGAGAGAAGATTTACAATTAGCATAAATGTGATAATGGCCAATGTTGGCTATGAGGAGAGACTTACAATTTCCCATAGAGAGAGTGTCAGATCCTTCATACATTGATATTAGATGAAGGCTATTGAGGACTGAGATAATATCGCTAGTTGCACCACTGTCGGCATACCAAATAAAGTCCCAGAGGGTGTTAAGGGAAGCTACACGAGAAACATTTGGTCTGATGTTATGACCCTAAAAATATGAAGTGCTAGTGAGGTTATGAGTTGTGTATGAGAAGTCGTACCTATGATAGCAGTTGGCTGTTATGTGCCCTATTTTGTTGCATGCTTGACAGACAAGTCTAATACCAGAACCACCTCTGCCACACATATTCCGACCTCTTGAGCCTCTAAATCCTTTACCTTTGCCTAAATCAGAGACACTAGATTGTCTAGGAGCCTTAAGCCTAGCCTTAAATAACCCATTCATTTGTGTAGAAAATTTAGCAGAATAAAGAAGGGTAAATCAAGAATCACGGTACAGGTGGGATTAAAACAAGTCAAGTGAGGGATCCAATCCGTGAAGTAATGTTGACAATGACATATTCATAATCTTTACCTAATCCTCTCAAGATGGGAAGAATAAGCTCAACATTGGAGATAGGGTAGCGTGCAGCGGCCATGAAATCTGATTAATACTTTATAAGGGCTAGGTAATCTCTAACATGGACTTGTTCCCTTTATCAGTTTTGGTTAAATCTCCGTTGTATTCAAGAACCATGGCATCAAATCTATTGTTGAAAAGAACCTTTAAGGTGTTTCAAACTTCAAAAGATGTTGAGCAGCCAACCACTTCCACTAAGGCTTGCTCATTCATGGAACTTATCAATCATCCCATGAGCAGCTAGTCAGTAGTGATCTAATCATCATAAGCTTGTTTATAAGATGAGCTAAAACAAAAACTAAGACCCAATGCAGCTGGAGGGCAAGGTTTGGTGCCAAACTGGAGCTCATCAAGATGATGTCCTCCGGCGATTGAAAGTATGGTTGATTTCAAAAGCAGGTAATTGCTTATGTCTAACTGGATTGTGCATCTTTGAGTTCAATGCACTCCAAAGAGAGATGAACAATGAGCAGAGAAAGAAATGAGATTCATGAATAAAGGTAGAGAGATGGGAATGTTGGAAAAATTACTTGTCTGAATTCGTTTGTCGTAATTTGTTTTATATCGTTTATAGAAGCTTTGTAGATATAGTAGGCAAAATTCAATAACACAG
This sequence comes from Gentiana macrophylla, assembly GCA_026214975.1. Classification (NCBI taxonomy): domain Eukaryota; kingdom Viridiplantae; phylum Streptophyta; class Magnoliopsida; order Gentianales; family Gentianaceae; genus Gentiana; species Gentiana macrophylla. The sequence continues at coordinate 12,397,289 of CM047807.1, read as the reverse complement.
ATTAACAAACACTTTGCAGAACTTTTATTCATATTCATACAAATACACATATGCACATAGAATTGACTGACATAAAGCAATAGTAGATGCGAAAACTTATTGTTTAGACTGAAGCGCGTATAACGCTTTCCTTAAGACATTATTGCCCCGACTATGTGCACACATGTATGGAAACATGTATCCCAAGATGCAATAGCCTCCTTGTTCTAGTCTTGCACTTAGATGTGAACAAGCGTGATCGATCCACTTTGAATTTCTCTGACTAAGCACACGTGTTTATGCAAAAAATGGCTTTTAATTTGTGCAGAATTTTGGTGTGTAGTATGTGCGAAAATCTGTGTTATTTTTATTGACAAATGAGGGAATTTATAGGAGTAAAGAAGCCATTCACTACCGGTTGCATCCTTTCAAAAATGATTCAACCGAACAGGTGCAACCTTTAACCGAAATGATACAACCTCTTATGTAGTTGTAACCTTTCATCGAACTGATGCGACCCTCCGTAATTTTAATTTAATTCAAATTTCTCCAACAATCCCCCACATGAATGAAAATTGATGCAAATGCAGTGCAGAATCTAAAGAGATATCAAATGGAACTCTATTGCATCGGGCGAGGTGGTTTGCTGTTGATCGAGGATAAAATTCACCCTTCAAAAACAATTTATAAGGACTCAAAACCGTGGGCAAACTAACTCTCTAACCGGTAGTGTACCGGGTCGATTGCTAGAATAGCTACACAGAGAGTACTGAGTCGAACCCAAGGGAAAAGTGTTTGCAAGTACCAAAGTGAACGTGATGCTTAGTCTAGGTGATCAATATTTTTAAAGTATTTGTTAACTACAACGACACTCAAATGATTCCTACTAACATGTTCAAAGATAAGAAAGAAAGAAAGAAAATTAAACTACTAGGTTTTAAAGGTAGATTAAGGGACATAGCCGAACCATGATCAAAATAGCTAGTTTCACCCCAAGGAATGACAAAACCGGGAGCGTGCATTGAACGAACGAACTCTTGCATTCAATTTCACGGGTGCGAACTCCTAATCCCGGTGTTAAGATCTGAACAAATCTCTCCTAACACCTTATGCCATGTTAACTACCCTTCCTTAAGGAAGATTCAACAACAAGACAAGATATGCAATAGAGCCGCTTTTAAACGTTAAAACGAGTAACCTCACTCTAAGAAGTGATCCTAGAACCCTTTTCCCACATCTCTCTATCTGAACAACTCTCAAGATTGATGTGTGTGATTTTGACCTAGGTGATCAATCTAGCCCAAATCAGTTATAACAAGCTCTAAGACATGAAACATGCAAGAAACAACAATAAAAAGCACTACCCACTCCCAATTCCATCACCCAAAGGGTGATTTCACCAATTTTCACATGATTCGACTATGTTGGTGTTTAGCTACTCATTATGCTAATCAAAACATACACAAAGTAGTAAATGAAAGCCATAACAAGTAAAAGAAAGGAGAAATTTACCGTTAATTTGCAGAAATTCGAGATTAGATCCAAAAGTACAAAATAGAAAGTAATTAAAAGTGGTCTCTTAGTGTTTGGAATGGAAATCTAAGCTAAGAAATGGAAAGATTAAGCTTAGATAATGTTGATTTACACTAAGAGAAAATATTCTAAGCTATTACAAAAATCGAGCAAGAAATGGGTAGGGTTTTGCTAAGAGAATGATTGATCTCTAAGAAATAGTCTAAGGGGGGCATTTATAGGTGGGAGAAAAATCTGCAGAAAATTGGTCCAAACTGGCGTTTGAAATCTCAAACACGCGTTTCGCATAGTTGAAACGCCCATTTCGCTTCAATTCTGGGCATGTTCTTGGCTGATCTTCATCTGGAACGCGCGTTTAGAAGGTTCAAACGCGCGTTTGAAGGACCGGGAACACGCATTTAGGGTAGTTTCAAACGCGCGTTTAAAGGGGTTCAACTCTGAATCAAATGGCAGCTTCTGAAACGCGCGTTTGGGAGGTTCAAACGCGCGTTTGAACCCCTGTTGCCCCAAAACTTCACTTTTCTTCCTTTTTGATCCCTCTTCTTGCCTCGATCATGCTTTTCACCACAAATCGTCACCTTCCGGGTCCTCGAGACACCAATACCCTTCAACATCATAAACAACCAAAAACATCCAAACAATTCCGGAGGGTAAAAGTGCTCGGGAATGGGGTTAATATCAACAAAAAAGGGGTAATAATCCATCAAAGCAACGGATTCACTCCCCGTGCCATAAGCTCACGATAACACCCCGAAAACAGTCTAATTCACCCAAAAATGTGCTGAAAGTATGGTAAATGGGGATGAACAATGCACCGGAGTCACGTAAAGTTGACTCCCATCAACCACCCCACACTTAGCCTTTGCTCGCCCTCAAGTAAACTAGGCGTTTTAAAACTAACCAAGGGGTTCAACGTTGTGACGTAGGTGCTACTACCCACACTCTCGAGGTAACCACAAAGTAAGAAACATGAAAACATACACACCGGTTATAACATTATCAAGAAAATGGAGTGTGTGTGGTGCCAAGCTACGACCAAGTGTTCAAAATGATTGTCGGGGCTCGAATCCCGACCAAAAGTCTACCAACTGTTTCATACCCACTAGCCTCTCCACTAATTAAGGTTACTAAGTTTGGACACGATCGGGTAGGACTTGAAGGGTTATAACGTTAGGCTAGGGTGATTTTAGTTAATCGAAAAGGATACTTTGGGAACTGGAGAAAAAGAAGTACGAGTGAACCTAATCAACAAGTGTACCACCTTATCTCAACTATACGAACCATCCAAACTCCTTTTTTATTATTTTAGCACTTTGGGAACCATAGAATACTAACATACCCGAACTCATTGCCTAATTCAACTATGTTTCAAGTTTCATGAGGCGAGGTCGAATACATTAGCACTTATCTCACTATCCCAACTCCAACATCATAAAGATCACTTTTGAGCCAAACTATCATTTTGATTATAACCCTTTTATTTCTATAAGCTCCAAGCTTTTATTCAATGAGAACTTCATTTTGATTTTTTTTTTATTTTAAAAGAAAGGAATAGATACAGATTTTTCTTTTCTTTTTGGGCCAAACCCAAATACTAGGCCCAAATGAGCTCCTCATCTCCTTATAGCTCAACATCAAGAAACACCAACCCATCAAGACATCATTTCCCCCCACCCCACACTTGCCTTACCAAGTGTGGCCTAACAAAAGACTAGATCCACTCGTCGGGTATAAATGAAGGAAATGTGACCAAAATTAAGGCTCAAGGGTAAGTTTCTAACTAAGTAACAAAACGGCTAAAAACGAATGGTGGTCAGACCATTCTATCAAGGCTGAGAGGGGCTACGAAGGTCTAAAGTTTCGGGATAAGGCTTATTTGGCTATGGTTGGTCAAAGAGACACCAGGACCGTCATCCTGTATCCTACTTAGGTGAACCTTTCTATTTCGCCTCGAGACTAGTGGTATGAGAGGTGGTAGTAATCAAATTGTGCACAAAGTGTAGCTTGCATGAAAATAATAAACTCCATTCTCAAGATAATATCAAACCGCAGTGTACTTGTTCGGGGTCCCTACTAAGGTGATCACCACTCGAATGTGAAAATAACACACACAACACGGTGTTAACAACCCTTGAAATTTTTTAAAATTTTACCCAAAAATCGACTCAAGCCCGGTCATAGGCTAAGCATACCACATATTAAGCACATTTATCAATAAGAAACAAGAAAACGGCTAAGTCTCCCACCCCACACATAAACTAAACACTGTCCTCAGTGTGTGAGAGATAAAAAGAGTAAAAGACTTAGCTGTTTGACCAAAAAGACCCGGCAGAAAGGCGCAATCGTGACTCAAAACTCGTGACAACCTCGTATAAATCCATCCCATAACCTAAAGCGAGATCAAAAGAGACAAAGAAAGCGCATGCACGGGACTAAATCCACGTGCTGAAAAGCAAGCAATTGGGTAAGCGGGTGCGTAAAATAATGAGTCCATGCCACAACAACGAGATCAAAGCATAAAGAGGGGGGAATACGGTATATGCAATGGACGGATTGTTCAGGGTCAAATTGTATGATTTATAACGATATATTTTATATAAAATTCCCCCATATTCGTATTATTTTCATAGGAATCGAGCCTTATATTCAAATATTGAGTAAATGATATTTTTAATGAGTTAATTTCAAAATGTAATGAATCTTGTGCTTAATTGATGATTTATTGTTAATTTGGAATTATATTACATTTTGGATTTATTTATTGATTAATTAGGAGCTTACAAGTGTTAAAGATTGGAATGGACAAGTGTCATGGATAAGATCTTGGAGGACAAGTCATGAATCATCTAGAATATCCAAGAGATAAGGTTTGTTACAATGGATAAGGATGGGTTGTTAAGAGATAAGGCCAAAAAATCATCGGATTCACTTTTCCACACCAAAATCATGTTACGAGACGTAATCGGCGTTCTATAAGGGAACCAAGCGTTCGGAGGAGCGAAATTCAATGCCGAGCTCGAAGAGACACTGAATCGGCGTTCCACAGCCGAATCATGGCGTTACATGCCTGAACTGGAGTTCAAACTCTGAAACTGGCGTTCAAGATCTCTGCCACTGATTTCCTATAAATACTAGCAGATCCCAAACCTCATAAGGAATTAATTATTCGACATTTTTACATCAGAAAACACTCAGAGCAGCCGTAGTCTTTTCTGGGAGCTTTCAAGGCCGGTCACCCGAGCCTTGTGCTCGGGTGATCCGGGTTAGATTAGGTGCTTTAATTTCTTCTCTTTTTGTTACTGTTTTGCTGATTTTTGGGGCTGAGCATGTTCAAGCTTTTGAACCCTTTTCATCAGGTTTTTCTATTCTTTAATCTAAGTTTGTTTGTATGATCTTTATCTAAAGGTGTATCTTTTCTATGTTTATTTGTCATTGCAATGCATATCGAAAGATCGTTGCTTGTTGATGTTTAATTTGATGAGAGTCGTGTTAAACCGTAGATCACCATAGAAAAGATGTGATTTTTAACCTTGACATAACGAAAGTTGATAGGTTGATTAACTAGGTTATTAGATTGAAAGATCTTACACCTCGTTTTGTATGCGTTAATCTCTATAGATCGAAAGATGATGAGATTGATAGGCGAATTACTACGAAAGTAGGATTCATACCTTTGTGAGGTGAACCACATCTTTAGTTAATCATCATGAGATAATCTTAGAGAGGAGATAGAGGGATTTGTTGGATAGGATGATTTTGTTTGTTCAACTGTTTATCCACCATGATCATCTTCGTTTATTTATTTCATAGTTAGTAGTTTTATTTCGTTTTTATCGTTTTTATCCTTCCTGGCTTTGGACTAAAAATCCTCTGTCCAGTTTATTTTCCGCTTTAGTTTAGATTTAGTAATAACTAGTAGTAACAATTGGAAAGATTAATGAAATTAGATTCAACATCCCAATTCCTCAGGATCGACCCCCTTACTTATCTCGCTATACTATCAACTACCCGGTGTTTGGCGGTTAGGAGTTAGTTTTGCATCTAAGTATGGGTTTATAAATTTTCTTTTGTTTAAATGATGCAAAATCCTCCAAACAAAAGTGGCGCCGCTTGCCGGGAATCGGTGTTTTGTTGAATCTACTTGAATTAATTCTTCGATTTTGTTACAATTTCTCGTGTTCAATAAAAGTAGCGTTAACTAAATTGAGAGTTTTATTTTTGCCGTGTTTGATGACCGTTTGGTTAAGAATGTGCAAAAGTTTTTACTCAATTTGTTCAACGTGAATTATATGTTTAGGTGTAATCTAACCCTCTGTGCTAATTTGATGGGGTTGCGGTGCTGTGATATATGATGTATGTTTAGAGTTTTTGGGACTTGCTGTTATTTTCCTGCATATCTGTTGCATATCTGGTGTGGGACGAGCGTTCAAGGTAAGTGAACGCCCGTCCAGGTTATAATCTACAGGTGGAACGCCCGGTGGAGTTCTGAAACGCCCGTTCAGTGCTAAATTTTCAGATGAACGCTCGTCCAGCTGCATGAACGTCCGTTTGGTCTGAGAAATGCAGTTCAGGTTCTGAATTTTCCTTGATCTGATTTTTAATGCTTTTGTTTGACATGGATAATTTTATACTAGCTTCTGTGGCTTTTTATTTTTACGTAGATGTTCTGAACTTGCATATTCATATCTTTCCATCTACGAATCCATGTTAAATAATTGATTTACTTTAATATACTTGATTCATCTATGCAAGTTATAGTGACTGTCGGTTCTCGTAAGCTATAACTGGTCTTATTGTTATTTAGTAGCTAATGTCGGTTTCCGTATGCTACATACCGCTGTGATGAATCTTTTAAGCTTTGAGACTTATGTGCTTTCTTGTTATTTTGTAACTCATATGGGTAGCTACTCGCCGGTTTTCCGTATGCTACCATCGCGTCTTATGAGTTATATCATGCTAGTATAGCTAATCGTTGGTTTTCCATAATGCTATCACTTTTGATGAGTCTTAGGCGCGTCTACACCGCATTGTAATGGACAACCTTTGCGTTTATCGTAACTTTGTCATTATTTGGTAGACGCGTTTATTTTATACATGTCATGTTGCAAATTAAGGGCTAGTTTTCTTTCTTTTATTTTCTTTTATTTCTGCATCTCATTTAGTTGCATGTCATCTAGTTGCATTCTTTTCTTTTCTTTAAGGGCCGTAGTCACTTTGTAGGGTTGTCTTCACAACTCGCCACGGCTGAGCCTGCTTATGTTTTCTTTTATTAGGATTACATATCATGTAGTTTGCATTGTAATGTAGTTGCACCTAGCCTACTATTTTGCAATGTCCATGTATATTTTCCATCCTTATCTCGAGCTTAATCAAAACATCTCTATGATTTATTTTCCTTGTGTTTTCAATGTATAATTCTTTTTCCCGTAGACTCTTTTGCACCGATCAAGTATGCAGGACACTTTTGATAGTCATTGTGCGTTTTCACGTCGATGTCGGTACTCTGTGATGCTCCACAAGTCTCTTGATCTATTCAAGCTTACTTGGATCTGTGATGCTCCACATTTCCAAGGATAGTCAAGCAATTTTGGTTCTTGAGGGTTCTTTCCGGTGCCGACTTGGAAATACAATCACTAAGTTCTTAAACTTTTATTTCTGTACAACTTGAGGACAAGTTGCAATCTAAGTGTGGGGGAAGGGATTAGTATCTACACTCTTTTGCCATATTAGTCATATTTCTATGAAAAATGCTAAATTTTTCAAAATTTTTGTTTTGTCCCAAGTGAACAAATGCATATCTTTATTTGAGTTTGTATATCATTGGTGCATTATTTTGCATATTTAGTAACTTTAGATGTTTCACCCAACACTATTTTTCACGTGCCATAGTAAATGATGAGCTATAATTTAAAGCTATGCCCATTTGATTGGAGATTTTTGATGATTATCGCATGATTCTTTGCTTTCATATGAATTTTGAAAATTTTAATAGTTTGTATTTAGAATTAAAAGTATGTCATACTGTGAATATCTTGAAGTTTGAATGTGATAAGGGACACGTAACTATTGTTTTTGGAAAGTTGAGTTAATGAATGAATTAGTTGAGTATGTCGAAAGCTGGTCGATGATTGGAGTGAGATAGGGCATTATCTCGAAATGTCCTATACCACTATGATGACCAAAAGCTCACGACAGTCAGGAAGAGCTGCCTTATGATTTGAGTAGGTAGGGGATTATCTCAAAATGTCCTATTCTACTATGAGGGCAATAGCTCATTCTGATGTGTGTTTAAATGAGAAATAATTAAATCAACTTAGATGAGAAGTGATATGAATTGAATATAAGACATAGTTATCGTATATCTTATCCCCAAAGATAAAAGCCGAAAGATATGTTGTAGGGATTATCCTCTAAGTATGTCGGAAATATTTTAAATACTCCCTATTATTGTTTTTCGAATTTGTATGTTTTGTGAGGTGCATGTTATAATCGTTTTTATATTTCTAATTTAAATGGGATGTTAGCTAGTTTTGCTTGAATCAATTTCAAGTGCGGTTTTAGTGGAAATTTATTATGGCTATGCACACACACCTGGGTGAACCTCTAAACGACTTGAATATGTTTTATATTTGCATAAATGTTTATACGTCTCGAGTCTTGATTTTTGTTTTGTTTTGCTCGGGACGAGCAAAAAGCTAAGTGTGGGGGAGTTGTTCAGGGTCAAATTGTATGATTTATAACGATATATTTTATATAAAATTCCCCCATATTCGTATTATTTTCATAGGAATCGAGCCTTATATTCAAATATTGAGTAAATGATATTTTTAATGAGTTAATTTCAAAATGTAATGAATCTTGTGCTTAATTGATGATTTATTGTTAATTTGGAATTATATTACATTTTGGATTTATTTATTGATTAATTAGGAGCTTACAAGTGTTAAAGATTGGAATGGACAAGTGTCATGGATAAGATCTTGGAGGACAAGTCATGAATCATCTAGAATATCCAAGAGATAAGGTTTGTTACAATGGATAAGGATGGGTTGTTAAGAGATAAGGCCAAAAATCATCGGATTCACTTTTTCCACGGCCAGGCGGCGTTACGAGACAGAATCGGCGTTATATAAGGCTGGCGTTCGGCGCGCCTGAGGGAGCGAGAATCTTTGAGAGCTCGAAGATACCGAAGCTGGCGTTCCACAGCCGTAATCGGCGTTCTACATGCCTGAAACTGGAGTTCAAACTCAAATCATGCGTTCAAGATCTCTCGCCATCGATTTCCTATAAATACTAGCGGATCCCAAACCTCATAAGGAATTAATTATTCGACATTTTACATCGAAAACACTCGAGCAGCCGTAGTCTTTTAGGGAGCTTTCAAGGCGGTCACCCGAGCCTTGTGCTCGGGTGATCCGGGTTAGATTAGGTGCTTTAATTTCTTCTCTTTTTTATTCTTGCTTTGCTGATTTTTGGGGTGAGCATGTTCAAGCTTTTGAACCCTTTTCATCAGTTTTTCTATTCTTTAATCTAAGTTTGTTTGTATGATCTTTATCTAAAGGTGTATCTTTTCTATGTTTATTTGTCATTGCAATGCATATCGAAAGATCGTTGCTTGTTGATGTTTAATTTGATGAGAGTCGTGTTAAACCGTAGATCACCATAGAAAAGATGTGATTTTTAACCTTGACATAACGAAAGTTGATAGGTTGATTAACTAGGTTATTAGATTGAAAGATCTTACACCTCGTTTTGTATGCGTTAATCTCTATAGATCGAAAGATGATGAGATTGATAGGCGAATTACTACGAAAGTAGGATTCATACCTTTGTGAGTGAACCACATCTTTAGTTAATCATCATGAGATAATCTTAGAGAGGAGATAGAGGGATTTGTTGGATAGGATGATTTTGTTTGTTCAACTGTTTATCCACCATGATCATCTTCGCTTATTTATTTCATAGTTAGTAGTTTTATTTCGCTTTTATCGCTTTTATCCTTCCGGCTTTGGACTAAAAATCCTCTCATTCGCTTTATTTTCCGCTTTAGTTTAGATTTAGTAATAACTAGTAGTAACAATTGGAAAGATTAATGAAATTAGATTCAACATCCCAATTCCTCATGGATCGACTCCTTACTTATCTCGCTATACTATCAACTACCCGGTGTTTGGCCGGTTAGGAGTTAGTTTTGCATCTAAGTATGGGTTTATAAATTTTCTTTTGTTTAAATGATGCAAAATCCTCCAAACACGGATACAAAAGAAACAATGAAAACAGAACATCCATTCAATAGATATAAACCAATAATAAAAATCCACGGCATCCCATAGTATAAGTCAAAGAAAAGGAAAACATGCACGGTCAAGCTGCCTCAGGGGCTCAAAAATAAGTTCGCGTGCATGCAAAGTGAAGTGTATCAGTCAAAATAATAGAAAAAGTATCAAAAGTAGCTGAAACAGAACTAGCAAAATGAATGTAAGCAATAAGATGCAAGAAAATGGCTAGTCTGCTCCAGTGCCCTGTCCGCCAGGAGAAGGTATGGTAGAAGCCGGGCAGCCACGTAAGCACACTCTCCGGGTGTGTAGACCTCTCAAAGACTGTCCTTTCGACTGCCTCACTTCCATTGTCCCGATCAACGCATCTAAAGATATGTCTTCAAACCCCTCTTCTGGCTCATCAACAAACGACTCCTCTATGACCCACTGCAAATCCTCCTCAATCTCTGGGGTATACTGAAATGGTGAAGCATCCAAATCCAATGAAGGAAGCTCAATCTGCCTCTCCTGAGTGAATACCCGCTGATTCTCCATAATTCCATTCAGAGCACCCTCAGACTGTCCATCCAATCCCGCTGTTTATGTGCAATGAGAAGCCCCTGCCGCTCACTAAACCACGGCCCCCCGGTTGTTGGCGTAGAAGGTGGGGGTGGAGGTGTGGTGGTGATGACGATGATGGAGGTATAGGGTGTGGGTGGATGTAGTGGAGGTGGTGGGGCGGAGGACGGTGTGAATAGGTCGTGGGGTGGGCCTAGGAGGTTTTGGAGCGGTGCGGGCATTGAACGGCTTCGGTACCACGGGCTGATTCTTATTCCTTAAGATTTGATCATCGGGATATTCATCGACCGGCACTCTCTTGCGTAAGCCATAAATGAGGTAGGGGCACATGAGCATACGACGCTTGACATTTTGATTTTCTCTAAACTCCTCGAAAATAGTTTTCCCGACATCTACCTTGAGATTATAGTGCAGAGCATACAACAATTGCAAATCCTTGATGTGGAAATGCGTTATATTGTCCTTCGGTAGCAGGTGATTCTGGGAAAAATTCGCCTTTACTTTCCACTCATCAGGCCAAGTTGTCATCACTATCTGACTCCGTGCATTACTCCCCTTAGAAACCCACTGTAAATCTGGATTGATGGCCTTCCTCATTTTCTCTAACGGATCCTCAGTCTCAGTATTCTCCCAATGCTGTCCCTCCGCAAACCAACTGATATAATCCTGACCCTCGAAAGCAGGTATCCGGTAGTAATCATTAATGGACTTGACGGACCATGGGACATTGACCCCTCGCACCTTGATGAACCCTGACTCTAGATTGGCGACACTGAAGGAGGAGCTAGTGGAAGATCTTGCTCGGGGGCACTATGTGGAGGGGTAGTTTGTGGAGGAGGTGAAACAGGTGTTGTTACAGTTTTGACTCGCAATCGTGCCAAGGGCACATCACTCTCGAGGTCTGTTGCTTCCTTACTATCACTACTAGAATTTCTCCCCTCACTGTCTGGTTCAAAGTCCTTGTCTGAAGTTTCATCTCTCAATTGTCCAGCAGGCCTAAGGGCTCGAGGGTTCCTACTCTCTGCACGGCCCATGTCACCAATCCGGATACCACCCTTAGGTATCCGGGGATAAACTAGGGTTTTCTGCTTCTTGGGTATATGTTTTGTTACCGGCTGTTTCCCTTTCCCTTTATCCTCGGTTTCTTTCCGCTTAGTCTCTCTCATTATCTCTAAACTCACCCAAGCACCACCAATCAACCAAATCAACAATCAAAACCAACCCGGTTATCGTCCAACCGGGATTTCAAAACAAACCAACCATACAACGAAACACCCCACGAGAGCCACACCATGCATCATCGATCAACAAGACAAGCAAAACAAACAGAAACAGGATACATAATCAATAACAATCAATAAACGGGATAGGGGCGTTAAACCAAAATAGGCCAAAACTAACTCTAACCGAAACTTAGACGTAAAACCAAAATGTACCTGCACTATGCTTGAATGAGACGACACGAATGATTTGGAGCGAAAAACGAGCCTCGAAACATCAATGGAGGTGAAATTCGACCTAGGCAAAAAAGTCGCCAGAAGTGAAGATCAAATCGAGGAATCGGGGGATTTGTTGTTGGAATGGATTGATAGAATCAAGAGAGGAGATTGAAAGGTGTTGTTTGGAGTTTGAATCGCCAAAAACGGAGTAAAATTGAGTGATTTCGAGTGAAAAGGGTGAGGGGTGGCTGCCGGACGTTCGTAGGGTTTGGGAGGAATTCTGAAACGCAAGGTTGAAAAAAGCAGGGTTATATGAAGGTGATGAACCCAAACGCGCGTTTGGAATGAGTGGAACGCGCGTTTTGCATGTTTAAACGCGCGTTTGAAAAAGTGAAACGTGCGTTTGGGATGGAAAAGTACGAACATAGAGTTGAGGCCGTAAACGCGCGTTTGAAATGGCTCCAAACGCGCATTTGGAAAGGGGAAAGTTTTAAACGCGCGTTTGACAGGGCTAAACGGGCGTTTGGACCAGAAACAAGGATAACACAAGATTTCTACCCCACACTTGATTCTAACCGCCCCGACCACTAGAAACACCAAATTCACTCAACAAAACTACGAAATGGTGGGTTGCCTCCCCAAGCGCTTTGTTTTACGTCGTTGGCTCGACAAGATGGATTATACGGTGCCAACTTTTTCAAGTTATACCGCTGGCACAAGGCGAGTAGAGGTAGAAAGAGAGATGAAATGGTGGATTGAAGATTATACGGGTCAAGATTTAAAGTCCATGACAAGACTTACAAGATTCATCACAAGGTATGTGGTCTTCAAGACTCACTATTTCTAGTGCTTCGTTGTAAGGTAACCTCTCATACCTTTTCAACCGTAAGCCATTGGTGGTAAACGTGCCAAACTTAGGATGAGTGATTTCAATAGCACCGGACGGATAGACTTTTGATACCACATAAGGACCGGACCACCTAGACTTCAACTTCCTTGGAAAAGATGCAAACGAGTATTGTAGAATAAGACTTCGTCACCCTCATTTGAAAATACGAGGTTTGATCAACTTATCATGGAGTAACTTAGTCTTCTCCTTATACTTCGTCGAAAGATCGTAAGCACAAAGGCGAAACTCATCTAGTTCATTCAATTGGGCCATACGCTTCTCACAAACTAAGGTGTCATCGAGGTTTAGCATTTTGATATCCCAATAAGCCTTGTGTTTGATTTCTACAGGAAGATGACAAGATTTACCATAGACTATCATGTAAGGTGACATGCCTAGGGGTGTCTTAAAGGCTGTCCTATGAGCCCATAGAGCATCATCTAACTTTAAAGACCAACTCTTGACATTCATATCTACCGTCCTTTCTAAGATACGCTTAATACCCCTATTCGTGACCTCAACTTGACCACTCGTTTGGGGATGGTAAGCGGTGCCTAGCTTGTGTTTCACCCCATACTTCTCTAAAAGTTTGTCAAACAGTTTATTGGCAAAGTGGCTTCCGTTATCACTAATTATAGCTCGGGGCACCCCAAACCGACAAAAGATGTTCCTTTTAAGAAAACGGATAACAACATTCCTATCATTGGTAGGTGAGGCTAAGGCTTCAACCCATTTGGACACATAATCACAAGCGACTAGGATATACTTGTTACCACATGAGGAAGGGTAGGGGCCCATAAAGTCAATGCCCCACACATAAAAAACTTCGCAAACGATGATCGGCTTTTGAGGCATTTCACTCCTCCTAGATATACGGCCGGACCTTTGACAAACGTCACAAGATTTCACATAGGCGTGTGCGTCTCGGAATAGAGTGGGCCAATATATCCCACTTTGCAACACTTTCAAAGCGGTCCTTTGCCCCGAAAAGTGGCCCCCGGCCTCTTTATCGTGACAAAAAGAATGTGCACTGAAAATCTCACCCTCCGGGATGCATCTCCTCAAGATGCCATCCGAACACAACCTATATAAGCAGGGATCCTCCCAAACATACTTACCAACCTCACTAAGGAATTTACGCTTTTGATTTGAGTCAAGGTCGGGATCTATAAAACCGCACTCATGGTAGTTGACAAAAGGTGCGAACCAAGGACTACCTTCCTTCCCGACTTTTAGAAAGTTGCCTTTCTTAACCGGAAGAAGGGTGTCTATAGAATAAAGTTGCTCGTGAGGAAAGGAGTCATTTATCTCACTTTGTGCCTTAATCAACTCCTCACTAAGCTCCATACGACTCAAATGGTCGGCTACGACGTTCTCACACCCTTTTCTATCACGGATTTCGAGATCAAACTCATGCAAGAGCAAAATCCACCTCAAGAGGCGGGGCTTGGCATCTTTCTTGGCAAAGAGATAACGCAAAGCGGCATGATCCATGTGCACAACGACACGAGAACCTACGAGATGTGACCGAAACTTGTCAAACGCAAAGATGACCGCTAGAAGCTCTTTTTCAGTGGTGGTGTAGTTTTGTTGGGCTGGATTCAAGGTATGACTAGCATAGGCAATCGGCTTGAAGATTTTATCGATCTTTTGACCGAGGACCGCACCAACCGCGGTGTCACTCGCATCACACATTAGCTCAAATTCTTGATCCCACTTCGGGGCAATTAAGATAGGAGCGGATACAATCAATTGCTTGAGCAACAAGAATGCCTCAACGTAAGCTTGGTCGAAATCAAACGGGACGTCTTTTCCAAGAAGAAGGGTAAGAGGACGGGCTGTTTTCAAGAAATCCTTAATGAACCTACGATAGAACCCCACATGGCCTAGAAAACCCCTAAGAGTCTTTTGGTTAGTGGGCATAGGAAGCTTAACTATCGCTTCTACCTTAGCCTTGTCTACTTCTATACCCTTACTAGATATCTTATGCCCTAAGCTATCCCTTCCGTGAACATCAAGTGACACTTCTCCCAATTTAGCACCAAATTCGTTTCCTCACATCTACTCAACACCTTTTCAAGATTGTCTAGACAATCCTCAAAGGAATCACCAAATACACTAAAGTCATCCATAAAGACTTCTAAAAATTTCTCAATCATATCCGCAAATATGGCACCCATGCACCGTTGGAATGTCGCGGGTGCATTACACAACCCAAAAGGCATTCTACGGAAAGCAAAGGTACCATAGGGACAAGTGTAGGTAGTCTTTTCTTGGTCCTCTAAGGCCACATGTATTTGGTAATACCCATTAAACCCATCAAGAAAACAATAATAAGCATGACCACTCAATCTTTCCAACATTTGATCAATAAAAGGGAGGGGGAAATGATCTTTACGGGTTTGGTCATTCAATTTACGATAATCAATAAAAATTCTATGACCACTTACCAAACGCTTAGGCACCTCCTCACCTTTGTCATTGATTTCCACGGTCATACCTCCCTTCTTTGGTACCACTTGAGTGGGGCTCACCCATTTGCTATCCGAGATGGCATAAATGATCCCAAGCTTAAGCATCGTGACTACATCCTTCCTCACAACCTCTTGGAGGTGTGGATTGAGCCTTCTTTGAGGTTGCCTCACCGGCTTTGCTCCATCTTCTAGAATAATCTTCTGTTGACAAATGGTAGGACTTATGCCCTTGAGGTCACACATCTTCCACCCAAAAGCACACTTATGCTTCTTAAGCATTTTCACCAATTCCTCTTCCTGCAAGGCTGTCAGTGTAGCAGAAATAATCAAATGAAGTAAATCATCATTCTCAAGAAAAACATACTTCAAATGAGGGGGAAGCGGCTTCATTTTAAGGTCTTTCGGTGGGTCCTCAATCGATGGCTTCTCTAGTTCCCCTTCAAGACCAAGATCAATCTTCTCGGTGTCTCGGATTTTATCAATGGAAAATAAACAAGTAATAAATTTATAAATCCGGTTTACCCAAAGTGCATGGATCGTAGTATAGCGATTACAACCGGAGTCGATCTCAGGGAATTGGGGTACCTAGTTCTTAATTTTTCTAAAGGTTTGTCACGAAAAACACAAAACAAAGCTAAAACGAATACAATAAACTGGATAGAGGGTTGTCAATCCAAAGCCAGGAAATATGATTACGAACCTAAAATAACTAATGCTATTCTATAAACTAAAACGAAAATAAAATTCTAAGCTAGCTAGTAACGAAGAACAAGGCACAATGATTCTTTCAATTAAGTTAACGAGGAACAAGCAATGATCCACCTATCTCGCAACTCTCAATTTCTACCCTAGATCGTTTAGTGAAGATTTAATAAAGATGTGGTTCACCTATCAAAGGTATGAATTCCTACTCTCGTAGATAATTCGCCTATTAATCTTTCATCTCTCGATCTTAAAGATTAACGCTTCCATAACAAAGGTGTAAGATTTCTCAATCTAGCAACCTAGAAATTCAACCTAATCAACTCTCGCTTTACTTATAGGTTAAAAATCCCATCTTTACTACGGTGATCTAGGTCTAACAACGATTTTCATCAAACGTTAAACATCAAATAGCAACCATCTCTCGATATAAATTGCATAATCAATAAAGCACATAATAAAGAAACAACTTTAATTAAAACTCACAAAGCATCCAAGAATCGAAATCAAGTTGTTGTAGAGATTGGCTTCACAAAGCTCGTTCTAGGCTTAGCCTTAGCTCATCGTTGGAATACAAATCATATAAATAAAATGAAGATAAAAGATGTTTATGATGGTGGGAAAACGCAGCTAGCGGCGCCCAGGGCCCACAGCGCCAGGATCGAATTGTGGTGTTTAGGGTTGAGAAAACGCAGCTATTTATAGATTTTGAAGTCGTTTTAGGCTGAGGCGGTGCTTGGACTCCCGTCCAAGGATTCTGGACGCCAGTCCAGCTGCTTTGAAATCTTCGAGTCAGGCCGAGTCTTCTCAAACGCCCGTCCCTATGCAATTACGAACGCCGTCCACGTAAAAATCTGAACATCCTCGAATCCAAAGGCTCCTCCCGGGCGCTTGATCCATGCTTCGGCGCGCCACCCGTAAAAAAATCATGCTTTCCTGAATTGAGTAGCTCCAGTGGACGCCAGTCCACTGGACGGAGCAGCAGACGCACGTTCAGCTCATCATATCTTCATTCTACCTTCGACTTGCATCTCCTTCCTTCCATTTAATCTTCAATCAAACATCTTTTCAGCTCATTCCTTGCAAATGTACCTACAAGATAATAGAAACGTGCAAAATGTAGAACCATATATATTGATGAAAAATGACTAATAAAATCACGTAATAAGCTCGAGTTTGCATTTTAATGATTTCCACACCCATTCTCTCAATATTTCATTTAAACACTTACTTTTCTATAAAAAGTAATAAAACACGAAGGAAATTGCTACGAAATAATATCATATATATCGTAAAAATCACCGTTAACACTCGGTCCATTTTTCACCCACGAAAGCCGTCTCTTCTAGCTTTATTGCTTCCTCTTCCAACTCTTCTTCTTCATGAAGTTCCGTGCTCACTCTTGCCATGCATTCATCGGACTCATCTTTATATTTCTGCATGTCAACATGTTCCGAAACGCAAGAATATATAGCATCAACAGAAAAACAGTCCTCGGTGCTCTCCTTAGGATGTTTCATGGCCTTATAAACATTTACCGCGACTTTTTCATCTCCAACTCGCAAAATAATCTCTCCACTCGCGACATCTATCAAGGTCCTCCCGGTGTTTAAGAAGGGGCGTCCTAACAACAAAGGTGTTTTGGAGTCCATCTCCATATCCAATACCACAAAATCTACCGGGAAGGCAAACTTATCCACTTTCACTATGACATCCTCTATCACTCCCATAGGCTCCCTAATAGACCTATCCGCCATTTGAAGGGTCACCCCATTGGCTCCAACTCTCCTAGGTCAAGACTTTCATATATGGCACGGGGCATTAAGCTTACGCTAGCTCCCAAATCATATAAGACGCTAGGAAAATGAGTTGTACCAATAGTAACCGGAATAGTGAAACTACCCTTGTCTCTAACCTTCGGGGGGATCCTAGAATTACCATCAAAAATAGCGGAACACTCTTAATTTAGACAAACAACCTCTTGCATTTTACCCTTTTTAGTTAGCAACTCTTTTAAGAACTTACAATAAGAGGGCATGTTTGCAAGTGCATCAAAGAAAGGAATATTCAAGTCAATTTTTCGCAAAATCTCAACAAATCGGGTTTGTGCTTTATTCAAGCAACTTTGTCTATGATTCTTAGGGGGATCAGGGAGAGTACTCAAATCAAAATCTTTAGAAGGAGGAGGGATCTTACCTTTCTTACCTTTGGTGCGTGGGGAAGACGGCTCTTTCATTGGCTCTTTCCCTTCTCTTCTAGTTGGTTCCTCCTCTTTCACATCAAAAACCACATAATCTCCCCTAGCTTGCACTTCTTTCCTCTCAACTTCCTTCTTCTTGACATATTCCTCATGGTTTTCATCATCTTCGATCCCATGAATATCACCATCCATGACCCCCGCCTCGGTCTCAATAGGAGTTTTTCTAGCTTTGTCCTCCCATAGGACTTTCTTTTCGCCACTTGTCCTCAACACTTTACCACTTCGAGTTAAGATGGCGCTTACATTTCTTGGATTCTTTTCGGTGTTACTTGGTAAGCCGCCTTTCAACTGAACATGTTCCACCACTTGACCAAATTGAGTTTCAAGGTTTTTTATGGCGGACCCATGTTTGTAGTTCATCTCAACCATGTCCTTCTTTATCTCCGCAAAGTTTTTGTTCATTTGCTCCAATATAACATCGGTTGCACTCTTTTGCGGTATAGGAGCCAAAGGTGGAGGGTTTTGATAAGTGCTAGAGCCTTGTTGATTATACCCTCCTTGTTGTTGCCTTTGGTGTGGAGGTTGATAGAATTGCCCTTGAGAAGATTGGCCTTGCCTATAACCTTGGTTTTGGCCTTGGTTTTGATTCCGGCTCCAACCTTGATTGTTGTTATTCCTCCAAGAACCATCACCTTGATTTCCATAATTCCCTCCTTGACCTTGTCCCACAAAGTTTATATCTTGGGATTCTTCATACGGTGCCCCACTTGCTTGATCTCCCATATATTGGCCTTGATAGGCGCTTTGCAATTGGTTTTGATATTGAGGTCCCGCATTCCATTGCTCCATCGAACAAATACTCATCATCTGCATAGCCAACTCATTCATGTTCTCTTGAGATAGAGTACTAGGTTGCCCTTGAGTTGAGGATTGAGGATAAGCCATATTTTGAGCTTTGGTCATCATCCTACAATCCTTTGCTGAGTGTGATCCACTACAAATTTGGCAAAGCTTAGCACTCTCATTCTCTTTTTGCAATCTCCCCAATTGTTGTTCCATTGCTTGTACTTGAGCATGATATTGATCATTTGCCTCTACTTCTTTCACTTCAACCAAACCGGGCTTCTTACTCCTTGTCCCCTTTCTACTTGACGATATGTATTGCCTCGAGGTCTCGGAAATTTTCTCAATTTGGTTCATGGCTACTTCGGGTACCATACTCATAATGTCTCCGTTGCACGAAGCATGTAAGGTACTTTGATGCACTTGATCCAAACCCCGTAAGAAAGAATGAACTACCTCGTAAGATCTCAATCCGCGCCCTGGCACTCTCTCAACAAAGCCTTAAACCGATCCCATGACTCATGTAGCTCTTCTCCTTCATAAGCATTGAACGACATAATAGCCTCTTTCATGTCCATGGTCTTCGATGGGGGATAATACTTGAGTAAAAAAGTCTTAACCACTTCCTCCCATGTATGTAAAGAATCATTAGGCAACGAATCATACCACCGCTTAGCTTGCTCTTTCAAGGCGAATGGGAAAAGCATAAGTTTGAGCGCCTCATCACTCACTCCATTGATCTTTGTTGAGTTCACTATTTGGAGAAAGTGATCAATGAACAAGTGAGGATTTTCTAAAGCGGTTCCCTTGAATATAGCGTTGTCTCCCAACAAATGTATGATGTTTCTATTTAATTCCAAATTGTTGGCGGCCACCGGTGGCATTCAAATTGGACTATGCCCCATTGTTTCCGTGGGAGCTAACACAAAGTCTCTACAAGTCAATCCGCCTTGATTCTGTTCTTGTTGACCGTTAAACCAATTAGGCATCGCATTTGCACCTTGATTGTGAGCTTGATTTTGGTTTTGTTGAAATTGATTCAACATCCAAGCATTGAACTGTTGCATAACAATGGGATCCATTTGATTCCCTTGGGCCCCTTGTTGAACATGTTGTGGTATAGGACCATTCGCATTCACATGGTTATTTCCTTGTTCATTCCCACCTCTTTGTGCATTGTTGTTGACAAGAGGCGGGTTTTAATTTAGGACTCCATTGTTGTTCCCCAAATTTCCTTCCAATCCTTGTCCACCATTTTGTCCCATATCGGATCCTTCTCCCAACTCACCCAAACTATTCTCTTCAAAGACCGGATTCGATTCCTCTACTTGACGACCTCTTCTTCTTTGACTATTTCTACGCCTTGCGTAAGCTTCAATCCCGTCTATGTATGGCTCGAGTGGTGTTTGAGATCTCTGGGTCATGCACTACAAAAAGCAAACAACAAGAAAACAATAAAATAAAACCTAGCCCCAAGCCTTCGGTTCACTTGCAAGATATCACAAATAGCACACAATTCCCCGGAAACGGCGCCATTTTGATCGAGGCTAAAATTCACCCTTCAAAAACAATTTATAAGGACTCGAAACCGTGGACAAACTAACTCTCTAACCAGCATTGTACCGGGTCGATTGCTAGAATAGCTACAGGAGTACGAGGTCGAACCCAAAGGAAAAGTGTTTGCAAGTACCAAAGTGAACGTGATGCTTAGTCTAGGTGATCAATATTTTTAAAGTATTTCTTAACTACAACGACACTCAAATGATTCCTACTAACAAGTTCAAAGATAAGAAAGAAAGAAAGAAAATTAAACTATTAGGTTTTAAAGGTAGATTAAGGGACATAGCCGAACCATGATCAAAATAGCTAGTTTCACCCCAAGGAATGACAAAACCGGGAGCGTGCATTGAACGAACGAACTTTTGCATTCAATTTCACGGTTGCGAACTCCTAATCCCGGTGTTAAGATCTGAACAACTCTCTCCTAACACCTTATGCCATGTTAACTACCCTTCCCTAAGAAAGATTCATCAACAAGACAAGATATGCACTGGAGCCGCTTTTAAACGTTAAAACGAGTAACCTCACTCTAAGAAGTGATCCTAGAACCCTTTTCCCACATCTCTCTATCTAAAAAACTCTCAAGATTGACGTGTGTGATTTTGACCTAGGTGATCAATCTAGCCCAAATCTGTTATAACAAGCTCTAGGACATGAAACATGCAAGAAACAACAATAAAAAGCACTACTCACTCCCAATTCCATCACCCAAAGGGTGATTTCACCAATTTTCACATGATTCGACTATGTTGGTGTTTAGCTACTCATTATGCTAATCAAAACATACACACAGCAGTAAATGAAAGCCATAACAAGTAAAAGAAAGGAGAAATTTACCATTAATTTGCAGAAATTCGAGATTAGATCCAAAAAGTACAAAATAGAGAAGTAATTAAAAGGTGGTCTCTTAGTGTTTGGAATGGAAATCTAAGCTAAGAAATGGAAAGATTAAGCTAAGATAATGTTGATTTACACTAAGAGAAAATATTCTAAGCTATTAAAAAAATCGAGCAAGAAATGGGTAGGGTTTTTCTAAGAGAATGATTGATCTCTAAGAAATAGTCTAAGGGGGGTATTTATAGGTGGGAGAAAAATCTGCAGAAAATTGGTCCAAACGCACGTTTGGAGGGCTGGAACTGGCGTTTGAAATCTTCAAACACGCGTTTCGCATAGTTGAAACGTGTGTTTCGCTTCAATTCTAGGCATGTTCTTGGCTGATCTTCATCTGGACCGCGCGTTTAGAAGGTTCAAATGCGCGTTTGAAGGACTGGGAATGCGCATTTAGGGTACTTTCAAACGCGCGTTTAAAGGGGTTCAACTCTGAATCAAATGGCAGCTTCTGAAACGCGCGTTTGGGAGGTTCAAACGCGCGTTTTAACCCCTGTTGCCCCAAAACTTCACTTTTCTTCCTTTTTGATCCCTCTT
Organism: Gentiana macrophylla; assembly: GCA_026214975.1. Taxonomy (NCBI): domain Eukaryota; kingdom Viridiplantae; phylum Streptophyta; class Magnoliopsida; order Gentianales; family Gentianaceae; genus Gentiana; species Gentiana macrophylla. The sequence continues at coordinate 12,375,408 of CM047807.1, read as the reverse complement.
CTTGCCTCGATCATGCTTTTCACCACAAATCGTCACCTTCCGGGTCCTCGAGACACCAATACCCTTCAACATCATAAACAACCAAAAACATCCAAACAATTCCGGAGGGTAAAAGTGCTCGGGAATGGGGTTAATATCAACAAAAAAGGGGTAATAATGCATCTAAGCAACGGATTCACTCCACGTGCCATAAGCTCACGATAACACCCCAAAAACGGTCTAATTCACCCAAAAATGTGCTGAAAGTATGGTAAATGGGGATGAACAATGCACCGGAGTCACGTAAAGTTGACTCCCATCAGCTGCCTTGAACCTTCCTTAGTAGAATACCATCGGACATACTCGCAAAGCAAAGGAACCAGGTCTTGAATCGCTTCGGGCTTTAGTGTATGCTTAGACAATGATACCCACACAATAGACCCCTGGCCTTCTCGAAGTTCTCATGGTTGTGTCCATTTTGGCCTTAGAACACATTGGTTTCAGAAAGTGTGTTAGAGAATTCAATCCACAAACTCTCACAGAAGCGGCCCCACTTCCACTTACATAGGTGACCTCTTTAGAAGAGTACTCTGCAATACCCTTTATCAAGATATAGGAATCATTAAAAGCTTAATGCTTAACCTGAACCCTTCAGCAGACAGCACTTTTGTTTTAACAAAATGGGTAAGTGCTAACTGTCCCTCATAACTTAGTTGTCCCTTTTGAACCATGATCTTGGGATGTACAGTCACTATGGTTGGGTTACCATTATAAGGGAACATGCATAACAGGCTTCAGTCCCATTCCGTTTGTCAAAAAATCGACACCCGATCTCTAGCTAAACCTTTTTTTATAAGCGGCTCCGTAAGATTCTCCTTCGACTTTATACAATCGAGGAAATCAACCATTAGAGATCATTTAATAAATGGTATTGTGTCTACGATGTCTTAATCGTGATACAATTTTCCATATTACTGTGTGCTTATTTTATCACTTGCCAACTATTTCATGCTAATAGTAGTGACAGATTTTGAGCCATACGCAATATCTTTCCAAAGATTCTGAAATAATTCTAATCCCTTTTCATTTCTTGCTTTCGTTACATCACTTTATTTTGGTAAATTCCATTTACCAATCACCCCCACATTTTCAAGAATGCGATGAAGTTTAAGTCAAGAGGATATTCTTCCCCCACTGGTTTTGGGTAAATCTCAAGTTAATCATCACTTCGCAACATTGACTGATTCAGGTAAGTGTCATTCAACGATTTGATGAATGTTCTTAGTACCAAAACAAAATTCATTAAACATTGAATCGATTAATGTTCTCGGTGAAATTTATGGTTTTTATCGCATTATTAGAGAACAATATCTTTCGTATTTTAGTAATTTTTAGAGAAAATTATGTGTTTAAGGCTTGAATTTGAATAATGGGTTTAAAAGTATTAAAAGTGTAATTTGGGCGATTTTATGTGTTTAATTGACGGAATTATTATTATTTGAAGATTACTACATTTTGCAATGTTTATTTATCTTATAGGAGCTTAATTTCGAGTGCATAAAGAGGATTAATGAGGCTCAAGTTCGAATTACAAGAGATAGAGATGGATTTGGCTTGAAGAAATTGGATAAAGTTCGAGAAATCCGATCCTCAGCATTGCAAACTGTTGGGAGGATTTTGCATCATAAAAACAAAAGAAAATTTATAAACCTATACTTAACATGCAAACTAACTCCTAACCGACCAAATATCGGGTAGTTGATAGCATAGTAGGGTAAGTACGGGTATCGATCCTCAGGGAATTGGGATGTTGAATCTAATTTTATTAATCCTCTCAATTGTTACTCAAGAAAACAAATAAATGAAAGAACGAACAAATAACACATAGAACAAGTAAACTAAATCTAAGCTAAAACGAAATAAAACTAAACTAAACTAACGATACATGGGCTCAAACAATGTACAAACTAAGTGATCTCAACCCTAGTTCATCTCATGACTTTAATTCAAATTGTGGTTTCACCTTTACACGAGATACAAATTCCTAATTCCTTAGTGAATCTATTTCTCAAGCTATGAATCCCTAATTCCTTAGTGAATTCAATTATCGATCTCTCTCTCTTCCGAATGTTGAGACCGATATTCCATACAAAACGAAGGTGTAGATTCAAGTTAACTCTCGTTTTTAGAACCTATCAACCTAGATAATCAATCAATTAACTTGTCATCATTAATGATTAAAAATCCTATCTTTCTATGGTGATCTAACGTTACTCAACTTCCGTATGTTGTAAACTATCAATCGCAAACCAATCTCTCGATAAAGTGCACACATAGCATCATAAATCGATAGAAAATACAAAATAAACCAAAACTCATGAAGATAAAACAGGATTAAATAAATCAAAAGATGAACTCACGTAGTTTGGTACATGATTGAATCCATGAATCGAAAACGGAAGAAAACGACTTCCTAATCTAACCCGGATCACCCCGAGCACAAGGCTCGGGTGACCGCCTTGAACTACGTAAAAACGGCGGTCGCTTCTCTATTTGGTGTATGAGAAATTATGATTTAATTAGGGTTGATATGCGGCTGGAAATAATCCTAATTTAATTAGGATTTTGCATTATGTATGTCGGTCAAGCAATCCTTTTCCAATTAGGTCGGCCGGATATTATGGATTTAGGAATGAAACTTCTAAAATTCATATCTTGAGTTGTAGACCTCCAAAAATTATGATCCTAACGTCATAAAAATCTCTCGGAAAACTCTACAACTTTCATTAAGGACTCTTCTTCGAAAACGCCTTTTTGACTAGCCCGTCAGATTACGAGTCGTTTTCTGGATTTTCCCAAGCTTTATTTCATCTTCATCCTCTTGTATCTCTTTCCTTCCACTTTAATCTTCAATCAAACATCATTTAGACCTCTTCCATTCCACATTTGTGCACCTAAAAGATGACAAAACCGAGCAAAACGTAAAACCATACAAAATAGATAATAAAACCACGATATTTACTCGATTTTGCATTTTAACTATTCAAAACGTCATTTGCTCAATTAATCGATTATAAGCTCGAATTCTACGAAAAACATCCATATATGGGGAATATTGATATAAAATATATCCTTATAAAACACTACAAATTGACCCTGAACAACACCCCCACACTTAGCTTTTTGCTCGTCCCGAGCAAAACAAAACATAAACCAAGCTCGAGACAAATAAACACTTATGCAAATATAAAACATATTCAAGTAGTTTAGAGGTTCACCCAAGTGAGTGTGTGCATAGCCATAGTAAACTTCCACTAAATCCACACTTGAAATTGATTCAAGCAAAACTAGCCAACATCCCATTTAAGTTAGAAATATTCAAAAATTATAACAGGCACTTTACAAAACATACATATCCCAAAAAGAAATAGTAGAGAATATCTAAAACATTTCTGATGCACTCAGAGGATAATCCCTACAACATATCCTTCATTTTATACTGGTATAAGATTAACGATAACTAAGTCCTTACTTATTCATAATAATATATTTCAATATTTTCACTTTTTCACACTTTTCTAACACACATCGTAATAAGCTTTTGCCTCATAGCGTAATAGGACATTTCAAGATAATCCCTACCTTACTCCAATCATAAGGCAAATTATAAACCGACTGTCAGTGAGCTTTTGGTCATCATAGTGGAATAGGACATACGTGGTACACCCTACCTCACCCAAATCATAAACCACTTTCCGACACACACAATTACAATTATGTTTACTTAGAGATTTCTCAATTTGGCAAAGTGAAAAGATTATTTTCTAGTAGCACGTGCACTCACCGAGCATAACACCTCAAGTAAACAATTTATTACTATTGCAAAGACTTAATCACGCTTCACTTATCACATTCAAACTTACAGATATTCACAAAGATGTCATACTTTAATCCTAGAATACAAACTACTAAACTTTTCAAGAATTGTACATAAGCAAAGAAACATGCTATAATCATCAAAAATCTCCAACTAAAATGGGGTAGGCTTTCAACATTTAGCTCATCATTTACTATGGCATGTGAAAAGAGTGTCGGGTGAAACAACTAAAATTACTAAATATACGAATATATAGCAAAATGATATAAACTCAAGCAAAGATATGCCTTTGTCTACTCGGGATATAACAAAAATTTGAAAATTAAGCACTTTTCATAGAAATACTAAAAATATGAGCAAACGAAAGTAGACACATAAATCATCTATCCTTCCCCACACTTAGATTGCAACTTGTCCTCAAGTTATACAGAAATAATAAATTAGAGAACTTAGTCGATTGGATGCCGGCAATTCCGAAAAATCGGTAAAACCAAAATTGCTACATAGCTCAAGAGATCGTGGAGCATCACAGTAAATCTGTATTCATCGTGAAAGTGCACAATAGCTATCAAAAATATCCTGCAGACTTGATCAGTGCAAAAAGAGTCTACGGGGAAAAAGAAAAGATTACATATATAAAGCACATGGAAAAGGAGATATAGAGATATTTCAAATTTAAGCTCATATAACGATGGAATACATATACATGGAACATTACACAACAAAGAGCTAGGTGCAACTACATGAAAATATACTACAATGCAGCCTACATGATATGCAATCCTAAAAATAAAATAAATAAAAATAAATTCTGACAGGGCTCAGTGAGCGAGTTTGGAGGACAACCCTACAAGTGACTACGGCCTATGCAGAAAACTAAAATAAAGAAAACGAGGTAGTATTACGAAACCGACAATTAACTACGCCAAAAAAATAAAAGAAAAAATAGAAAAACAATGCAACTAGATGATATGCAGCTAAATGATATGCATCTAAGTGATATGCAATAATAAAAGAAAATAAAAGAAAGAAAACTAGCCCACTCATTTGCAACATGACATGTATATAATAAACGCCTCACCGATAATGACAAAGTTACGATAAACGATGATCGCTTATTACATGCAAGTGTAGACGCCGCTTAAGACTCATCAAAAGGTGATAGCATTATGGAAACCAACAAAGCTTAGCTATACTAAATGTATATAATTCATAAGAAGACATGGTAGCATACGGAAAACCGACAGTAGCTACCCATATGAGTTACCAAAAATAACAAGAAAGCACATAAGTCTCAAAGCTCACAGGATTCATCACAACGATATGTAGCATACGGAAACCGACATTAGCTACTAAACAACAATAAGAACGATTTATAGCCTACGAACCGATAAAGAATTATAACTTGCATAGATGAATCATGTATATAAAAATTAAGCAGTTATTTAACATGGATTCGTAGATGGAAAGATGTAAACATGCAAGTTCAGAACATCTACTTAAAAACAATTAGCCACAGAAGCTCAATTTAAAGTATCCATATCAAATAAAGCATTAAAAATCAAATTGAGAAGAAATCTGGAACCTGGACTGGCGTTCAATAATTCAAACGGGCGTTTAAAACTTATGTAGGCCGGACGGGCGTTTAGATATATGGACGTCCGTCTGGTTCTTGAAAACGAAATGTAGCCGATACGTTTTGGAACGGACGAGCATCCAACAAACCAGGCGCTTCGTTTACTCAGATGTTAGGGATCGGACGGGCGCATACTTACTCGAACGCCGTCCAACAAATGATTTGCATAGAAAACGCAGAAACACAAAGAAACCCTAATTTCTTAAAAGATCATACATCAAATATCACAGAGCAAACCACATCAAATTAAAGCACGCAGGGTTAGACTAGATACAAACAAACATATAGTTCACGCTTTCACAAATCGAGTAAAAACTTTTGCACATTCTTAACCCAACGGTTATCGAAACACGGCAAAAATAAAACTCTCGATTTATTAAACGCTACTTTTATTGAAATAAAATAAAAACAAATAAAACGTAATAAAATAGAAAAATTAACTCAATTAGATTCAACAAAACACCGACTCCCGCAACGGCGCCACTTTTGTTGGGAGGATTTTGCATCATAAAAACAAAGAAAATTTATAAACCTATACTTAACATGCAAACTAACTCCTAACCGACCAAATATCGAGTAGTTGATAGCATAGTAGGGTAAGTACGGGTATCGATCCTCAGGGAATTGGGATGTTGAATCTAATTTTATTAATCCTCTCAATTGTTACTCAAGAAAACAAATAAACGAAAGAACGAACAAATAACACATAGAACAAGTAAACTAAATCTAAGCTAAAACGAAATAAAACTAAACTAAACTAACGATACATGGGCTCAAACAATGTACAAACTAAGTGATCTCAACCCTAGTTCATCTCATGACTTTAATTCAAATTGTGGTTTCACCTTTACACGAGATACAAATTCCTAATTCCTTAGTGAATCTATTTCTCAAGCTATGAATCCCTAATTCCTTAGTGAATTCAATTATCGATCTCTCCTCTTCCGAATGTTGAGACCGATATTCCATACAAAACGAAGGTGTAGATTCAAGTTAACTCTCGTATTTTAGAACCTATCAACCTAGATAATCAATCAATTAACTTGTCATCATTAATGATTAAAAATCCTATCTTTCTATGGTGATCTAACGTTACTCAACTTCCGTATGTTGTAACTATCAATCGCAAACCAATCTCTCGATAAAGTTCACACATAGCATCATAAATCGCATAGAAAAATACAAAATAAACCAAAACTCATGAAGATAAAACAGGGATTAAATAAATCAAAAAGATGAACTCACGTAGTTTGGTACATGATTGAATCCATGAATCGAAAACGGAAGAAAAACGACTTCCTAATCTAAACCGGATCACCCGAGCACAAGGCTCGGGTGACCGGCCTTGGAACTACAGAAAAACGGCGGCTGCTCTCTATTTGGTGTATGAGAAATTATGATTTAATTAGGGTTGGATATGCGGCTGGAAATAATCCTAATTTAATTAGGATTTTGCATTATGTATGTCGGCTGAAGCAATCCTTTTCCAATTAGGTCGGCTGGATATTATGGATTTAGGAATGAAACTTCTAAAATTCATATCTTGAGTTGTAGACCTCCAAAAATTATGATCCGAACGTCATAAAAAGCTCTCGGAAAACTCTACAACTTTCATTAAGGACTCTTCTTCGTAAAACACCTTTTGACTAGCCCGTCAGATTACGAGTCGCTTTCGGATTTTCCCAAGCTTTATTTCATCTTCATCCTCTTGTATCTCTTTCTTTCCACTTTAATCTTCAATCAAACATCATTTAGACCTCTTCCATTCCACATTTGTGCACCTAAAAGATGACAAAACCGAGCAAAACGTAAAACCATACAAAATAGATAATAAAACCACAATATTTACTCGATTTTGCATTTTAACTATTCAAAACGCCATTTGCTCAATTAATCGATTATAAGCTCGAATTCTACTTAAAAACATCCATATATGGGGAATATTGATATAAAATATATCTTTATAAAACACTACAAATTGACCTCAACACAAACGAAGCGCCTCAGATCCCGTCCATCCTAGACGGGCGCCCACCGATCTTGGACGAAGGCCCAGGAGTGAATCAAGCGCCCATGCAGCTGCCCGTAATCGTATTTTACGTTCGAGAGTTCGTGACGCAGCCAACGCACGTCCGTGTTCCGTCCCAAGTTTCGGACGAAGTCCGGATATTCGAGACGGGCGCCCAACCCGCATCAGAGCAAACGACATCGATTCCTATAAATACAAAGAAGCAATTTCCAACCCTAATGGGATACTTTTATATAGCCGCACTAATACACAAAAACGGCGCCTAGAGAGTTCAAATGCATCTTCTCTTCATGAAGATGAGTTCTTCCAATCCAACGATCACCAACATGATTGTTGGCTAAACGCATAGCAGTGGAACAACCGGAGGATATCACATCAACGCTATCACAACCATGATTCGTTAGTTTATCTTTAGTTATGATTTTGAATACTTTGTTTTATTTATCGTTTGAATCCTGATTTAATTGTTAAGAGTTTTATTAGATAGGAATGTCAATGAAACTTTATGTTGTTTGAATTTTTATGGAAATATAATTCAACAATAGTTTTCTATTTCAATCGATACAATTGATGATGTTTTGAGGAATCATATTTTGTTAGTTGGGTATTACAATTTGGGAACGAATTGTTGATCTTGTGATGAATGTTATTTGTTTTTCTTGGAAAAGTAAACAAACCCTAGAAATCGATCTAAAGGAATTTAGTCGGTTTCGCGATTGATCATACCAATAAAACTGTGTTCGAATCATAAACTGGTTGTTTGATTGTTGAGTGGTTGATTCTAGGTGTTCTACTGTCTCCCTTTTATAATTCGAAGACAAAGTCGTTTGTTTCAACGTTAGTCTTAAGTTAGTTAATTGAAACCTCAATCTTTGCTATTTTATTTCCTGCATATTTCCAGTTAAATCGTATCCGGACGCCCGTCTGTCTAAGCAGACGCTCGTCTACTCTTGAATATTTCCTGTTTTCTGTTTATTTTTAGTTGCTGTTTTAGTTTCTTTTCTTTAGTTTTTTTTGGTGTATTTCTTAGGTTTAGTTTATAGTTAGATTAACCTTAGTTTTAGGTAATAATTAGTGACATATTTGATAGAATAATCGCCTCTTAATCCGATGAACATTCGACTTCTTAGACGACCGGTAACACCCTCTACTACGATCCTTATACTTGGGGTGTTTCGGTTTATAAATTTAAAACTAGTTTTTACCGAACAATTAACTTATTTATTACGTTGATTTAAACACATCAACAAATGCATCAACAACTTCATCCTTACATCTTGAAATGTACATCATAATACCGAAAGCAAATCTCTAATTAATATGAATATGACAACAACATATTGTATATATATTCATAATAACTTATCTCATTAACCATTAAGGTGTTTACATAAACACCTACATACAAACTAATACAAATATTACACACAATAATAATGTACAAATTGTTTATTACAACCCATGAATTTAAATTCAAATTCATAAAATAAAATAAAAATCGCTGAATTCAAGCAATCATCACGTGGATATATTCAATTCATCCATAGTCTTGGTGATCATTTCTCGCCACGCTTGTTTGCTCAACTTTTTAATACTTTTGCCATTAATTTTTCTTGGATTATCCAAAGTGCCCTCCCTTTGTCAAGTTGTCGGTTGTTCTCTTCAACGCGCAACTTTACCACCAACTTGTTCATCGTTATCCCCTTGTTTTTATGCTTCAAATAATTCTTGAAATCTCTCCACAAAAGTGGAAGTTTTCCAATTATTGCAGCCAGACCCGTCCCTGGGCATTGGCCAACAAGGCCACGCCCTAGGGCCCTCTGCCAAATTATTAAATTTAGGGCCTACAAATTTTTTTTGGTTCAACATGTCTATTATACTAAACATTTATTATATCCACAGACACCATTTGTTTTCTCTTTCAGAAGGCTCATCTTGATCAATTGGCTTAGGGCCTTAAGAATCACTGGGACGGCCCTGATTGCAGCAACTTGGAATGGTTCATTAATAATCAATCCTTCCTCGTAACACTCGGAGATAATAATCTGCAATTCTTCCGGCTTACAACGGTTTTGGAATCCACCATCTTGTATTCCATGAACTTGTCCACAATGTACTTCCTTTTTCCAGCATAGTCTGCTTTGTATTTCATCTCAAGTGTCTGCCACAAATCTTTAGCAGTCTTGTACAAACAATAAACCGTATATAATGAATTTTCAAGACAATTCAAAATATAATTTTGCATAGAAATCAGAATGTTTCCATGCATCTATTGCTGTCACAGAAGCCTCGTGATTCTCTCCCTCTTGTATCTCATGAGGGTTTTTAGCCAGCCAACGAACCAGATTCAAAGTTGTTAAATAGAACAATAAATTTTTTAATGCCACCGTTTGAAGTTCTACCCGTTGAATTTCTTCGGCTTCTCGTGATGGGATGAACTTGTTCCTAGCATCGATGCAACAACAGGTTGCAGAACCGTTGGTGTTAGAACGCTTGACAAAGAGGTTCCTTCATTTATGTTCTTTTCTACAAACAGAAGATCAACAATCAAAACTTTTGCAAAACAGACTCAGTAATGCATATTTTTTTTGAAAATGGTATATCGCAATTTTAAAATTCATGAACGTTTTCAACACAGAACATGAACATTTCTATAATCTACAGCATCGAATAAACAACTTTAGTTCATTAACTTTTTGGAAACGAGTAAGTAATTACAAAGTAATTGGGACTACAACACAAGGTAGACAATTTTTCTAATTTTTCCAACAAGTCGTGACAATATTTATATTTTTCGCACAACAATTTTTCAACCAAATTTCAGATTTTTGCTACAAGAAAACTATAAAAACATACTTGTAGAATCATATTAACACATAAATCATGTTGTTAACATAATTTTTTCCGTAAAGTATACAAGACAACAAGTTGTATTTTTACACAAAATTATCCTATGTTTCTGCAGTTTCATGTTGTAGATTTTTTATAGTCACTTCACATCTTCAAAATTGATACCAACACAATTTAGAAGATGTTTCAGAAGGCACATATCATGTAAAATAAATTTACAGAAAGACTCGCACATAAGAATGTTGTTGTACCACATTTAACAAATAAGTATCCGGTTAAACATAAATTTTCTGCTTCAATTTTTCTAAAGGTGTTTGAAAAATTCACGGACAATTTTAACAAATAATACCAACGTATTTGTAATCTATAACACTTTAGAAACAACTTTTACTCTTCGAGTTTTCAGAAAATAAGTAGTAATTACAAAGTATTTTAGCCTTGAAAACAATGTAGTTAGTCGTGTCAATTTTCTGAACAATGTATAAAATTGTTTCACATTACAACTTTTTTTCGATGTTAAATTTCCGTAAATGCAGATGCAATTAAATGTTCAAATCTTTACAAAACAATATGCACACGAAACATATTACACATGAATCGATTAAAATGTCTTAAGATTGTTGGAAAAATTACTTGTCTCAATTCGCTTTGTCGTAATCTGCTTTATATCGCTTATAGAAACTTTGCGTATATAGTAGGCAAAATTCAATAACACAGATTAACAGATACTTTGCAGAACTTTTATTCATATTCATACAATAGACATATGCACATAGAATTGAATGACAAAAAACAATAGTAGATGCGAAAACTTATTGTTTAGATTGAGGCGCGTAGAACGCTTTCCTTAAGACATTATTGCTCCGACTATGTGCACACGGATATGGCATTATGTCTCCCAAGATACAACAGTCTCCTTGTTCTAGTCTTGCACTTAGATGTGAACAAGCGGCGAACTGATCCGGCCTAGAATATCTCTGACTATGCACATTTATGCAAAAGATGACTTTTAATTTGTGCAGAATTTTGGTATGTAGTAAGTGCAAAAATATGTGTTATTTTCATTGACATATGATGGAATTTATAGGAGTAAAGAAACCATTCACTTCTGGTTGCATCCTTTCCAAAATGATTCAACCAAACAGGTGCAACCTTTAACCGAAAGGATACAACCTCTTATGTATTTGTAACCTTCACCGAACCGATGCGACTCTCCGTAATTTTAGAATTAAATTTAATTCAAATTTCTCCAACAGGGAAGACAAGATCTAGTATTGAAAAACTCATCTCAGGTGAGCTGAGTGATTCCATGGACGGAGTTGTAAGACTGGGCAGAGCTAAAGTACCCAGCGAGGAGTTCAAAGCTCTGATCAAATAAGCATGGAGGCTTCTGATGTGAGAATTTGAGTGGTAAAAGCTCTTAGAGAAATGGTAGGAGGTTGAGCTGAAGTCATGGGAGTTTAGCCGCCGGTAGTGGTGGCGTTGGCCATGGTTGATGCTCTGATACCAAGTCGAGTTGCAACAAAAGTAGGAGCTCGAATAATGTCTTCCTTAGATTGTGTTTACATCATAGTCTACAAAATACACCACAAAAAATCTACTAGAAGGCACTACCATTGGAAAAGTGTCTATAATATAAGTACCACAAAGTAATGATGTTAGAGTACACAATTTAGCATAAAGGTCCCCTATACCTTAACAATTAGTAACATAAATAATGAATAGAGAAATCATTTGGTACAACCATTTATCCGCAACATTTGTTACAACAAATTTCTACATTTTATATCGTTTATCATGTGGTATGACTTATTCATTCATATGAAAGTCATCACGACTCACAATTAATCGTGTACAAGTATATTATAACCCATATTGTGTATCAATTACTCTAATTACTACTTCACGTGGTTGGTTGACCAAGACACAAAACCACTAAAAAGTGAAAATTTAGATTCATCTCAGTTTCATTGCGAACATTTTAAAACTTTCAACGACCAACAACAAGGCATAAATAATTTGACATGACCATCTTAAGAGAGGCGCCTTCATCAACACCCAAATTTCATCATTTTTAGCCTAAGGAATAATGAAATTCAAGATCGCTGCTTGAACTTCAATAGCTCCAATTTTTCGCAACAAATTGTCTACGTAACAATCTTGCCTAACTTCATCACGAACACTTTCTTCATTTCTTTAACGATTTCTCGATAAACTCCCCCTTCTTCCTTTACCATCACTAACCTTAATGACTCAAACATCGAGTCCCGAGTGAAAGATCCATCTTGATCGTTTCTTGGAATTGAATAAGCAATTTTTTCTCTTCCAAGATCCTAGCATTCAATCCTTGGTCACCAAAGAAAGTCAAAAGAACTAAAGCCCTTTCAAACCGAATAGCCTCCACCATCGAACTCCAACCCGAGTGAGTCAAGAATCCACCTACTTGAGTCATGACTCAAAATCTTCAATTGAGGTGCCCAATTAGTCCACACTAGTCCATGATTTTTCACCCGATCTTCAAACCCTTCCGGAAGGTGACAATATCTTCATCTGTTAATCCACGCTTTGGTCCGAGAACCCAAAAGAACGGTAATCTAGAAAGCTCCAAACCGAGTGCAATCTCGGTGAGTTCACTTGACTCGGTTTCGCCTCGCTCAATGCAACATAAACCACCGAACCTTTCTCTTGCTTATCTAACCATTTCTTGATTCCCCCCCGTGTCATCATTTTCATCTTCATTTCTCGCCGTTGCCGGTGGTCGGAAGTCGCCGACCGGCATCATCGGCTTTCCATGAAGATCTTCCAAAAGCTTTAACCATTGAGGTTCAAATTCATAACAACTCCTAATAGCCAAAAGATCACATCCTTCAATTGACGCTCCCATGCGATAAGTGTCGGTAACATGAGTTTCTCCATCTCCGGTGACGCTTATCAAATACTCGCAAAATCTCAAACAAACTTGTATGCAACCGTGGTTTCAAAATCCACCCATTTTGGTGACTCTGGTGAAATCCTCTGGTTTCGTTCTTTCATTCCCTTTTAGTGATTCCGCCGGTCCACTAAATCCCAAAACGCCGCAGTTGAAAATACTCAAATAAACAGAGGTAACACCCAACTTCTTAGCAACCAGAGGCAACCAAGTAGAAGTAAAATCATACAATATACAATCGTGACATGATTCTTGAAGAAATTGAGCTAACGGTTCTTGGAGGCCGTCTTGTGCTAATTTGAGGTACTTGTGTAACGCCCCGTTTCCGGACACCGAGTCCTTATCCGGAAAGAGCGCTCGGCACATATATTATCAAATAAAACTCAATAATACATGCAAGCCTTACGCTATCCATCAAAAATCAAACGACGCGGATGATAAAACAACTCAACAACTCGGGAAAACCAAACGATCAAAACATACGGTAATCAATGCCGTGAAGAAAAACTAAATCCAATAAAAGATCTAAACATCCGTAATTCAATCCAAAAGGGTCTCAAAGGTAACTAATCCAAAGGAAGAACAACATTATTCAAAACTTGAAACAACTGCTTTTAAAAGAACCAAACTAAAAGATCTAAGTCTTCAAACTCCAACTCAAACGTCCTCGCCACCAAAGAACTCATCAGTGGTAACTACCTGCTCATCTTCTTTGGGGAAAGGGAAAGACAAAGATAACGTGAACGGGTAAGTACAAAAGTACTTAGTAACGTGTGTAAGATCGCACAACCATGCCTCATAAAGAAATAAAAGCAATACCGTCTTTTATTAATTCATTTCCGTTATTAGCCCTAGCTAACTATCATATTATGTTCATTGCATAGCATGAGGTTCCAAGGGTATCTATCTTAGCTCAAGTTTGTTACATCATGAATAACAAGGGCACTACGCCTAGTAATAGGATGTACTAGGACAACTGGGTGCAACCTACTTAGAGACTCGCTCTAGTAGCCCCGGGAATATCTGAGTCCCCATAGTGTGATGACCGGCGAGTGCACCAGACGCTTTATCCGCCAATCGATTGGCGGCGTGGTCTGATCTACTTTGTCTGGTCGAGGACACATCGCGATATTGTACTATGCCTTACCCAAAGATTGCATGATGTTTAAGATTTTAATCTAGCACATACGTTTGATTAGATGTTTAACTAGCCACTTAAGTGTTTTCGTAAGCTCCCTCACACTTCCTACCCTCGTACTTAGACCTCTAGACACGGACAAGCCCTAGCAATTACACGTACATCGATAAACCCTAGCTTATCGAAGCACAAGGCAAATCCGAAGCTTTCGGTGGTCCCACACTTCATCTTTTAGGGAATCCATGTGGTGCCGGAACTAAACGCACTAGAAAGCTAGTTGAGCTTTGTCACGTAAGGTTATGTATTAGAACAAGATAATAAAGCCTGAACTCAAGCCGACATGACAAAAAAAAACAATGAAAAACTAGAACCACCAGGCCCAAACGCTGCGTCCACTCTGTCGCAGACGCCCGTCTGAACATGGACGCTGTCTCCATAGAGGCCGAAACGCCCGCCCAAAACCAAACGCCCGTCCCACCTTCAAACCATCACATCTCTCAATCAAAATTTCACCTAACGCTCGTCAAGGGAATCGGGGCGCTCGTCCCACTTTGCAGGAACCGACGCCCGTCCGAATCCCTGGACGCCCGTCCACTTGGGAATTTCCTAGAATTCTGCAACTTAATCCCTGCGATTTCCATCGCACATGCACCCCAAAAACTCGATTTTTTTTTACAGATAAAACAACGCAGAAAACAAAACAAAAGAATTGCCTACAACCTTACGAGAACTTAGCCATACGATAAGAAAACCACGTTACCTCGATTCTTGCGAGCTACTACGATCCAAGCAACCACACTTGAAAAAGATAAACCTTTTTAACACCGAGCCTAAAACGATTGAACCACGAGATTACTACGATGCTTAAACACGTAAAAACGCAGTTGAACGCTGAAACGAACCACCTAAACAAGAACGATGATGAGAACTTACGTTAACGGCTCTAAGGATGGTTGATTTCCAAACGATCCTCTTGTCGTGGTGATTCTTTTTCCCTTGAGATGTCTCGTCCAAAAGATCAACGGATTAAGCCTGGGGGATCGAAAGTTCTTCCTCTCTTTTTTTTTTCTAAACTTGCGTGCCCCTCTCAAAATATCGGCTCCCTTCTTTTTTTTTTTGACAAAAGTGATTAGGTTAATTAGGATTTGTTTCCTTTTTATAAATCCCAATTTTCCTAATTACTTAAAATTCCTTAATTATACTCTTTTCTTTTATAAAACCTTTAAAACAAGAGAACATAATATTCCGATTTATCAAAGGCCGAAATGCCCTTTATCCAAAAATCGGGATATTACATTCCTCCCCTTAAGAGGAGTTTCGTCCTCAAACTAGAACATACCTGAAGATGGGGAACTCGGGAACTCGTCCAACATATCTGCTTCCACTTCCCAGGTGGCTTCCGTCGGTGCATGGTTGCTCCATTGCACTAACACTAACGGAATCATTCGCCTCTTGATCATCCTTTCCTTTCTATCCAGAATCTTGATCGGCTTTTCCACGTATGATAGGTTGTCTTGTAACACCTCTGGATCAATTTCAGATTCCACATCCACTTTTGATAAACACTTCTTAAGCATCGATCGTGGAAGACATTGTGGACTCTGAGACATTGATTCCGGCAATCGAGTTTATAAGCCAACTTTCCAACTCTTTCGATGATATCAAAAGGTCCTACGTATCTTGGACTTAGCTTTCCTTTCTCGACCAAACCTCTTGACACCCTTCATTGGAGACGCTCGAAGGTAAACTCATCCCCAACATCGAACTCTAGCGGTCTCCTTCTAACATCGGCCCAACTCTTTTGGCGATCTTGTGCGGCTTTCAGATTCTTCCTTATCATCTCGATCTTCTCCTTGGCTTGCTGAACCATCTCCGGCCCTGTGATGTGTTTCTCTCTACTTCATCCCAATAAAGTGGAGTCCTGCACTTCCTACCATACAAGGCCTCAAAAGGTGGCATTCCAAAAACTTAGTAATAACCATTATTGTAAGCAAACTCCGCTAAGTTGAGGTAATCTATCCATGAACCTCCGGCATCCAAAACACAAGCTCTAAGCATATCCTCAAGAGTCTCGAATCGTTTCTCTCGGATGCCCGTCCGTCTGAGGATGAAAAGTCATGCTCAAATCGAGTCTTAGCTCCAAAAGCTTTCAGAGACCTTTCCAAAAGCGATCGATGAATCTACTATCCCTCGCCGGATACAATAGATAAAGGCACGCCATGAAGCTTCACTATATTGTCGATGTACATAGTAGCGAACTTCTTTATAGGCATGTCTACCTTACACGGCAAGAAATGGGCTGATTTGGTAAGTCTATCCACAATCACCCAAATCATGTCATGACCGCCTTCGTCTTAGGCAAACCGGTGATGAAATCCATCGTGATATTCTCCCATTTCCATTCCGGTAACTCCAAAGGTTTCAAAGAAACCTCCTGGCCTCTTATGTTCTGCTTTCACCCTCTCGACATGTATCGCATCTCGCCACACGAACTCTGCGATCCCTAACTTCATACCAGGCCACCAGTATTTTCCTTGAGATCTCTATACATCTTAGTGGCTCCGGGGTGAACCGCAAAAGCAATCTTGTGAGCCTCATCCATAACCTTCTCTCTTAGACCATCCACATCCGGTACACACAAACGGTCTCCATACCAAAGATAACCACTCTTGTCCAACTGATAGCCCATCAGAGGTTTTTCTCGGGCCACACGCTTCAAATTAACCATCACTTGGGTCCTTATCTTGTTTAAACCCGTATTTCATCTAGCGATTTGACCTCGCCATCAATGGCGCCATAAACTGGTCCTCATCCTTCGCTTCAACCACTTCAATCTGCATTCTATCCAACTCCATCCACAACTTCTTGTAAGGTGGTGATAGCATTAACCGCTCTCCGGCTAAGTGCATCGCCTCGACATTCGCCTTACCGGGTGGTATTGAATGTCCAAGTCGTAGTCTTTCACAAATTCTAACCATCTTCTTTGTCTCATGTTCAGATTCTCCTGAGTAAAGAAGAACTTAAGGCTCTTATGATCCGTGAAGATCCTTGTCTTGACACCATACAAATAGTGTCTCCAAAGCTTCAGAGCAAACACCACTGCTGCCAACTCCAAGTCGTGTGTAGGGTAATTCTTCTCATGCACCTTTAGCTGCCTAGATGCATAAGCAATCACCTTTCCTGACTGCATCAAAACACAACCCAAACCTTGACCCGATGCATCTGTATAAACGTCATAATTATCAAAAACCTCCGGTAACGCCAACACAGGAGCTGTGGTCAACTTTTTTTCAAAGTCCAAAAGCTTCCTCACATTCGCCACCCACTCATACTTGACGTTCTTCTGAGTAAGTCTCGTAAGAGGTGTAGCTATCTTCGAGAAATCCTTTACAAACTTCCGGTAATACCCTGCTAGACCCAAGAAACTTCTTATCTCTGTTACTGATGTCGGTCTAGGCCACTTAGAAACCGCCTCTATCTTTGCTGGATCCACTTTAATGCCTTCTCCAGAAACTATATGTCCAAGAAAACTGACTTGGTCTAACCAAAATTCACACTTCGAAAACTTGGCATACAATTTGTTCTCCTTTAAGGTCTGTAGTACTATCCTTAGATGTTCTTCATGCTCTTTCTCGTCTTTAGAGTATACCAAAATATCGTCTATGAAGACTATCACAAACTTGTCGAGATAAGGCATGAAAACTCTTTGCATTAGGTCCATGAACTTTGATGGAGCATTAGTGAGTCCAAACGGCATGACCAAAAACTCATAATGTCCATACCTCGTACTGAAGGCTGTCTTAGGTATATCTGACACCTTGATTTTCAACTGATGGTAACCGGACCTAAGATCAATCTTAGAGAACACCTTCTTACCTTGCAACTGGCTGAACAGATCGTCAATCCTTGGTAAAGGATACTTATTCTTGATCGTCAGTTTATTTAACTCTCTTGTAGTCGATGCACAAACGCATACTCCCATCTTTCTTCTTCACAAACAAGACCGGTGCTCCCACGGTGATGTACTTGGTTGGATGATGTTTTTCTCTAACATGTCCTTAAGTCAATCTTCAACTCTTTCAACTCACCGGTGCCATCCTCTGTATGGCGCTTTAGCTACTGGTGAAGCTCCTGCGATCAACTCGATCTCAAACTCTATGGCCCTATCAGGCATATGTCCTGGCAAATCTTCTGGGAAGACTTCAGGAAATTCTCTAACCACACGAGTCTCTCCTAACTCGGGTTTGAGCTTTTCCTTATCTAGCGCGTACACCACAAAACCTTGGCAACCCTGCCTCAAGGCTTTTAAAGCTTTAACTGCTGAGATGATCGGATGCTGTTTCTTGCTAGGCTTGTATACGATACCCTGGAAAGTCTTAGCTGATTTTCCTGGAACTTTAAAGATTACTCTCTTGCCTTTGCAATCCAAATAGACATGGTTCTTAGATAACTTGACCCATGCCTAGGATAACATCAAAGTCCGAGAATCCAACACCGTCAAAGCATGCTGGCACTGGTAAGTCCCAACTCTAATGTCGACTGAGGGTGTGACTTGAGCACATCTAGTAACTCGGCCCAACGGGGTGGTTATACTCAAAGGTCTCTCCAACTCCTTAAGGGGTAGGTTTAACTTCTTAACTATCCTTGGAGAAACAAAAGTTCCTGAAGCTCCGGTATCAAACAGAGCTGAAACTGCTAGATTATCTATGATTATGGTACCTAACAAGTGAATCAATTTACATACAAATATGTAATATCATATGCACGCTATATCATATTAAATATTTATAAGAAACACAAACACTGAAAAGTACCTGTCACCACAAAGTCATCTAATTCCTCTGGCTCCGCATCAGTTGCAAAAACACGAACTGGTCTGCTACCTGTAGGGCGATTGCCCTGCTGGTTACCTCGTCCTCCTGTCTGATTCCCTTGAGAGATCTTCTTAGGACACGCCCTCGAGTAATGTCCCACTTCCCCGCAGTGGAAACAACTCGTGCTACCTGCCATGCAATCTCCTGAATGTGCCTTGTTACACTTAGCACAAACCGGTGGTGTTCCACTTGTCGAACTCCTCGTTGCTGAACTCCCTGTCTTCTTAACATTCTGCTGTGGCGCCCCTCTACTACCTCCTTGAAAATTTGCGAATGGCCTCTTGTCCCCAACTACAACTGTCGGCCTGTTGGCAAACCTTTCCGCTGTCAATGCTCTATCCATGACGCTTGCCATACTCGTCGGTCTATCTCCAAGCATACCTTTTGCCACCTCATGTGACAACCCTTCCATAAACTTGTCTATCTTCTTTTCTTCACTCTTCATAATCTCGGGGTAGAACACCTTGACTCGTGAAACTTCTGCGAGAGATCGTGTCACCAGTAGTATTTCTTCCCTGTTTTAAACTCAGAAACTCGTTGGCCTTTGCATTTTGTGCCGTTCTAGGGAAGTATTCCTGATAGAACAAATCCTTGAATACCGCCCAATCTGTGATTCTAGGATTAGCTTGCTCATAAGACTCCATCCAACTCTCTGCATTACCTGCCAACAAGGATACTGCCAACTGAGCCCATTCAGATTCTGGGGCCCTCATGTTTCTGCATGCCTTTTCAAAACGACGAAGCCACAAGTCTGCTGCTGCTGGCTCAACATTACCGAAAAACTCTGGTACCCTGTGCTTCTTCACCTTCTCATACCAGTCTATTGGTCTATCGTAACCCCCAAACTGCTGCTGTATCGGTGGGGCATTCTGATAACTCTGCTGCGGCTGGGTGTAGCCAGGTGCTACGAAAGAACTCGATCTAGGTGGTGGTGGAGGTCGAACTGTCGGCTGAGGAGTGAAACTCAACGGTGTAGACGGAAACATGGATACCTGTGGATAACTGAAGAACTGACTGGCCGGTGGGTTAGAAAGTCCCAATCCGGTCCAAGTGGTGGTCCTTGGGGCTGATGTAGAAACTGGTACGCGAGTGCTAAACCTTGAAGGACCCGCTTGTTCCACTCGACCTCTAACAGAATTACTTGGTCCTTGATTTCCACCATGACTGGGGTTGTTCACTTGAGTGACCGGAGGAACCTGAGTAGCTGGTCCACTTCTCCTCCTTCTCGGAACCACAACCTCAGTAAAATCCGTCTCTGCGTTACTTATGCAGGTATTATCCGCCTCGGCGTTATACTTAACTAGCTCCTCCTCTAGTAAGCACCATCCTCAGAGCCAAGAGAAAGAGGGGTTACTAAAGCTCTAACCTTATCTTAAAGAAAAATCAAGTCCTACACAGCAAGGAAAACCTTTCTCTCTGATACCAACTGTAACGCCCCGTTTCCGGACACCGAGTCCTTATCCGGAAAGAGCGCTCGGCACATATATTATCAAATAAAAACTCAATAATACATGCAAGCCTTACGTCATCCATCAAAAATCAAACGACGCGGATGATAAAACAACTCAACAACTCGGGAAAACCAAACGATCGAAACATACGGTAATCAATGCTGTGAAGAAAAACTAAATCCAATAAAAGATCTAAACATCCAGAATTCAATCCAAAAGGGTCTCAAAGGTAACTAATCCAAAAGGAAGAACAACATTATTCAAAACTTGAAACAACTGTTTTAAAAGAACCAAACTAAAAGATCTAAGTCTTCAAACTCCAACTCAAACGTCCTCGTCACCAAAGAACTCATCAGCGGTAACTACCTGTTCATCTTCTTTGGGGAAAGGGAAAGACAAAGATAACGTAACGGGGTAAGTACAAAAGTACTTAGTAACGTGTAGAAGATCGTACAACCATGCCCTCATAAAGAAATAAAAGCAATACCGTCTTTTATTAATTCATTTCCGTTATTAGCCCTAGCTAACTATCATATTATGTTCATTGCATAGCATGAGGTTCCAAGGGTATCTATCTTAGCTCAAGTTTGTTACATCATGAATAACAAGGGCACTACGCCTAGTAATAGGATGTACTAGGACAATCTGGTGCAACCTACTTAGAGACTCGCTCTAGTAGCCCGGGAATATCTCGAGTCCCGATAGTGTGATGACCGGCGAGTGCACCAGACGCTTTATCCGCCAATCGATTGGCGGCGTGGGTCAGATCTACTTTGTCTCGGTCGAGGACACATCGCGATATTGTACTATGCCTTACCAAGCATTGCATGATGTTTAAGATTTTAATCTAGCACATACGTTTGATTAGATGTTTAACTAGCCACTTAAGTGTTTTCGGGTAAGCTCCTCACACTTCCTACCCTCGTGATTTAGACCTCTAGACACGGACAAGCCCTAGCAATTACACAGACATCGATAAACCCTAGCTTATCGAAGCACAAGGCAAATCCGAAGCTTTCGGTGGTCCCACACTTCATCTTTTTAGGGAATCCATGTGGTGCCGGAACTAAACGCACCAGAAGCTAGTTCAGAGCTTTGTCACGTAAGGTTATGTATTAGAACAGTACAATAAAGCCTGAACTCAAGCTGACATGACAAAAAAAAAACAATGAAAAACTAAAACCACCAGGCCCAAACGCTCGTCCACTCTATATCAGATGCCCGTGCGAACATGGACGCTGTCTCCATAGAGGCTGAACGCCCGTCCAAAACCAAACGCCCGTCCACCTTCAAACCATCACATCCTGTATCAAAATTTCACCCTGAACGCTCGTCCAAGGGAACTGGACGCTCGTCCACTTTGCAGAGGAACCGGACGCCCGTCCGAATCCCTGGACGCCCGTCCACTTGGGAATTTCCCAGAATTCTGCAACTTAATCCCTGCGATTTCCATCGCACATGCACCCCAAAAACTCGATTTTTTTTACAGATAAAACAGCAGAAAACAAAACAAAAGAATTGCCTACAACCTTACGAGAACTTAGCCATACGATAAGAAAACCACGTTACCTCGATTCTTGCGAGCTACTACGATCCAAGCAACCACACTTGAAAAAGATAAACCTTTTTAACACCGAGCCTAAAACGATTGAACCACAGGATTACTACGATGCTTAAACACAGAAAAACGCAGGTTGAACGCTGAAACGAACCCTAAACAAGAACGATGATGAGAACTTACGTTAACGGCTCTAAGGATGGTTGATATCCAAACGATCCTCTTGTCGCGGTGATTCTTTTTCCCTTGAGATGTCTGTCCAAAAGATCAACGGATTAAGCCTGGGGATCGAAAGTTCTTCCTCTCTTTTTTTTTCTAAACTTGCGTGCCCCCTCTCAAAATATGCGGCTCCCTTCTTTTTTTTTTTTGACAAAAGTGATTAGGTTAATTAGGATTTGTTTCCTTTTTATAAATCCCAATTTTCCTAATTACTTAAAATTCCTTAATTATCCTCTTTTCTTTTATAAAACCTTTAAAACAAGAGAACATAATATTCCGATTTATCAAAGGCCGAAATGCCCTTTATCCAAAAATCGGGATATTACAACTTGACTTGGTTATAAGGGATATCAACAGTGGCCTCTGCGTTTTCAGGGAGTTGATTCAGATGGGGTAAAGGAAGTTTGATGAATTGGAGATGAGAGGAGAGATGGGGTGGGAGTTTAGGGAGGCGGTCGATGTTTCTTGGGGTGGAGATAAAGGAAACTCTGTGACCCTTTTTAGCTATGAGCTTGGAAAGCTCAAGAAATGGGATCATATGACCAAAGGCTAGCCATGGGAACACAGCTATGTGGAGCTTTCTTTGCTCAGCCATGGATGAAGGAGGAATTGCTGGTGGGATCCTATTCCCAGGATGAAGGATAGCAGTAAAATTGCAGGTATATCATATGTATTATATTTTTTTTAAAACAATTTATTTATAGGATTTGAACGTTGGTGCAATGTCTAGAAGATTTGACAGACAATTCTTTATGTTTCTTTAAGAGAAATGATTGACAGACAATTTTCTCCAACCAATATGATACGATGTTTTTTTTTTTTTTTTTTTTTTTTTTTTTTTTTCAAACAAGACAAGTCACTCGATTATGACTCACCAATAAGGAAAGTCACTAAATGCATTTAAACCATATTATTAAAGGGTTTATTGTCAAAAAAATAAAAAAATTTAAACATAGAAATATGTAAAGAGGATAATGTAATATTTTTTTGGGTAAAAATTACATATCCTTATTCCACGTTGAACATTATATTTGGGGCCAGTTCCACTAAAGTAAACAGTGGATTTGTCTTTATCACCAAATTTATATTTTCATTGTCATGATTCTCATTTTCCCGCTCTTTTTTGTCTTTTTAAACCACCCCCAATCGTTAAATTGTGTAATTTAGATGTCACTACATGTATTGTATTTACATGTGAAAACACATTCCAAAAAATAATCTTTTTCTAGATGATAATATGATCGAATAATTTAATGTAGAAATTTAAATATTACATATACAATGACATGCATTTGATTCAAGAGGGTAAAACCTAGATATATAAACAGACGAATGCAATAGGCAATTACAATCTAACACATACTTTTGTATAATATTGTAGATTTGGCCAAAAGCTACTCTATAGATACATAATACTTTAGTAAAATACTAGACTCTTCCAAGATGTAGGTGCTAGACTTCTCTTCACCCTAGGAAATAATATTTTATTCAGTATCACCATTATACTAGAATATTCTTAGCCTACATGTAGCAACTATAAATAGAGATTAGAGTCTCCACCTTGTAAGTTGCCTCAAGCAAGTCCAATCTCGTGTATCCAGCTTCTTGTGCAATATAAAGTCTTGTATTTTATTAGTGTTGTCCCATTTTTCTAATATTTTCTATTCGTCATATAATATAAGTTTGTGTCTAGATTGTCAAATAAATCACAACAAGTGGTATCGGAGCCTCGTCAATCGGGCGTAGTTTTTTTGTGGTGGTGATATTTGGTCGGCGACCAACGACGTGATCACTCTGCCGAAATAAACGGTCGGAGGATACAGGGCCGGGCCTGGAAAATTTTGGGCCTTCGGCGAAGTCGCCGAATTAGACCTATTAGTTCGAAGTTGTTTTTTTTTCTTCGAAAAAATATACTTACAAAATATTACTTCAATATCGCCCTTTTAACATCCGTAGATACAAAATTCAATTCATTGATAGCATCAAAATATACCTACAAAGTAGTAAAATTCAACATATCTTTTCTAGCATAATTAGGTTTTGAAAGAGTCAATAAATTTATTGAAATAATAGAAATAACATTTTAGAAAAGGCACAAAAGATGTTTTAAAAGAAAAGGTCCAAAAGAGGTTTTAAAGGAGTTGATAAATTGGCTAAAATAATAGGAAAAAAAAGAAGCTCCCAAGACTCGAACCCAAGTCTATTGGATTTAGTGAACAACCCAACCAAATTGACTAAAGCAAGTCATATCTAAATGTCTGAATACAAAATAATTATTGAAAGTAATTTTTGCAAAACATGTAATTTCGGGCCCTCGGGACGGTTGGGCCTTAAGCCAATGCTTCCTCCGCCTACACATTGGGCCGGCCCTGGGAGGATATTATTCACCGGTTTAGAAGAATCAATCAAGGATTCTTGTTCATGAAGCGATCTGGGGATGTGGAGTACATTTTGATGCTGGGACCTATCTTACTTAGTGTTTGACATTGCAACAAAACTAAGTCACGATGGCGGATTTTTCGGTGAGTAATATTAAAAAATTAAATAATCACAATTACAGCACATGGCATTCGTGTATGGTGTCATACCTAGAGAGCCAAGATTTTTTGGAGTATGTCACCGGAATTGACGCAACGCCGCCCGCTTCAACAGATGCCACGGCTTTGCGTAAATGGAAGGTGAAAGCTGCGAAAGCCATGTTTGCTATAAAGACATCGATCGAAGATGAGATGATTGAGTATATCCGGAAAGCCAACACACGGAAGGAAGCATGGGACACGTTGGCTAGTCGTTTTTTGAGGAAGAACATTTTGCGCCTGCAAATACTGGAGAATGAGTTGATGTTGCTCACCCAGGGAAATCTATCAATCAGAGATTATTTCACCAAGGTAAAATCTCTGTGTTATGAGATTTCTGAATTAGATCCAGAGTCCAATTGGTGAGTCTCGGATGAGAAGAATATTGATACACGGTGTAAAACCCGAGTATCGTAGTTTCACAACGGCAATACAAGGTTGGGCCACAAAACCAACCATTGATGAGCTGGAAAATTTACTAGCCGACCAGGAGTCGCTGGCTAAGCAGATGGCAGGAGTAGTTATAAAGTCAGAAGAAGAGGCGTTGTATGCAAGTCAAGCAAGTGGAAAATCAAATAGATATAACAATAAGGGATTCAAAAGACAATATGATGGAAAACAACAAAATGACGAAGGACGGAGTTACAAAAAGAGGAGAGTCAAGAGAAGAGACATGATAATAAGAAAAGTAATGATCGACCTCAAGGAGGAGACAAACGCTTTCACAAGCAACAAAATGCTTGCTTCAATTGTGGCAGAAATGGACATTTTGCAAGAGATTGTAGATTCAAGAAGAGACAAGTTGAAGGGAACACTGCCACTTCAGATACCCGAGATGACCAAAGTGAAACAGAGTGGGATGTCCACGCATCTTTCTCAGGTTTTAAGTCCGAGGAAGAAAATATTGACACTACTATGGTGAAAGAAGAAGACCAAGTAAGTTGTGCAGCAACTATGACAAGTGATATTGGGTGAGTTAACTTTCACAATCTGTGGATCGTTGACTCAGGAGCTGGCAATCATATGACCGGTGATAGAGAAAGACTTCAAAGAATGACATAATACAAAGGAGGTCGTGTGTGGTCGTAACGGTGGATAACACCAAGCTTCCAATTAAACACATTGGAGAGACAGTGATCATGCCAAGCTCAAATTCTCAGCCAAAGATACTTCAAAATGTGATGCATGTTGATGGAATGAAGAAAAATCTCTTGTCAAGATCACGAGTTCCAGTAGTCGAGTAATTATGTATTATTCAGTCCACAAGATGTGAAGGTTTATCACGATCTTAGAGTCATTGGGACTCCAATCCTGGAAGGTGGAAAGAAGGAGTCAATATATGTACTTGATCTAGCGGCAGATATGTAGAAGACCAGAAAAATGACACGGTGATCTATGGCATGCACGTCTGGGACATGTCAGTTATAAGAGACTAAATGTCATGATGAAGGAGTCTATGCTCAAAGGACTTCCTAAGTTGGAGTGTCGGGAAGACACGGTTTGCGCCGGATTCCAATATGGAAAAGCGCATCGCCTCCCATATAAGTCAAAATACCAAGCAAAGGAGCCGCTCGAGTTCATTCATTCGAGATGTTTTTGGACCAAGAAAGCAACAAATCAATTGGAGGAGCAAAGTATATGATCACATTCATTGACGATTTCTCAAGATATACGTGGGTGGATTTCATGAAGGAGAAATCCCAAGATTTGGAGAAGTTCAAGGAATTCAAACGTCATGATGAGAAGCTGCACTTTCCTCAAAGAGTACATTGTCTACGTACAGGTAATGGAGGTGAGTATACATCCACCGAGTTTTCGAAATATCTAAAGCAAAATAATATTCGCCGGCAGTTGACTTTTCCGAGAACGCCGCAACAAAATGGGGTAGCTGAAAGAATGAATCGACATTTATCTAAGACATGTCGGAGTATGATACATGCAAAGAATGTCCCAGCCCGTTTTTGGGCAGAATGTATGAAGACTGCAGCCTATGTGATCAATCGGCTACCATAAGCAAAGCTTGGATTCATCTCACCATATCAAAAACTCAAAAGAGAAAAACCAACTGTAAGTCATTTCAAAGTTTTTGGCTATGTCTGTTATGTATTCGTCCCAGATGAGCTACGAAGCAAATTTGACAAGAAAGCAATCAGATGCATATTCTTGGGATACGATGTGGAAAGAAAAGGATGGAAGTGTTGTGACCCAAGAACGAATCGATGTATGGTATCAAGAAATGTTGTATTCGATGAAGCATCTTCTTGGTGGTCATCTCAAGATGAGGAGCTTCCTGACTCACCTGTTCTAGAAGAGAAAATAAGAGAAAAGACTAGAGAAGAGTTATGCACTCTGAAAGTAAATGATGATGGTCAAGAGAAATCGGCAGCAACTCAAAAGTCCAACACCAGAGATGGAGGAAGTTGATCATCATGAACAACAACTTAGGAGATCATCTCGACAGAGGAAACCAAATCCTAAGTATGCTAACATTGCAACAGTTGATGATACTCCAACTATGGAGCCTTCAAGCTATGAGGAGGCATCTAAAAAGGGTGAATGGATCCAGGCGATGAAAGAGGAAATTCAAGTGCTTAAGCAAAACCAGACTTGGGAACATGTTCCTCTTCCGGAAGGAGTAAAACCAATATCTTGCAAATGGGTTTACAAGGTGAAAACACGACAAGACGGATCCATAGAAAGACATAAAGCTCGATTAGTTGCTCGAGGTTCTCACAACAATATGGCTTAGACTATGATGAGACGTTTAGCCCAGTGGCAGAGATAACTACAATACGAGTTTTACTGGCACTAGCTGCTAGTAAGTCTTAAAAGCTATGGCAGATGGATGTGAAGAACGCCTTCCTACATGGCGAGATCGATCGAGATATATACATGGAGAAACCAAAAGGCTTCGAGAGTACGGCTCATCCTAAATACGTGTGCAAGTTAAGAAATGCGTTATATGGATTGAAACAGGCACCAAGGGCTTGGTGCGGAAAAATTGCAGAGTTCTTGACTCATAGTGGATTTTCTATGGCTCCGTCCGACTCAAGTTTGTTCATCAAGCATCAAAATAACAAATTAACAGTTGTGTTGGTATATGTTGATTATCTCACATCACTGGAGATGATGAAAAAGAAGTTCAACAAGTCAAGAGGAACTTATCAGTCCAGTTTCAAATGAAAGAACTTGGAGAGCTTAAGCACTTTCTTGGACTTGAAGTCGAGTACACTAAAGATGGGTTGTTCCTCTGCCAACAGAAGTATGTTAAGGATCTGTTAAAGAAGTCTGGAATGATAGACTGCAAGCCTTCTCCAACACCAATTGAAGTCAATGCCAAGTTGAGCTCAAAAGAAGGCAAAGAGTTGGATGATCCTACAAGTTATCGACGACTAGTAGGAAGCCTGATATACTTGACGTTAAAAAGATCAGACATTTCCTTTGCAGTTGGCGTCGTAAGAAGATTTATGCAAAGTCCAAGAAAGCCACATTGGCAGTTAGTTCAGAAAATTATGTTGTACATCAAAGGAACTTATAACTACGGTATTTTCTACCAGAAAGGAGTGCCATGTAGACTTGTTGGATACTGTGAGGCTGATTATGCTGGGGATCATGATACTCTCTGATCAAGTACCGGTTACGTGTTCAACCTTGGTTCTGGAGTAATATCTTGGTGTAGCAAAAGACAACCTAATGTATCTCTATCAACTACCGAGGCAGAGTACCGGGCAGCCGCTGTAGCAGCTCAAGAAGTCACTTGGCTTGTGCAGTTATTGAGAGACATACATCAGCCAGTTGACTACCCAGTGGATTTACATTGCGACAATATATCATCACTACAACTAGCAGAGAATCCAGTATTTCATGCAAGGACCAAGCACATTAAAGTGCACTACCACTTTATTCGAGAGAAGATTCTTCAAGATGAGATACAGATGATTCACGTGAAGACTGAAGAACAACTAGAAGATGTCTTCACCAAAGGTTTAAGCGGAAACAATATCGCAGAATTCAGAAGTTCGCTTGGGATGCTTTCTAGTCGGTGAGGGGGAGTGTTAAAATCACCGACATACTTTTCTATAATATTCTAGATTTGTCCAAAAGCTACTCTATAATCCTAGTAGGACTTTCTAGATACATAATACTTTAGTAAAATACTAGACTCTTCCAAGATGTAGGTACTAGACTTCTCTTCACCCTAGGAAATAATATTTTATTCGCTATCACCATTATACTAGAATATTCTTAGCCTACATGTAGCAACTATAAATAGAGATTAGAGTCTCCACCTTGTAAGTTGCCTCAAGCAAGTCCAATCTCGTGTATCCAGCTTCTTGTGAAATATAAAGTCTTGTATTTTCTTAGTGTTGTCCCATTTCTCTAATATTTTCTATTCGTCATATAATATAAGTTTGTGTCTCAATTGTCAATTAAATCACAACAAGAACACAAATCATTGTTATATAATTAGTCAAATATTACGATCCAACCCGAAAACTGGAGTAGACCAGACTGTTTGGTCATAATTCAAGACTGTTGTATAAAAAAATCGAATCACGAAACCATGAGGTGTGCTAAACAAATTAAATGTTGAAGCTGAACATTAAAAGATTTGGCTTACTACAATCACAATACACAGTTATACATAAATAAAACATCTTTGTGTTTACGATAATACAAAGTCATTACTACTATATAAGTTTGTAACATGAATACAACATGTCACTCTTTTGCTACTATACTACAGATACAAAGCAACCATGCAACTATATTACATCGATCGCATACTAGAACTTATAGATGTCCACAACTTCTCCATTGCTAATTAATAAGATGACTTAGAATTCATGAAAGATGGGAGAATCATAAAAGACACATTGGGTCCAAGAATCGTCTTTGAAATGGGGGAGGTGGGAGCAAGGATCACTCATAACCTTAATCTCATGTTACCATTAAAGTTAATCATATGTAAAGTGTAAAAGTAAGGGGTAAACTATGATGTTTAATATTGAAACATAACATCAAAGGAACTAAAACACTTACAAGAGTCATGGTAAAGTTCCTAATGTTCTTTTGTAAATATTAAAATGCATAAGTAGCAGTACGAATTGCTGGTTGGAAGGTAGACGATGAAGGATAATCAATAAAATTGCAGGTATATCTTTCTTTTTAGGTGTTAGAGATAATGACAGAATATTCTAGATATAGAAAATTAGGAATATTTTCCTAATTTTCTATATCTAGAATATTCTGTCATTATCTCTAACATTAGGAACAATTTAATTATAAGATTTGAACGTTGGTGCAATGTCTACAAGATTTGACAGACAATTTTGTTTGTCCAATTTGATACGAAATTGGTTTTATTTTTTTTAATTTTTTTTTTCTTCCGCACAAGACAAGTCACTAGATTATGACTCACTAATTTTTTATGGATTTTTTTTCCCACAAGACAAGTCACTCGATTATGCAGTTATCAGTTCTAATGATTAGAGAGATGGGAAACTTATCTTCTTGAAAACCAAGCGATTAAATGGTGAAAATGTTATTATAAGAACACATTAAAAAATGTATGCTCTTGAAAAACTAAGTTTCACAATAAAAGAATTTTTACTGAGTTTCAAAAGTTTCAAGGGAGGGATTAACTGAAATATGAGTTACAAATATTGTGGATGGGAGGGAACATTTGAAATCAGGGGTAGTCAAGTAGGAGGCTGGATGATTATAAATGAGAACCTTATTAACAAAAACACAGGGTTTCAAGTAACCACTTAGTTGTTTCTTGTTTGAAAAATCAGTATAAGGGAGAATATTTCATTGATCTTCAATATCCAAAACATTACAACAGAGGAAAGGAACGTATCCAAAACATTGATAACATAATGGAACAATTGGAGAAAATCTATTGGCTACACTAGATGCACTAATTCTACAAAAGATTGCTCAACACTAAGGCTAATACAGTAAAAGACTAATTATTCAAACACACACACCCCCTAAACGAAATGGGGAAACTCTAACATTGAGTTTGTTCTTGAAGAACTTAAGCTTGGTACTGGTGAGAGCTTTAGTTAGCAAATCTGCAGGCTGTTCTGTGGATGGAATAAATTCAACATGTACTTGACCCTTCAGGACCTGGTTTCTCACAAAGTGGGCATCTATTTCTATGTGTATTGTATGAGCATGAAACACAAGATTGAAGGCTAGATCTTTGGCACCAGTGTCGTCACACTAGAGTTTTTAGCCACATAACATCAGGAGTAGTATGAGCAAGAGACCTATATTCAGATTCATTTGAAAATCTAGAGACAACCATATGTTTTTTTTGGACCAAGACACCAAAGAGCCACCAAGGTAGATGTAATGTCCAGCAACATATTTTCTATCAATGGGGCAACACCTCCAATCAGCATCTGAGAATCCAATCAATTCAGGCTGGCAGTTGGATTTGAAGTGAAGACCATGATCTGTAGTACCCTTAACAAACATGAGGAGATGTTTTAGATATTTCCAGTGTGGTTCCCTTGGTAGGTGCATGAATTGACTCAATGAATTAACATAAAAGCAATGTCAGGTCTTGTGAAAACAAGGTACGGAAGTGCTCCAATTACAGACCTGTACAAGGTAGGATCATTCATTAAAGATCCTTAATTAAGTTCAAAAGTCTTCCATGCAGTCATGGAAGTAAGAGCAGGTTTAAGATTGGTCATTCCTAAATTGACAAACAAATTTCTCTCAAGAACTGTTTTTGGCTCAGCCACAATCCATTTGAGTCTCTATAGACTTCCATGCCCAAGAAGTGAGATAATGACCCTAGATCCTTCAAAAGAAACCTAGAATTCAGGAGCTTCACAAGCGTATCAATAGCTGAGGTTGAATTCCCAGTATTTAAGAAGTCATCCACATACACTAATACATACAAACATACATTATCCTTTTTATACATAAAAAGAGAGGTGTCATAATAAGACTGTTTGAAACCCCATGTACACATTTGTGATTTGAGGGCATCAAACCAATCCATGGGTGCTTGTTTGATCCCATATTTCCTTGTTCAGTTTACACACATGTTGTGGTTTTGTGGGATCAACAAATCCAACAGGCTTAGGCATGAAGACAGATTCCTGCAAACATACATTCAGAAATGCATTATTTATGTCTACCTGTCTATGATCCCAGTTTTGTGCTATTGCTAGGGCAAGAATCACTCTAATAGTTGCAGCTTTAGCAACATGACTAAAAGTTTCAGTATATTCTACTCCCACTTGTTGAGGTAAAAACCCTTAGCAAACAGCCTTGCTTTATGCTTCATTATTGAGCCATCAGGCTTAAGTTTCAGTTCAAACACCCACTTGTTCCTCACTAAGTGCTGACTGGGATGTCCAGGGACAAGGTCCATGTATGATTCTTACAAACAACCTGATATTCTTCTGTCATGGCAGCCTTCCATGAATTTTGAGTCGATGCTTCAGACACTGAAGTTGGTTCAGTAAGGTGACTAGGTTCTTTTGTGGTAGAAAGGGTAATGATTTTCTTAGGTTTAACAATTCTACTTTTTGGCCTTGTTTGCATTGGGTGGTTGGGCGGTGAATGCTGATATGTAGATGAGGAACTAGAGGAAGGTGAGTCTTGTTGTGAAGAGGATGAAGGGCTAATAGAGCCATACGAACTGGTGTGTGGAGAGTGTGTCACTATAACAGGACTAGTAGGATGGGAAGTTATCATACCTGAGTTGGAAGTAGACTCAGCAACGGATTTAGTAGCAGGACTGCTCTCCATATGATCTTCAAAAGTAGGAGAAGGATTAGTAAAGTGCTGTGTAGGCAAATTAAGGGACAGAACATGATCAGTGGTTGAGGAAGTTGGGACAGTGAGTTTGGGACTTGATGAACTAGGATGCAAGGCCTGATAAGGGAACTCATTTTCATTGAACATAACATGTCTTGAAATTTAAATCCTCCTAGAAGGACTAAAGCACTTGTATTCCTTGTGTGAATGACTAGGACCAAGAAAGATGCACTTTTCACTGTGAAACTGGAACGTCTATTGATTACAGGGTCCAAGGTGGGGAAAAAAAGAACAACCAAAGGTCCTTAGAAGACTATAATCAGGGGTCTTCTTATATAAGATATCACAAGGGGATTTATAGTTCAAGACAGGTGTGGGCAAGACGTTAATAAGATGAACAGCATATTCAAAGCTTTCCCACCAAAATTTTAGGGGTAAACCATCTTGAGCAAGCATAGTAAGGCCAGTTTCCACTGTGTGTCTATGCTTCATCTCAGCTCTACCATTCTGCTGAGAGGTGATGAGAGTCAACTTTACTATGCTCCGGTGCATGTTTTAACCCCCATTCACGACACTTTTGGCTTATATTGGGTATTTTTAGACTATTTATAGGGTAAAAACACATTGAGCAATCACTTTGAGGTGAACCGTCACATTGATGGAAAACCTCAGCATTTTACGATGTTTTTGACCCTTTTCAAGACCTATATATCTTGTGGAATTATGCTCGATATGTGTTTGAATGTTGTGATACAGAAATATGTGAGTTATGAACCCGAAGACAATTCATGATGTTTAGAGTGGCAAAACCGAAGCCCGGAAATGGAAATTGATCAAAAATAGTTATTGCTTTCACCATACGTTCACTTCATCAGCAGTTTGATCCCTGATACAAGCATTTTCTGGACTTGTGGTCTTCATGCAAGTTGTAGCCAATTGAATGATCTTTCCAAATCACTTTGAATCACTCAAATCAAAGCTCTACACACAAAGATATTGCCAACTTACTGAAGGCTGTCAACTGAAAGTTGCAGAAATTACAGAGAGCTTATCGAAAATAGCAGATTTTTCAGCTTTTTAAACCCCATTTTAGATCTATTATCAATATCTCTCGATTCCATCTTCTTCAACCCATCCCATAGCTCGACTTCTTCCCCTTTTCCTCCCCTAGATTCACTCTTACACCATATTTTACTTAAATTTAGGATAATCTAGTATAGATTTCTCTCAACTCTTGGGTTTTGTCATTTTGGATCCTCTTCATCATCAATTCACATTGGGTGGTGTTGGAGCTGGATGTAATCCGACTTTTGCTATGATTTTGGTAACTAATCTAGTTTCTTTTCTTGCTTCATGGCTTTAATTTCTTGTTTGATGCTTGCTCTTGTAGTTGTAATGAGTAGCTAATTTCCATCATAGCTAAACTATGTGAATGTTGAAGAAATCTCCCTCTAATTGATGAAATTGGGAATTAGTGTTTAATTGTTGTTATATCGATGAATTCATGCCTTAAAACTTGTTCTTAATGCTTGAATCAGCTTGTACACCTAGTTCATTAACACACACACCATTTTTATAAATATAGGTTGCGAAGGGGTGTGGGAAAAGGGGTTTTAAGATCGTTATTTACAATTGACTGAGTTGTTTAGATCGATTGCGTAACGAGGTTTGTCGGTGTAAATCGAGCGGCTCTAGAGCGTTTATCTTGTCCGGTCAGTTAAATCCTTAAAGGCGGACTGTTGACCCGGGCAAAGGTTACTAGGTTGTTGCATGGCTTCTAGTACTATCTTAGGATTTTGCACCAATGAACGAGTCGATATAAGTATTAGGATGGTTGGTTGGAAGTTTCCATTCCCAAATAGTCGATTAGAGGGGCCAAATTATTCAATTGGATCATGATTTGGCCATGTCTCTTTCTCTCTTTATCTCTAGTTTAAATATCGTTTTAGTATAATCAAAACTTCAACACATTTGATTAATCTAAACAAAGTATGAGAATGGATTTGGTAGTCGATTGATTCCTCGTGGGATACGACCTTGCTCACCTCTATAGTACTTTCGACCCGGTACTCTGCCGGTTAAGGTTGGATTGCTACTATTTTGGTCATCAAGTTTTCTCGCCGCCGTGTGCGGAATTAATCGATATCACATAAGTCTTTTGAAGACTTAGGTTTAGGTTGTTTTTTTTCTTCCTTGATGTTGGTTTTTGTTGAAGAGTCACACCATCTACTACGGTAGTGGTGGCGACTAGATACCGTGATTGTGTTCTTGTTTTTCCCTTGAATCACAGTGTATGGATCCATATGGCCATGAGGGCTTTTCTACCTACTCATTTGGAGGCTTTAATTTCGGTGGTATGGGTTTTGGATTCCAACCATATTATCAACTCAACCCATACACATCATCATACAACAATGAGTGGGAGAGTCCTTCAAGTTCTCAGTTTCAACACCCCGATGCCTATTTGCAATATGCTCAACCTCCACAAATAGCTTCTCCACCATAAAAGAGCTCAACCGACATCCTTTTGGAGCAAATCAACAAGACTTTGCAAGAGCAAGGTCGGGAGTTGATGGATATTAAAACGAATGCTACAACTCTTCAATCGGTATTAAAGAACTTGGAGAACCGGGTAGATCAATTGATTGAGAAGAGGAAGTTTGATATGAGTGTTAAAAATGATGAAATTTTATTTGCTCCACCGTCGACTCTTGAGGTAATCACCCATCATGAGTGTTATGAAGAAGGTATGAAACATGCTACTAGTGAATCATTTATTCTTTCTCATTTGAACCTTATTGAAAAATAGTGGTGGTGGATCACATAGAATATGTTGATGTTGTGGTTGAGCCAAAATGTTATTGTTTGGTGTTTGAATCTATGTTACATGGCATATACTCTCATTCGGGGAAGTTGAATTCATTGTGTTGCACTTTGAATTTCTTTAACCAATCTTGGTGGTGGGGATTGAGCCCCTTGTTTGTCTTGTCCCATTTGAAGGGTGTGCTCAATTCTTTTGATTTCTATAGGGAGACGCAACGGTTTTCTCTCCTTTGGTATAACTATCCTTTGCATTGTTGGGGGTAGAGAGTCAAACTAAGGACTTTAAACTTAGAATGTTTTAGATAGATGTTTAAATTTTTGTTAAAAAATAAAAGCAGATGAAAGTTTTTTTTAATTGCCATGTTCTTGAGGCTATTGAGCAAAAGATGTGCAATTTTTTTTCTTTCATTCCACTCGTGTTTTGTTGCTTTTCTTTTAGTTTCTTAATAAGTCAAGACAATGACGTTAAACAAAGGCGCTCGGGGGAGGCAACCCACCGTTCCTCTGTTTTGGCTTTAGTTGTTGGTGCTAGGAGTGATCTATGGTGCTACTTTGGGGGATATTGGTACCATTTTTGAGTGGTTCTTCTTCGATCCGTTGTTATCATTTTGGCACATATTTTATGCATGGATGTTTGTTTCACTTTTTATTATCTTTTCATCTCATGTGATTCGAGTTCGGTACCTTCTGTTATACAATGATAGTGTATGTGACATTGATTCTATTTTATTATTTCTCGATATCTATTGCTTGCTTTGGAGTACGAGGGTTGTACCCCGTGCATGAGTTTTCATGTTTCTTGGTTTCATGGCTTTAGATATTAGAGATGGAGCTTCGTGGATATGTCACATGCATTCTTTCGCGCCTTTGCCGGGTTATTTCTCTTTATCATTCACACACCGAGGACAGTGTTACATTTAAAGTGGGGGGTGGTAGGCTTAGCATTGGTATTTGATATGCTTCGTTGTTGACATTTGCAAAAGTGTTGTATGCTGAGCGTTTGGTCACTACATTAGTAACATTCGAGTTTTTTTTTTAAATTATCCAAGGTTTTAATGTTGCATTCATGTGTTGAGCCTTCATGTTGATATGATAAATGGTTTAGTGAATGTTTAAATGCATGCTACTTCACTTACTACCTTGTCTTGTGGACGGGATTTTCACACACGTATAGCTTCAACTTCATGAACCGTGGTAACTAGTGACCGATTATGGTAAACTTAGGCACAATTCGGCTACCTAGAACACATATCATTAACTTTGAGACGAAATAGAAAGGCTGACCTTGGTAGAGTTTGGGACGACAGTTATGGAATTTCTTTGACCTAACCAGAGCCAAATAGCCATCCCATGACATATTCCACAGTAACCCCTCTAATCCTTGGTAGGATGGTTAGACCCCCATCCGACACTTAGACTTCGTTATTTAGCCCGTAATTACCCGACCCTTGAGCCTTATTTGTGGTCTACATTCCCTT
Source organism: Gentiana macrophylla (assembly GCA_026214975.1). Classification (NCBI taxonomy): domain Eukaryota; kingdom Viridiplantae; phylum Streptophyta; class Magnoliopsida; order Gentianales; family Gentianaceae; genus Gentiana; species Gentiana macrophylla. The sequence goes on along the minus strand of CM047807.1, from coordinate 12,338,203 downwards.
GAACACCCTACGCGTTGAGCTCAATCATTTCATTTCTCACACTTGCCTAGGCAATTGTGGGGTGGTAGAGTGTTGTGTATGTTTAAAGGAGTTGGTATTACGAGCTATTTCACATCTTAGAGGGTAGGAGCTCGATTCGTATGATGTATGTGTGATGGTCTTTGACTCAAACCAAATTGAAATGGAGTTTAAAACAAAAAAAAATCAAAAAAAAAAGTTATGAAAAGTGAATAAAAGATCGAGTCAAAAAAATCCAAGTGTATAGGACTCTTGTATTGATATATTATATGATGTTGGTGTTTGGGACGAGCCCTTAGGGTAGAAACATGATTCTTATACATTCTTGCCTCGTTACACTTCAGACATAGTGCGATATGACATTTTATTTCTTGGATCATGTTTCTAGTTTCTTTTTGAGCTAGAGAAGGGTAGAGCTAGCTACGTTTTGTACTGTTATACCCCATGATTGAGCTTGCTCATTTTTATCTCTTTGTTGTTTAGTCCCCATAACTTCCCTTCGGTTAGCCCCGTCCCTAGTCTAACGTTACAACCATGCAAGTCCTACTCGACCATGCTTAGCCTCGGTTTGGCCACGATTAGTGGATATGCTTATGATTTATGAGCCTATGGTGTAGTCGCAATAACCTAACATCCATAATCTAAACCGGTAAACTGTGGTAAATGTAGGATAAGCTATTCACACACACACATCCCGTTTGCCTGATAAGGTATGGTTACATTGCATGCATTTACTCATTTATTTGTCGGTTATCTTTGATATGTGATTGGCTCGACCTATGCATGTAACGTTGACTCTTTGGATTCTTTTAAAACGCTCAATTTGCTCGAGGGCGAGCAAACGCTAAGTAGGTGGTGGTTGATGAGAGTCAACTTCACAATACTCCGGTGCATGTTTTAACCCCCATTCACGACACTTTTGGCTTATATTGGGTAGTTTTAGACTATTTATAGGGTAAAAACACATTGAGCACTCACTTTGAGGTGAACAGTCACATTGATGGAAAACCTCGATATTTTACGATGTTTTTAACCCTTTTCGAGACCTATTTATCTTGTGAAATTATGCTCGGTATGTGTTTGAATGTTGTGATACATGAAATATGCGAGTTTGAACCCGGAAGACAAGGCATGATGTTTAGAGTGGCAAAACCGAAGCCCGGAAATGGAAATTGATAAAAAAATAGTTGTTGCTTTCACCATAAGTTCACTTCATCAGCGGTTTGATCCCTGATACAAGCATTTTATGGACTTGAGGTCTGCATAAAAGTTGTAGACACATGAATGATCTTTCCAACGCACTCTGCATCACTCAAATCGGAGCTCTACACGCAAAGTTATTGCAAAATTACTGAAGACCGTCAACGCATGAAAGTTGCAGAAATTCTAGAGAGGTTACCGGCGTGCGCCGAGACCCTCTGGTGCACGCCGTTAGCATTGAAAATAACAGATTTTTCAGCTTTTTAAACCCCATTTTAGATCTATTATCAATATCTCTCGATTCCATCTTCTTCAACCCCTCCCATAGCTCGACTTCTACCCCTTTTTCTCCCCTAGATTCACTCTTACACCATATTTTACTTAAATTTAGGATAATCTAGTATAGATTTCTACTCAACTCTTCGATTTTGTCATTTTGGGTCCTCTTCACCATCAAATGACATTGGGTGGTGTTGGAGCTTGATGTAATCCGATTTTTGCTACGATTTTGGTAACTAATCTAGTTTTTTTTCTTGTTTCATGGCTTTAATTTCTTGTTTGATGCTTGCTCTTGTAGTTGTAATGAGTAGCTAATTTCTATCATAGCCAAACCATGTGAATATTGAAGAAATCTCCCTCTAATTGATGAAACTGGGAATGTGTAGTGTTTAATTGTTGTTATATTGATGAATTCATGTCTGAAAACTTGTTCTTAATGCTTGAATTAGCTTGTAAACCTAGTTCATGAACACACACCACTTTTATAAATGTATGTTGCGAAGGGGTGTGGCAAAATGGGTTTTAAGATCGTTATTTACAATTGACTGAGTTGTTTAGATCGATTGGGTAACGAGGTTTGTCGGTGTAAATCGAGCGGCTCTAGAGCGTTTATCTTGTTCCGGCCAGTTAAATCCTTAAAGGCGGACTGTTGAACCGGGCAAAGGGTACTAGGTTGTTGCATGGCGTCTAGTACTATCTTAGGAGTTTGGACCCATGAACGAGTCGATATAAGCATTAGGATGGTTGGTTGGTAGTTTACATTCCCAAATAGTCGATTAGAGGGGCAAAAGTATTCAATTGGATCGTGATTTGGCTATGTCTCTTTCTCTTTTTTTATCTCTAGTTTAAATATCATTTTAGTATAATCAAAACTTTAACACACTTGATTAATCTAAACTATGTATGAGAATGGCTTTGGTAGTCGATCGATTCCTTATGGGATACGAACCTTGCTCACCTCTATAGTACTTTTGACCCGGTACTCTGCCGGTTAAGGTTGGATTGCTACTATTTTGGTCATCAAGAGTTATGGGGACAGGAAAATCTAAGTTTTATACCACAATTATCAAGCAAGATTTTGAAGGGTCTGTACTCTTCACCCTAATCGGACTAAATAGACCTAATTTTAACTTGATACAGATTTTCAGTGAGATTTTTAAACAGTATAAAGGCATCACATGCTTAACTCTTATGTTTCAAAGGATAGATCCATGTATATGTATTGTAGTCATCTACAAAGTGGATATAGTAGGATTATCCTGAAACAGATTGTGTTAGTGAGGGACCTCAGACATCAGTGTGAACAAGTTCAAGGACATTGTTGGAAATAAAATTATGTTTTGATGATGATTCATCAGTTATTTAGTTATTATTTTAAACCCCATTTCATGAAGTGTCATAACTAGTCGTATAGTGCAAAGCAAAAAGATGTCTAGTTATTGATGTATAGGATTTAATAGAGTCTGATAATTGTATAAGTAAATCAGACATGCAATGTAATAGTTCTAGGTTCAGAACTGAGAAAATGAGAAACTGACTTGATGATATTAAAAGAACTAAGCTTACAACTGAAGTTTAATCAGTTTGGAAACCTGAATCAGAGCACACCAACTAAAGAGCTGAAGAAGGTAAGTTTGATGAGGGACACATAATCGGTTTACTTATCTAGAACTGAAGAACTGAGGGACACAGACTCAGTTGTAGAAGATTGAAGAACTGAGGGTTCAAACGCAGTTATGAAGATTAAAGTCAAGACTGTAAAGTTAGAATTCAGGTAAGTCTGTGATGGCATGAACTAACTTTATGGATATTGTAAGAAGTTCTATGATACATAAGGACAATGATATCTTAGTTGATTTATGGAATGGTGTACTCTGATTAAGTTACTAATAATCAGATGAAAAATAGAGTACCGAGCCTTTTGAAGAAGCGTAAAAACTCAGTTAATGTTCTAAAGCTGAAAACTAACTAATTCAATAAAACCAGTTTTCATGCTGAGGTCAAGAAAAACTGAAGAGGATCTGACCGTTATAAAGCATACAATTTTATTGGATACACAAAAATGTCAGAAAGGACACTGACATTCATCAGAATAAGCAGGACCACCAACGGATGCAAGGATTCAAATTCAAACTTTCAAATCAACTAACCGTTGGAGAAACCCCTATAAATAGACTACTTCTACCACAACTATAAGTGTGGAGTTCTGAGAATTAAGATATCAAGAAATATGTTAGAAATGTGGAAAGTGAATTAAAAGAACTCCTGCTATTTACCTTGTTGCAAGATCAAGAAATCTTCAAAGTGTTCATAAGCATTCAAAGAAGGATCAAAGATCATACACTTGAAGAAAAATCAAGCTGATCATATTATAAACATTCAGAAAAAGAAGCTCAAATCACAAAGTTGAATCTTAGTTATTGATTCAAGTCTCAACTTTGATTTTATCAAAGGTTTAGACTATGAAACACCAAGAAGGTGTGAAAGATGATTCAAAGGCAACGGAAGACTGTGTTTGTGATGAGCTGGTGAAGAGGCAATTCTACCCTCCAAGGACCAATGGATCAAGCTTAGTTCAGACAATAATACCACCTGTTGAAGACTGAAGCTGGAAGATTGTGAAGCTAGGGATTAGTGAAGGACAATCAGTGTTTAAATTTACTTTGTGTCTTGTAACTGTAAACCTCAAGAACATAGTGAATTTGGACTCCTACATCACAGAGGAAGAGAGGAGTGACAGGATTACACCACCTGGAACCTCTATAATTTCTGTCTTATTTACTTACTTACTTTACGCATTTACACACTACATTATAGTTCTTATCACACTCAGCAAACATAAGAAACTGAGTCTGCACAACATTGCATTTCATCTAGACAAACTGATAAACTCAAGTTTTATGTAAAGTCTTAATTTCATCTGCTGCCTGTTAACTGAATTCAACATTAGTCATGACTGACTTATACTCAGCTAAGTTAGCATAACTCCTCACAAGTTTAAAGCTGAAATTAATCTGGTTCAAGATTCAGTTTTTGGGGACAAGTTTATTCACCCCCTCTATACTTGTGTCAGCCTTTCCAATGGACCAACAATTGGTATCGAAGCGATTATTGTTTCGTAGAGATCCATAGTCAATCTCAATATCGCTTTATCGCTTTAAAATAACTGAGCACCGCTTGTTTCACATTACGACGGTTTTTCAAATATCGATTTTCAAAATCAGATCATGGATACACAAAGATCATCATTAGAAGTTTGATTAATTACTCATTTTTAAGATTTGATGAATGAAAAAGCAAATTGCAGACTCTTGTTGCTGATACTCAAGAAAAGCTGATTGAGACATTCATTGAAGATCCAACCATTACACACAATGAAGGAATTGCTGAAATATTACCCACAAGCTTTGGAGGAAATGATCATGGAAGTGATGAAGAAATCATACTTTTTGGAACTAATCTGATGAGCAACATTGCTGGATCAAATAAAGGCAAGCAGATAATGGAATATGAAGAAGCTTCAACTGAAAATTTATTGACTAACCACCTAGAGGTAAATTCTTCTACATCTAATTGTCACACTGCTATAAACAATCACAGAAATACAAATTTCAATAAAACCTTGGATATACTCATAAAGGAATTAGAGGAAATTCAAAAGAATTATGAAAATGTCAAAAAGGAAAAGGAATTGTTGAAAGCTGAAGTTCTAAGATTGAATGCTGAGATCAACCTTATCAAGGCTAACAAAGTATCTAAGGAGAATTGTTGAACTGATGAATTAGTAGAAGTAATGAACATCACAGAATCATCAGTTGATCCAATTCCCAATGTTCGATTCAAACCAGAAAACCATTTGGAGACGTAATGTGTTTAGGGTTTGACAATCAACATAATTCTAAGTTCGAACTAAGTCACCAAACATAAGTTTGTTCTTTGCACAAAAGTCGAACTCGTAAAACCGATAAATTTGTTAGAATCGACAAAACTCAAAGACAAAACCTCAAACAAAAGCGACAAAATCAGAAATTAGTTGGTGACAATTCACAAACTGACAGATTCTACAGAAAGAATCAGAAGGCTGGAAAGGGCAGAACTGATCAGAGATCAGTTAAAAGGACATTCAAGTCATATCCATCAAAGAATGATAATTAGTCATGGAACACCAGATTCAGGGGGAAAGGAAGACTTTTTCCCACTGATGAAGACTGAATGGACCAATGATCACTCAGTCACACACAATTTTCAAGGATAAGACGTTCAAGTCGAAAAAGAAAATTTTTGTGAAAACTGACTTTACTCAGTCAAAATATCAAGAAAGGTATACAGACAATATGGAGGTTAAGGCCAAGATCAACAAGCCATTATCAAAGAACTCTAGAAAACCAAAAACTAATCAAAAAGGACCCAAACAAATATGGGTACCAAAAATTTATCAATTTGTTTTGCAGGAGAAAATCAAAAGCTGAGAAAACTGAGAATCAGTAATTCTCAAAACTGAGTCATATTTTCAACGATGTTTTGGAGCTGATCAAAAGGACAACTGATCTACGTTCTGGATAGGATCAAAGCTAAACCGTTACAGCTGGAGATACACCGTATCTACTGCATTTACTGATACAAGCTACGGTTGACAGAAATTGAAGGATGCAGGTTCTTAGATCTAAACGAATTAGATCTACGCGCAGCGGATGGATCACGATTTATGTATCAAAACACATAATTAAAGGACTTAAACTACTACAAAGGGGTTTAAGATTATGGTACCAATAACGGGAAGAGAAGCCTTGATCTTCCGATGTGTTCTCCAAACGGCGGTTGGTGGACACCCTTCTTGATACACGAACCTCCTTGATATGCAACACCAAGAAAAACTCAACATTTTTCTTCTTCCAAAAACCCTAGGCAAGAAAACTAATTTTTTCTCTCCTTTTAATGTGGTGAAGTCGAAATTTCCAATGCCATTTACCCTTGGAATAACTCTCCTTTTATAGGAGAGTAAATCCTAACCTCCAAGTATTAATTAAATAATTAATTAACCAAAATAAAAAGATATTTTCCTTAATGACTAATTGTGACATGTATTGACCAATAGGAAATCAAATAACAAGTCATCCAACCAATCATATAACAAGAATATCTTTTATTTTCCACATCACAAAAAAATTAATTGTTGTGATAAATATTGGAGAATAGGCGCCACACTAGGGTTTGCAAGCCCACATAAAATGTCTTTTATGTGTAATATATTATTTAGCCCAACTAAATAATATCCATGCATATCAATTAATTAGCCCAGCCAATTAATTATCACTGAGGCCCAAGTAACAAGATTATTAGTCCGAATTACAGAAGCCACATCGGGGACCATGGACCTATAACCAGTAGCTCCAATAATTAATTATTCGCTCGAGCGAATAAGTACATTAATTATTAATTCGGGATTACATACCATAAACCCGTGAATCGAACTCTACCGATTATAGATGTATACTTATACTCAACCCATGTAGAGTGAATAAGCGTCCATTGATATAATCACTACATACGGATTAACCTCTCATAGATCATCCATTCTCGAGTGGGAAGTCTCCGTGAACCCGACTTTCGAAATATCTTATCCTTATTTACCATCAACCCCTGATGATCAATTAGTACGCATATCCGACTAGTAGCTAATTAGTCAAATGCGAAACTCCCGGGATCGATCACTTTCTTAGGGCTAACAAATAAGGGATCATTTCTCTACTTCCCGCAGGAAGGAATGGATTCCATGTCTCGTGAAAATCGTAAACTACTCACTCATCCGGAGATAGTGCCAATGAGAAGTGGCTTGGAACACATATTAAAGTGAACCGTAACTAACACATCAAACACTACCCCGGGACAAGCAGCACCCTGTGATCACCTCAGGATTAAGGTTTATCCATATATGATCATCTAATGATTTAATAAGATTCCTCGATTACGGAATTATACCGAGAAATTCAGATTAAATCGGTCCAGTCCTATATGAATGCCATCATATATAAATGCCCCACGTAGGTACCTTCTACCGACAGTCCGGATAAGACTATCACACTCTAAGGTGTTCTGGGCGCATTATTGGTGTTTTAATCAAGAGACCCTAAACTCTGATTAAGTTCACCACGGTCTAACAGTTTAAGCATATCTCCACTAACTCAATCCTCTCGTGTAATCCATACGCTGAGTTAAGTGGTTACATACAGATATACTTAGGGTTTGCAGCAGTGTATTACTTTACAAGCACAAAGCAAGTAATAAGGTGAGATAAATTCTGTCATTCATTATTAAAAACAATTACACAAATTGTCTTTCGGGCACTACACCTAACAATCTCCCACTTGCACAAAATGACAAGCAACGATTGTTTTTAGAGCACACCCTTTCTCATCTTTCTTTATTCTAGTGTGGGGGGGGGGGGTCGAAATTTTGCCTTGCAATTTCCCTTGGAATAACTCTCCTTTTATAGGAGAGTAAATCCTTGGCCTCCAAGTTTCTAATTAATTAAATAAATAATTAAAAAGAAATCACAATAAATGATAATTCCATTTATAAAAGATTGTGATTAATCAATCAATCAATTACAAATCAATTATCTTTTATTAATTAATTATTTAACAAGTAAATAATTAATCACACAAGAAAATCAATTCTTGCCCTTTTAATAGCTAGGGGCGCCACACACTAGGGTTTTAGGCCCACGAAAATGTCTTTTTCTGTGTATTATATTATTCACCCAACTAAATAATATTTTGCATATCAATTAATTAGCCCACCAATTAATTATCATCACCGAGGCCCAAAAGCAGGAAAAACATCCGAATTACAGGAGCCACATCGGGGACCATGGACCTATAACCATGTAGCTCCAATAATTAATTATTCATCGAATGTAATAAGTACATTAATTATTAATTCCGGGATTACGCCACCATAAACTCAAAATCGAACTCTACCGATTATAGATATATACTTATACACAACCCATAAAGTGAATAAGCGTCCATTGATATAATCACTACATACGGATTAACCCTCCATAGATCGTCCCATTCTCGAGTGGGAAGTCTCCGTGAACCCGACTCAGAATATCTTATCCTTATTTACCATCAACCCCCTGATGATCAATTAGGTTATATATGTATATGGTGTAACAAATGGGAGATTGTTATCCTAACAATAACAAGTGGGAGATTGTTAGGTTATGAACAGAAAGGGTGTGCTCTAAAAACAATCGTTGCTTGTCATTTCGTACAAGTGGGAGATTGTTAGGTGTAGTGCCCGAAAGACAATTTGTGTAATTGTTTTTAATGGATGACAAATTTATCTCACCTTATTACTTGCTTTGTGCTTGTAAGTAATACACTCTCACAGCAAACCCTAAGTATATCAAGATGTAATCGCTTAACTCGAAGGCATGGCATGCACGTGAGGATTGAGTTAGTGGTGATATACTTAAATCTGTTAGTCCGTGGTGAACTTAATCGAGTTTAGGGTCTCTTGATTAAAACACCAATAATGCGCCTTGAAACACCTTAGGGTGTGATAGTCTTATCCGGACTGCCGGTAGAGGGTACCTACGTAGGGCATTTATATATGATGGCATTCATATAGGAATTTGGACCGATTTAATCTGAATTTCTCGGTATAATTCCGTAATCGAGGAATCTTATTAAATCATTAGATGATCATATATGGATCAATCTTAATCCCGAGGTGATCACGGGATCTTTGCTTGTCCCGGGTATTGTTTGATGTGTTAGTTACGGTTCACTTTAATATGTGTTCCAAGCCACTTCTCATTGGCACTATCTCCGGATGAGTGAGTAGTTCTCGATTTTCACGAGACATGGAATCCATTCCTTCCTGCGGGAAGTAGAGAGACTGTCCCCTTATTTGTTAGCCCTAAGAAAGTGATCGATCCCGGAGTTCACATTTGACTAATTAGCTACTAGTCGATATGTGTGCTAATTGATCATTAGGGGTTAATGGTAAATAAGGATAAGATATTCTCGAGTCGGGTTCACGGAGACTTCCCACGAGAATGGACGATCTATGGAGGGTTAATCCGTATGTAGTGATTATATCAATGGACGCTTATTCACTCTATGGGTTGAGTATAAGTATACATCTATAATCGGTAGAGTTCGATTTGGGTTTATGGTGGCGTAATCCGGAATTAATAATTTATATTCTGCTTGATGAATATTAATTATTGGAGCTACTGATTATAGTCCATGGTCCCGATGTGGCTTCGTAATTCGGACTAATAATCTTGTTACTTGGGCCTCAGTGATAATTAATTGGCTAGGCTGATTAATTGATATGCATGAATATTATTTAGTTGGACTAAATAATATTATACACATAAAAGACATTTTATGTGGGCTTTTTATACCCTAATGTGGCGCCATTTTTAAGTTCTTTTTAGCACAAGAATTAATTTTCTTGTGTTATGGAAAATAAAAGATATTCTTGTTATATGATTGGTTGGATGACTTGTTATTTGATTTCCTATTGGTCAATACATGTCACAATTAGTCATTAAGGAAAATATCTTTTTATTTTGTTTAATTAATTATTTGTTTAATTAATTAATACTTGGAGACCAAGGATTTACTCTCCTATAAAAGGAGAGTTATTCCAAGGGTAAATGGCATTGGAAATTTCGACTTCACCACATCAAAAGAGAGAAAAAATTTGTTTCTCTTGTCTAGGGTTTTAGAAGAAGAAAAACTCTAAGTTTTTCTTGGTGTTGCATATCGAGGAGGTTCGTGTATCAAGAAGGGTGTCCACCAACCGCCGTTTGGAGAACACATCGGAAGATCTTGGCTTCTCTTCCTACTATTGGTAATATGATCTAAACCCCCTTGTAGTACTTAAGTCCTTTAATTATGAATTGTGTCATATAAATCGTGATCCATCCGCTGCGCATAGATCTAACTCGTTTAGATCTAAGAACCTGCATCCTTCATGTGGTATCGGAGCAAGGTTCCACGATTTATATAGTCATAATCGTAGTTAAACGATTTAAAGGAGTGGAATTGCATGTAGGTATTTTTTTTTTTACTTAGTTTATGCATTGATGTGATTAAAATTGTTATGGTTGAAGAGATGGATTGGGGTTGGCATCGTTTACCCGTTAGATCTATTGTAAACTCATATGAACGATGAAAATTCGTTCATATGAGTATAAAATTATGTAATTTATTTTTATTGCAATTTTAATTTCCGAGAAAATAGATCCGCTTAGTAAATTTGTTTAGATTTTTCGTTTTCCCGTTGATCGAGCCGTTAAAAAGAAGATCCCTCCGGTCAAAATCAAGATTGGAAGTTGGTTGGATCAGAGTCCGTTTGGATGTCCGTTCGTTGCTGCAAAGAAGCTGCTGTAACAGAAAAACGCAGCTATAATGGGTTCAATGTTGAGACAAGAAGTTTCTCCTACCCATGACCCCATCTTGTTTCTTCAGCTTGCTTTTTCCTCTACTTTTTTTGCTGGTCTTTTCCAAGCCGCTTTAGGATTCCTCAGGTACTTTTTGACCAATATTTTTTTTTTTTTATATAACTCTTACATCAAGCGTAATGCATTTTAGTCTAATAAAATACGTGAAAAACAGTAGAAATGTGTGGATATATTACAACAATCATACGATAAAATCATTTTATACAGTTCGGATGAACTTTTATTATTATTAGGGGGATTATGTGTGTGTTTTTTTAATTGTTGAATGATTTTCCAAATGGGATTGGTCATTTTCTCTTCTTACCCTTCTTATGTTCAAGGTGTCAACTTTTTTTCTATTTGAAAGGATAAACATACAATTATTTAATCAGACACTTCAATCATTTAAAATGGTTAATTAACAATCCCACAAAATTTGGCGTCGATCAGAGTCCGTTTGGATGTCCGTTCGTTCTTTGCAAAGAAGTCTCTCTTTATGTGAAAAACGCAGGATTCACGAAACCCTATCTGTGACTTCCTCGAATTTCTGGGAGAGTTTCAACCGTTGAAACACAAATCCAACCGGTCAGATTTATAAATATGGAGTTTTGTACGTGGAATAAAAATTTCAGGCCGATCGGGTTTCATCTCGATTCTCGATCGTCAGTGGGAATTCATTGATGCGCTGCTGTAAAAGTCAGATTCAGCAGCAAGTTGGGCGGCTCTCTGGAGAAGATTGACAAGTCAAAGCTCCGATCCAACCGTCCATCTTGAAGTCCGCAGAATGAAGATCAGATCTGGAAAGTTTCGTCCCGATCCGAGTTCGTTTGGTTTGCCGATCGTCGAAAATTTTGAACAGCTGCAGATTTTGTTAGAAAGTAGTAAACCCTAGTTAGGGTTTCGTTATTTATTTTCTAATAGGTTAGATACGGGGGTGCCAACGGTCCATCTTGATGTTTATTTTCCGCACTATACATGTTTAGATTGTATGAGTAGAACTGGAAAATTGCCATGACATGCATCATATCATGAATTCCACTCCATATGCATACATGTAGAAATTAATTCGAGGAATTAGTTAGGCATGTATAAAACACACGATTAGTTTTAATTAATTGTTTGATATTAATTAGAAACTAATTAGGGTAAAAACCGAGGAACACGGGTTTTTTCAATCGTCGAGGTTGGGTGATGGATTCTCGGTGAATCCCACTCTGCGAAAGCATAAGGAGTAAAATCCGAAACCTCGTGGTTAAGGTGTTGGATTCTCGGTGAATTCCACCTTACCTAAGACGAGATTACGTTTTTGTTCCGTAGTGTCTACGTGAAAGTTTGATGTTTAAGGACCCGGATAATCACGGGCAAACGAGGTTGAAAGTGGATTAACCACGGTTGGGTGGTCAACGGTAGCTACGGCTCAATCGACTTCACCTCCACGTGTGGCGTTTGCACGAAGTGCAGCAATCTTGAGCCATCCAAAGAGCCCGCTGCGGCTCGGCGGAGCTCTTCTAGCCTTGACCCGTCCGGCGGCCACATATGTTCTAACGAATAGGTCGGGTGGGCTAGCCCACATAACCGACAACATTCGGGCCTGTGATTTATCATTCCTTAATGTAACATCAAGTCCAAAACGTGATCGATAAACCCACCACTTTTTAAAATATTGAGTGGGAGCGGGAAGGCGGCAGCCAACCCCACGGCCTCTACTATTGACACAAGCAACGTGAGAGAATGGTGACGCCTCGTGCGGCCTGGGACCGGCCTCCTGAAGAAGCCTTCACACGCTATCAAAATTCAAGGCTTGGTCTCCGAAAGGATAGGATTTTGGGTACTCGCCGGGTCAGCGACCGACCACTAGGCGGCATACTAAAGTCTACACTGAAAATCTGAAATAGTAGGTCACACTCATTATGGGTATTTTTTGGTAATACCTTGGCTGGAAAAGAAAGGTAATCGGGGATTAAAGTTGGATGTTTGATTCCACTTTAATCATCGAGAGAGAAAGATCTCAATTTAGTCGTCACCTCTTTGACCTACCCTAAGGCGGCACTGAGGTGTGAGACTAAGTCCTTGGAACGGTAGGATAGACTATAAGTAATTAGTTTATAGTTCCTAAAATTTATTAGTAGTGTATGAGCTTGAATTTAATTTACTGTCATTTTACTTTACAGCATCATGTCGTCTCAGATTTCTTTACTGTTAAATGATAAGTTGACCGGAAACAATTTTTCAAAGTGGAAAAGTAACCTCAACGTTGTTCTCGTCTTTGAGAATGTTCAACACACCTTGACTTGGCTATTCCAAAGACTTACCGCTCGATCTACTAAAACCGAAAAAGAAAATCGGCGAAGTGGGTGAGGCGGATAATAAAGCGCGAGGCATCATGTTAGCCTCAATGTCGGAGATCATAAGGACCAAATGTGAGAACCTTGCCAGCGCTTGCAAAAGAAATGATGCGAAGACTTGTTTCCATGTTCGGCTCACCTTCGATCAGGCCCGACATGAGGTCAGTCGGGATGGTGATTAACGCGAAGATGAGGAAGGGGTCGATCGATGGCGGGTCATGTAATGAACATGATCAATTACTTGGCGATCTTTGAGACTCACGGTTCCAAGTTCGACGAAGTGACTCGGGTGAGCATGATTCTCGAATCACTGTCACTGATTTCCTCCGATTCAAGACCAACTACGTCATCAACAAGCTTAAGTTTGACTTGACGCGGTTGATAAATGAGCTCGCAGATATTCGAGGTTTCAGGTCTAACAACCGGGCCGAGAGGGAAAAGAAAGCTGAAGCCAATTTGGCTGAGGCTAAGTCGTCAAACAAAGGGACAAAGGAAAGCCGAAAGCCAAGCTTTGTGAAAGAACAGAATCAAAACCCATGAAGAAGAAAGGAAAAAGGCAACTCCTTCCAAACCTAAAGGTAAGTGCTTTCCTTGTGGAGAATTAGGGCATTGGCGCAAGCATTGCCGAAACATCTCAAAGAGGTGAAGGAAGGAAAGGGCGAGGCAAACAAGGCGCGAGGATAAGGCAGGTAATTTACTTGTCTTGGAATCCTACAGATGTAGCTAAAGATGTATCAACTTGATATCTTTGGATTAGGAGCTACTAACCGTGTTTGTTCTTCTTTGCGAGATCCTTAGTTCATATGAGGAGCTAGAGGAAGGGGCACAAGTGATGAGAGTTGGCAAGCGGGCGAGTGGTTTCAAACAAGAAGCGATGGGAGTAGTTAGTTTAATGTTTGGAAATAAAGTCCTAAAGTTGGACCATGTCTTTTATATTCCTCATTTTAGAAGAAATTTAATTTCAATGTACATTTTGCAAGAACAATTGTATTCTTTATCTATTGAGTATAATAAGATTGTTATTTCGAGAAATGGGCGTGACTTATGTTCTGCAATGTTAGAAAGCGGATTGTATGTCATTAAACCAACCGATACTCCAACGCTTATCTGAAAATGTTTAGAATAGCACATCAAAGTTACGCTAAAAGCGCGAAAGTTTCTCATGAAGATAAAACATATCTTTGGCACCTTAGGCTAGGTCATATTTCCTTGGAAAGAATCAAAAGACTGGCCAAAGACGGTCCCTTAAGTGAGTTATCTGTTGACTCATTGCCGATCTGCGAATCTTGCACCGGAGGGAAAAATGACTAAGCGTCCCTTCATGTCAAAGGGTAATAGGGCCAAAGAACCTCTAGAATTGATACATTCAGATCTGTGTGGTCCGATGAATGTATGCAGGCTAGAGGCGGATTTGAGTATTTTGTGACTTTCATTGTGACTACTCAAGATTCGGATATGTTTATCTATCTGAGGAAATCTGAAGCTTTTGGAAAGTTTAAGGAATTCCGGTAGAAGCCGAAAAGCGATTGGGCAAGTCTTTGAAATGCCTTCGCTCGATCGCGGAGGTGAGTACATGAATCTGATTTCACCGACTATCTTTTGGAACATGGGATTTGTTCCCAGCGTTACTGCGCCCGAGCGCCTCGGCCAAAAGCGGAGTTCTTTGGCGGAGAAACAGACTTTAATAGACATGGTCGAGATCCATGATGAGCTATGCGTCATTTGCCGATTTCTTTTTGGGGACATGCCTTAAAAATGCAGGTCCACATTCTAAATGTGGTGCCGTCAAAGTCTGTCGAGAAAACGCCTCTTGAGTTATGGAGTGGGAGTAAACCTAGTTTGCGTCACTACCGTATATGGGGGTGTCCGGCACATGTGCTGGTTGACAAGACTAGCAAATTGCAAGCACGTACGAAAGTATGTCTGTTTGTAGGGTATGCAAAAGGGACACGAGGAGGTTTCTTCTATGATCCAGAAGATCAGAAGGTTATAGTTTCGACTAATGCCACTTTTCTCGAGGATCAGTACATGAAGGACTTCAAGCCTCGGAGCAAAGTTGTACTCGAGGAGTTACTTTCTGATGAAGTCAGACCACGGGTGACACCTAGTGTCACAAACAACACCACTGATACACCTGTCGACCCTGACAGTCCTAGACCACTCAGACGTACCACCAGAGTGGTTCGGCCACCAGTGCGGTACGGCATGCAACCAGAGGCAAATATCGCCATCTCTGATGGAGTGGAGGATGATCCATTGTCCTATCGCGGGCAATGAATGATTACGATAAAGACATGTGGGTTGAGGCGATGAATCGGAGATGGAGTCGATGTACTCCAACTCGATCTGAGACTTGTGGATTGCCCTGAGGTGTACAACCCATAGGCGATGAAATGGATCTACAAGAGAAAGCGAGGAGTGGATGGAAAGGTTGAAACCTTTAAAGCTCGGCTAGTGGCGAAAGGCTACACACAGAGAGAGAGAATCGATTATGAAGAAACCTTCTCCCCTGTGGCAATCTTTGAAATCCATTCGGATCCTCCTCTCAATTCTTTGCATGTCTAGATTATGAGGTGCAGCGGATGGATGTCAAGACAAACGACCTTCCTAAACGGCTATCTTGACGAAGAAATATATATCGACAACGGTAGGATTTGTCGAGAAAGGCCAAGAGCACAAAGTGTGCAAGTTGCTCAAATCCATTTATGGGTTAAAGCAAGCATCTCGGTCTTGGAATCATAGATTTGATGAAACAGTCAAGTCATATGGTTTGAACAAAACTTTGATGAGCCTTGTGTATACAAGAAGGTCGTCAAAGATCGGGTGGTGTTCTTAATATTGTATGTTGATGACATTACGCTAATTGGACCCAATAAGGGGATGTTGTCGGATGTGAAAAATTGGTTATCCATAATTCCAAATGAAAGATTTGGGAGGCGAGTTATATTACAGGGATCCAAGTTATACGGGATCGCAAGAATAAGATGTTGGCTTTGTCCCAAGCATCTTACATAGATAAGATGTTGTTGCGTTCTGACATGATGAATGCGAAGAAGGGTTTCCTACCTACCCGTCACGGCATTCAACTCTCTAGAAGCGATCTCCACAGGACTCACGAGGAAATTGAGAGTATGGGGCCGAATACCATATGCTTGGTCATTGGTAGTCGATGTATGCTATGTTGTGTACTAGACCGGACATCTGTTATGGCGTGGGTTTGGTCGGCCGTTTTCAGTCCAATCCAGTATGGAACATTGGGCGGCGAAGAAGAATCTCCTCAAGTATCTTAAGAGAACGAGGAATTATATGCTTGTATATTCGGTGCGAACACGGATATAGCGAGTACAACTGATTCGACTTTCGATCGAGATAAGGATGATCGTAAATCGACATCAGGCTCGGTGTTTACTCCGGGGCGGAGCAATAGTGCGGAGAAGCGTCAAGCAATCCAAGATGCGGCCGACTCAACTATGGAAGCCGAATACATAGCGACCTCTCGAGGCGGCTAAGAAGCGGTATGGCTCAAGAAGTTCTGGGAGATTTAGGGTAATCCCAAATCCGAGAAAGTCCGATCGTCTCTCTACTTGTGACAACAACGGGGCCGTGTCGAATTCGAAGAACCCGAAGTCACCAAAAGTCAAAGCATATAGAGAGAAAGTACCACTTGATCGGAGAGATTGCTCAAAGAGGAGACATTTCCGTCACGAAAATCCTCGGCCGACAACCTTGTGATCCGTTTACAAAGGCGCTTTCCATTGAGGTCTTTAACAGGCACTTGGAAAATATGGGTATTCGAGACATGAGTCATTTGCTTTAGAGCAAGTGGGAGATGTAGTTCTAGCTGTAATAGTTAAGGGTGTGCTCTAAAACAATTATTACTTGTCATTCGTGCAAGTGGGAGATTGTTAGGTGTAGTGCCGAAAGACAATTTTGTAATTGTTTTAATTAATAAATGATGATTTTATTATGCTTCTTATTTGCTTTGTGCTTATATAATATACACTCACGCAAACCCTAAGTATATCGAGTATGTAACCACTTAACTCGGTGTATGGAATGCACGAGAGGATTGAGTTAGTGGTGATATACTTAAAGCTGATAGTCCGTGGTGAACTTAATCGAGTTTAGGGTCTCTTGATTAAAACACCAATAATGCGCCCCGAACACCTTAGGGTGTGATAGTCTTATCCGGATTTGTCGGTAAAGGGTACCTTACGTGGGGCATTTATATATGATGGCATTCATATAGGGTTGGACCGATTTAATCGAATTTCTCGATATAATTCCGTAATCAAGGAATCTTATTAAATCATTAGATGATCATATATGGATCAACCTTAATCTGAGGTGATCACAGTGCTGCTTGTCCCGGGTAGTGTTTGATGTGTTAGTTACGGTTCACTTAAATATGTGTTCCAAGCCACTTCTCATTGGCACTATCTCCGGATGAGTGAGTAGTTCGATCTTCACAGACATGGAATCCATTCCTTCTGCGGGAAGTAGAGAGCAATCCCTTATTTGTTAGCCTTAAGAAAGTGATCGATCGGCGAGTTCACATTTGACTAATTAGCTACTAGTCGATATGTGTACTAATTGATCATCGAGGGGTTAATGGTAAATAAGGATAAGATATTACAGTGCAGTTCACGGAGACTTCTACTCGAAATGGACGATCTATGGAGGGTTAATCCGTATGTAGTGATTATATCAATGGACACTTATTCACTCGATGGGTTGAGTATAAGTATACATCTATAATCGGTAGAGTTCGATTCGGGTTTATGGTGGCGTAATCCCGAATTAATAATTAATGTGTTTATTACATTCGATGAATAATTAATTATTAGAGCTTCGATTTATAGTCCATGGTCCCCGATGTGGCTTCTATAATTCGGACAAATAATCTTGATATTTGGGCCTCAGATATAATTAATTGGCTGGGCTAATTAATTGATATGCATGTATATTGTTTAGTTGGGCTAAATAATATAATACACATAAAAGACATTTTATGTGGGCTTGGAAACCCTAGAGAAATGGCGCCTCACCCTTTTTTATTATCATAAGAATTATTTTTTGTGATATGGAAAATAAAAGATATTCTTGTTATATGATTGGTTGGATGACTTGTTATTTGATTTCCTATTGGTCAATACATGTCACAATTAATCATTAAGGAAAATATCTTTTTATTTTGTTTAATTAATTATTTATTTAATTAATTAAAACTTGGAGGCCAAGGATTTACTCTCCTATAAAAGGAGAGTTATTCCAAGAAATTGCATTGGCAATTTTAGAGTTTCACACCACAAATAAAGAGAAAAATTTGTTCTTTCTTGTCTAGGGTTTTGTAGAAGAAAAAAACTCTAAGTTTTTCTTGAGTGTTGCATATCAAGGAGGCTTGAGTATCAAGAAGGGTGTCCACCAACCGCCGTTTGGAGAACACATCGGAAGATCAAAGCGTCTCTTCCTAATATTGGTAACTTGATTTTAACCCCCTTGTAGTTTGTTTAAGTCCTTTAATTATGCGTTATGTTATGTAAATCGTGATCCATCCGCTGCGTATAGATCTGACATTGTTAGATCTAAGAACCTGCATCCTTAATGTGGTAGCAGAAAATAGAGTTATGGTAAAAGCTGAATAGGTATGTGTAACACATCTAAAACTATTAAAGGTAAAAGGTTTCCGTATTCAGATAAACGACCCTTCAATATCTATTAATTAGTGCATATATCCTGAGATAAGACCTGACGATCACTAAGGGTGATTCCTATCTCCCGATCTAAGAACACTATCTCAAAGGAACAATGACTAAGTTTCCTTTCAATCGGGAGAGGGTAATAGATTTGAAGGGGTAACATAGCTTGTTCATCATGACCTTCGGGTCTAGTGAGAGACACAAGCTAGTGGGAGTTTTTGAGTGGTGACATTTTGTCGATAACTACTCAAAGCGCGATTTAGTTTATCAAAAGAATACGAGGAGGATTCTCGATTTTAGCGAGAGAATAGAGTATTCCATGCTCATAAATAGGCTATAGCATAGTCTTGGGGCGATGCTCGGCCTGCCTCCTAGTGGAGCGTTTCTCACCGAAAAAAGAAACCATAGACTTGCCCTATATAGTTATTGATGTACTACAATACAACTGCTAAACTCGATTAAGATAATTGGTTGCAAAATAACGGTTAACATTATTATGTAAACCGAGAAGTCTACCTAGAAGATGCTAGTGAATTTATGGATAAGGAGTGAATTCGGTTCACACCACTTCCGTAAATGTAGGCATTTAGCATTTAATGCTTGAAGGTAGGGCTGGAGATTTTATATATGTTCGATTTTGACTGATTAGCTCGTGAAATGCCTTAATGAGAAGAGTGAAGGTTGGTTGTAAGATTCTTGAGATCGAAAAGTGACGGTTGGTATTCACAAATTCTTCCGATAGAATCTATAAATAATGACCTTAGACCTTGAGTACGATTTACCCAAAGGAAGTTACTATCTCGATTTAATCGGACCACGTCCAACATTAGTTGTTGGTGATTACACCGATAAATACTACTAGATCAGAATGTCAATCCACCCAAGACACTGTGGGAGTATGGTTTAACCATTGACCCATTGTGATTTTGTGGACTTTATAATCTGCTAGGGTGATTGATAACCTATGGCTCTTGGTGGGTCAGATAGGATTACGATTATAGAGGTTGGTTTGAAAACCTTAACCCTGTGAATGGAGTTTTGGTACTCCGATTACATTGACCTCTTGTAGAACCACACAGTGTCTCAGCCCGAGTGGGAGCAATTGGATCTACACGGAAAGAGTCGAATGAATAGGAAAGTTTAAACTTTCAACAAAGTTGAGTGGTATAGGGGTGATTCCTGACAACTAGAGAGTTAACCGGACCTTGAACTCTCTCACCACTCGCCTTGCTAGATTTAGATTAAAAGCGAGAAAAATAGGGTGATTCCACGAGACTTTCTTGCCGAACAACGGAATCAATTCATTGAAACGAAAGGGTTTTAGCTAAGAATGAATAACGGATTAGTTACAAAGCGTAAGATAGGGGTGATTCCTAAGACCTTTTTGCGAGACTAACGATATCTTAATTCATTCGAAAGAACCTTTGGTAGGAGGCACTGCCATGGCTTATATCCTTTGTAGATTTAAGAGAACCTCTCGGTCATTTAAAAGTCACATGTTTTAAAATATGTGGACTTGACCAAAATATTGATAAGTCTTTAGTAGACTGAAATCAATATTGGTAAAGTAGTAGTATTAGTGTTCATGAATGATAACACTGAAACGGTTGGAAACAACATGTGTGTGCTATCTGAAGTCAGAAACTGACACGCCAAAATTCTCTGGATGAGAGAATTGGACTATATTCTAAGAATTTGATTCGGTCAAATTCACGAGAATGAGTCATTGGATATCCCACCGATCTTATTGAATAAGATGATTATGCATATACGGTTGCAGCATTCAACGAGAGTAGTCCTACCTTACCTCTCAGGAATGATTCTCTAAATCATTATTTACGGATATGTTTATCTCCGAATAGGTGTCAGTGGTGTTAATTGATTTACCATTAACGCTTTCCATTGTATACTTATACTCAACCCATAGAGTGAATAAGCGTCCATTGATATAATCACTACATACGGATTAACCCTCCATAGACTGTCCATTCTGAGTGGGAAGTCTCCGTGAACCCGACTCAGAATATCTTATCCTTATTTACCATCAACCCCCTGATGACTAAATCAATTGACTTTACCGCTTAGATCTTCCTTCATAACCTAACAATCTCTAAATCATTATTTACGGATATGTTAATGGTAAATCAATTAACTCACTTAAGATATACAACGGCTCCCACTTGTGGGAATTATTTACCATCAATCCCCTGATGACAGTCCAGTGATCATATTTACACAAATTCGTTCATATGAGTATAGGAAATTATGTAATTTATGTATTATTGCAATTTTAATTTCCAGAAAATAGATCTGTACATTAGCTGTTTAGTCTTTTCGTGTTTTCCGTTGTTTGAGCCGTTAAAACGAAGATCCCTCCGGTCAGAATCAAGATTGGAAGTTGATGAACAATCCCACAAATTTTGGTGTCGATCAGAGTCCGTTTGGGTTTCCGTTCGTTGCTGCGAAGTGGTGGCTGTAACAGAAAAACGCAGGATTCACAGAAACCCTAACTGTGACTTCTTCGATTTTCTGGGAACAATTGGACCGTTCAAATTAAAATCCGACCGGTCAGATCGATAATCATGGAGTTTTGGACGTGAGATAAAAGTTTCAGGACGATCGGGATTCATCTTCATCCCCGATCGATCTCGGGAAGTATATGATGCACTGCTGTGAGAGTCTGTTTCAGCAGCAAGTTGGGCGGCTCACTGAGGAAGATTGACAATTCAAAGTTCCGATCCGACCGTCCATCTTGAAGTCCGAAGAATGAGGATCAGATCTGGAAATTTTCGTCCTGATCCAAGTTCGTTTGATATGCCGATCATCGAAGATTCTTAACAGCTGCAGATTAGGGTTTTAATTTATTTTCGAATAGATTAGTTACGAAGTGCCGCCAACGGTCCATCTCGGTGTTTATTTTCCGCACTAGTATACATGTGTAGATTGTATGAGTAGAATCGGAAAATCGCCATGACATGCATCATATCATGAATTCCACTCCATATGCATACATGTAGAAATTAATTCGAGGAATTAGTTAGGCATGTAAAAAACACGATTAGTTTTAATTAATTGTTTGATATTAATTAGAAACTAATTAGGTAAAAACCGAGGAACACGGGTTTTTCAATCGTCGAGGTTGGGTGATGGATTCTCGGTGAATCCCACTCTGCGAAAGCATAAGGAGTAAAATCCCGAAACCTCGTGGTTAAGGTGTTGGATTCTCGGTGAATTCCACCTTACCTAAGACGAGATTACGTTTTTGTTCCGTAGTGTCTACGTGAAAGTTTGATGATTAAGGATTGGATAATCACGGGCAAACAGGTTCGGAAGTGGTTTAACCACGGTTGGGTGGTCAATAGTAGCTACGGCTCAATCGACTTCACCCTCCACGTGTGGCGTTTGCACGGGGGTCTGGCAATACTGAGCCATCCGAAGAGCCACTACGGCTCAACGGACCTCTCCTAGCCTTGACCCGTCCGACGGCCACATATGTTCTAACGAATAGGTCGGGTGGGCTAGCCCACATAACCGACAACATTCGGGCCTATGATTTATTGTTCCTTAATGTAACATCAAGTCCAAAACGTGATCGATAAACCCACCACTTTTTCAAAATATTGAGTGGGAGCGGGAGGCGACAACCGACCCCACGGCCTCTCTTTGTGACACAAGCAACGTGAGAGAATGGTGACGCCTCGTGCCGGCACAGGACCGGCCTCCCAAAGGAAGGCCTTCACCGCTATCAAAATTCAAGGCTTGGTCTCCGAAAGGATAGGATTTTGGGTACTCGTCGGGTCACCGACCGACCCTAAGCGGCTTGCACTCTCGGTCTACCTAAAAATCGAGGCAGAGGGTCACACTCATAAAGGGTATTTTTGGTAGTACCTTGGCTGAAAAAGGAAAGGTGATTGACGATCACAAATGAGATGTTCGATTCTCAATCGATCTTCAATATTAATCGAAACCTCTTTGACCTACCCTAAGGCGACAGCGAGGCATTAGATTAAATCCTTGGAGCAGTAGGATAGACTATAAGTACTTAGTTTATGTTCCTAAAATTTTAGTAGTGTATGATTTGGATTTATTTTACATCAATTTTATTTACAATCTGTTATAAATATCTCTCTAGGTGCTAGGCTCTAGTGTAAAATTGACTAGTAATGGCTTCGTTAAAAGTGGTAAGTAACTAGAACGTTGTACTTATTGATCTTACATGCAATTAATTTTTCGGAAGAGATATTTCTCTTGAGCCTTCAAAACTTAAGTGACGTAAATAAGTATGTCACTGTTGTCAATCGTGTTGAACGATAGACAACTGTAGTCAGTTTGAAAGATGATTGGGACGATAAAATTCTTCTAGTGAATTTTAATGGTGTAGTGTCTACACAAGAAATTTTCTAATAGAAAAATTGGAGAATCATAAATTGAAGTGTCATTAGTTAGGCGGTATTTGGAACCGATAAACTAGTGGGAGCTTTTATCTTATGTTTTTCTAATTTATTAGAAAATTAGTCCCACTGAGTAACGCTTTTATTAGACATCCCACGGTTCACGAATAGTGTCTACTCAATTGAATCTGCTAGTTCAAGACTATTTCCTTTTAAGGAAAGTTGAGAATGGGAAAGAATGTCTATAAGTGTTAATCATCTTAACTAAAGTTTTGAGGCTAAACCGAAACATTAATTAAAGAAAGTATAGGATAAGGAAAGTGATTTATCACTAACCAATGAATCTTTAGCGACTTTCTTAACCGAGTAACTTGACTCGGTAGCTTAGTTCTTTGGAAGAACAAGGAAGCCGTGGCATTAACGATTAATAGAGTAACAACGGGCGATAATTTCAAATTATAATAGTGGGAGTGATATAAGGAAATGAATTTCAGATTCTATCCTTGAATATCACAGAAAAATTTAACTTTCTGTTTACAGATTCGTTGAAACAAATGGATTCACTTTCAACTCGATATATTGTTGCCTCATAGAAAGTGAATATGACATTTGTAGTACGAATCCGAGACTCGACTTTTGTTTGATAAAGTCGAACCACTTAGAACAATTTGAATAAGTATGTGTAACACATCTAAAACTATTAAAGGTAAAAGGTTTCCGTATTAAGATAAACGACCCTTCAATATCTATTAATTAGTGCATTTATCCTAGAGACAAGACCTGCTGGCTGGCTAAGGGTGATTCCTATCTCCTATCTTGGAACACTATCTCAAAGGAACAATGACTAAGTTTCCTTTCAATCGGAAAGGGTAATAGTTTTGAAGGGTAACATAGCTTGTTCACCATGACCTTCGGGTCTAGTGAGAGATACAAGCTAGTGGGAGATTTTGAGTGGTGACATTACGTCTGATAACTACTCAAAACACCGGTTGGTTTATCAAAAGAATACGAGGAGGTGTCTCGATTTTAGCGAGAGAATAGAGTATTCCATGCTCGAAATAGGCTATCGCATAGTCTTGGGGTGATGCTCGGCATGCCTCCTAGTGGAATGTTTCTCACGAGAGGAAGAAACCATAGACTTGCCCTATATAGTTATTGATGTGCTACAATACACTGCTAGACTCGATTAAGATAATTGGTTGCAAAATAACGGTTAACATTATTATGTAAACCGAGAAGTCTACCTAGAAGATGCCAGTGAATTTATGGATAATGAGTGAATTCGGTTCACACCACTTCCATAAATGTAGGCATTTAGCATTTAATGCTTGAAGGTAGGACTGGAGATTTTGCGCATACGTTCAGATTTTGACTGTTCGTGAAATGCCTTAATGAGACGAGTGAAGGTTGGTTGTAAGATTCTTGAGATCAGAAAGTGACAGTTGGACTGTCACAATTCTTCTGATAGAATCTATAAGTAACAGCCTTAGACCTTGGAGTACGGTTACCCAAAGGAAGTTACTATCTGATTTAATCAGACCACGTCCAACATTAGTTGTTGGTGATTACACTGATAAATACTACTAGATCAGAATGTCAATCCACCCAAGACACTATGGGAGTATGGTTTAACCGTTGACCCATTGTGATTTTGTGGACTTTATAATCTGCTAGGGTGATTGATAACCTATGGCTCTAGGTGGGCTGTATAGGATTCTGATTATAGAGGTTGGTTTGAAAACCTTAACCCTGTGAATGGAGTTTTTGTACTCCGGTTTTGTTCGATCTATTGTAGAACCACACAGAGTGTCTCGGGCCCGATGGGAGCAATTGGATCTACATAGAAAAGAGACGAATGAATAGGAAAGTTTAAACTTTCAGCGCAAAGTTGAGTGGTATAGGGGTGATTCCCTGACAAGTAGAGAGTTAACCAGACCTTGAACTCTCTCACCACTCAGTCTTGCTAGATTTCGTTAGAAAGCAGAAAATAGGGGTGATTCCCTGAGACTTTCTTACCGAACAACGGAATCTGAATTCATTCGGGATGAAGGGTTTTAGCTAAGAATGAATAACGGATTCGTTACAAAGCGTAAGATAGGGGTGATTCCCAAGACCTTTTTAGCGAGACTAACGATATCTTAATTCATTCGAAAAGAACCTTTGGTAGGAAGCTTTGCCATGGCTTATATCCTTTGTGGATTTAAGAGAACCTCTCGGTCATTAAAAGTCGCATGTTTTAAAATATGTGGACTTGACCAGAATATTGATAAGTCTTTTGTAGACTGGGTATCAATCTTGGTAAAATAGTAGTATTAGTTTTCATGAATGATAACATCAAAGCAGTTGGAAACAACATGTGTGTGCTATCTCAAGTCGAAATCGACAGGCCAAGATTCTCTGGATGAGAGAATTGGACTATATTCTAAGAATCTGATTCGGCCAAATTCACGAGAATGAGTCATTGGCTATCCCACCTATCTTATTGAATAAGACAATCATGCATATATCGTATGCAACATTCATCGAGTAGTCTACCCTACCTCTCGTGAATGATTCTCTAAATCTTCGGATAAAGAGAAAATGGGATATAGTCTCTCTTGGATAATGGCAAGTCAGTTATCACAAGTCAATAGTAATCGAATCTTGGATTCGAGCATTGAATAGCGGTTTAGTACGTCCTCAAGTATCGTTAGAGAACGAGGAAACAAATGCTTGTATATTCAGGTGCAAACTTGAATATGGTTGACTACACTGATTCTGACTTGTAGTCAGATTAAGGATGATCATTACGTTGATCTCGGGCTCAGTGTTTACTCATAGTGCTTAGAATTTCCTTTTTGGTGCAGGAGTAATTCCGGTCCGATAAGCCGATATCACTTCATTGTGAAAATAGTGAAGAGATAGCTTAGAAGGATCTTCTCGGTCACTGTAGAGGTCAAAAGCATATTGAGAGAGAGTACCGCCTGATTGGAAGGACCGGCAACGTTTCAATTCTAAAGATCGTCTCGAGTCGACAAACTAATCAGTGTACCAAGTCGAATGCTTGGAGGGTACGGCATTGAGTGATATGTCTCATCTGCTTTTAGAGCAAGTGGGAGAGTGTTGTGAATAAGATGAGAAAGGGTGTGCTCTAAAAACAATCGTTGCTTGTCATTTCATGCAAGTGTGAGATTGTTAGGTGTAGTGCCCGAAAGACAACTTGTGTAATTGTTTTTAATGGATGACGGAATTTATCTCACCTTATTACTTGCTTTGTGCTTGTAAGTAATACATCTGCTTTGCAAACCCTAAGTATATCAAGATGTAACCGCTTAACTTTCGGTGTATGGCATGCACGTGAGGATTGAGTTAGTGGTGATATACTTAAATCTGATAGTCCGTGGTGAACTTAATCGAGTTTAGGGTCTCTTGATTAAAACACCAATAATGCGCCTGAACACCTTAGGGTGTGATAGTCTTATCCGGACTGTCGGTAGAGAATTACCTACGTGGGGCATTTATATATGATGGCATTCATATAGGATTTGGACCGATTTAATCTGAATTTCTCGGTATAATTCCGTAATCGAGGAATCTTATTAAATCATTAGATGATCATATATGGATCAACCTTAATCTGAGGTGATCACGAGTCTTTGCTTGTCCCGGGGTAGTGTTTGATGTGTTAGTTACGGTTCACTTTAATATGTGTTCCAAGCCACTTCTCATTGGCACTATCTCCGGATGAGTGAGTAGTTACGATTTTCACAGACATGGAATCCATTCCTTCCTGCGGGAAGTAGAGAGACAGTCCCCTTATTTGTTAGCCCTAAGAAAGTGATCGATCCCGGGAGTTCACATTTGACTAATTAGCTACTAGTCAGATATGTGTACTAATTGATCATCAGGGGGTTGATGGTAAATAAGGATAAGATATTTGGAGTTGGGTTCACGGAGACTTCCCACTCAGAATGGACAGTCTATGGAGGGTTAATCCGTATGTAGTGATTATATCAATGGACGCTTATTCACTCTATGGGTTGAGTATAAGTATACATCTATAATCGGTAGAGTTCGATTTGGGTTTTATGGTGGCGTAATCCCGGAATTAATAATTAATGTACTTATTCTGTTCGACGAATAATTAATTATTGGAGCTACTGGTTATAGGTCCATGGTCCCCGATGTGGCTTCTGTAATTCGGACTAGTAATCTTGTTATTTGGGCCTCAGAAATAATTAATTGGCTGGGCTAATTAATTGATATGCATGGATATTATTTAGTTGGACTAAATAATATTATACACATAAAAGACATTTTATGTGGGCTTTTTTGACCTAAAGTGGCGCCTCATGTCCTATTATTGTCACAAGAATTAATTTTTTTTGTGATGTGGAAAATAAAAGATATTCTTGTTATATGATTGGTTGGATGACTTGTTATTTGATTTCCTATTGGTCAATACATGTCACAATTAGTCATTAAGGAAAATATCTTTTTATTTGGATTAATTAATTATTTAATTAATTAAAACTTGGAGGCCAAGGATTTACTCTCCTATAAAAGGAGAGTTATTCCAAGGGAAATTGTATTGAAAATTTCGACCCTTGCCACAAAATAGAGAGAAAAATTAGTTTTCTTGTCTTGGGTTCTAGAAGAAGAAAAACTTGGAGTTTTTCTTGGTGTTGCATATCAAAGAGGTTCGTTTATCAAGAAGGGTGTCCACCAACCGCCGTTTGGAGAACACATCGGAAGATCAAGGCTTCTCTTCCCGATATTGGTAAAATAATCTTAACCCCCTTGTAGTACTTAAGTCCTTTAATTATGTATTGTGATATATGAATCGTGATCCATCCGCTGCGCGTAGATCTAATTCGTTTAGATCTAATCGTGATCCATCCTTCATGTGGTATAACCCTAAGTATATCTGTATGTAACCACTTAACTCAGTGTATGGATAACACGTGAGGATTGAGTTAGTAGTGATATACTTAAACTGTTAGTCCGTGGTGAACTTAATCAGAGTTTAGGGTCTCTTGATTAAAACACCAATAATGCGCCTGAAACACCTTAGGGTGTGATAGTCTTATCGGGACTGCCGGGTGAGGGTACCTACGTGGGGCATTTATATATGATGGCATTCATATAGATTTGGACCGATTTAATCTGAATTTCTCGGTATAATTCCGTAATCGAGGAATCTTATTAAATCATTAGATGATCATATATGGATCAACCTTAATCTGAGGTGATCACGAGGTCTTTTGCTTGTACCGGGGTAGTGTTTGATGTGTTAGTTACGGTTCACTTAAATAATGTGTTCCAAGCCACTTCTCATTGGCACTATCTCCGAGATGAGTGAGTAGTTCTGATTTTCACGAGACATGGAATCCATTCCTTCCTGCGGGAAGTAGAGACAAATCCCTTATTTGTTAGCCCTAAGAAAGTGATCGTCAGGGGGTTGATGAACAAGGATAAGAATCAAGTGGCACCTAACAATATCCGTAAATAACAGGCACACCCTTTCTGTTATATATGTATCACTACACCTAACAATCTCCCACTTGTACGAAATGACAAGCAACATATATAATGATCTTACCCGAAAGACAATTTGTGTAATTGTTTTTAATAATGAATGATGAAATTTATCTCACCTTATTACTTGCTTTGTGCTTGTAAAGTAATACACTACTTTGCAAACCCTAAGTATATCTCAGTATGTAACCACTTAACTCGGTGTATGGATTACACGAGAGGATTGAGTTAGTGGAGATATGCTTAAATCTGTTAGTCCGTGGTGAACTTAATCGAGTTTAGGGTCTCTTGATTAAAACACCAATAATGCGCCTAGAACACCTTAGAGTGTGATAGTCTTATCCGGACTTGTCGGTAGAAGGTACCTACGTGGGGCATTTATATATGATGGCATTCATATAGAATTGGACCGATTTAATCTGAATTTCTCGGTATAATTCCGTGTCGAGGAATCTTATTAAATCATTAGATGATCATATATGGATAAACCTTAATCCCGAGGTGATCACGAGTCTTTGCTTGTCCCGGGTAGTGTTTGATGTGTTGAATTCACGGTTCACTTTAATATGTGTTCCAAGCCACTTCTCATTGGCACTATCTCCGGATGAGAGTAGTTCTGATTTTCACGGACATGGAATCCATTCCTTCCTGCGGGGAAGTAGAGAGACAATCCCTTATTTGTTAGCCCTAAGAAAGTGATCGATCCGGGAGTTTCGCATTTGACTAATTAGCTACTAGTCGGATATGCGTACTAATTGATCATCGTGGGTTGATGGTAAATAAGGATAAGATATTACGAGTCGGGTTCACGGAGACTTCCCACTCGAATGGACAATCTATGGAGGGTTAATCCGTATGTAGTGATTATATCAATGGACGCTTATTCACTCTATGGGTTGAGTATAAGTATACATCTATAATCGGTAGAGTTCGGGCCGGGTTTATGGTGGCGTAATCCCGGAATTAATAATTAATGTACTTATTACGCTCGACGAATAATTAATTATTGAGCTACCTGGTTATAGGTCCATGGTCCCCGATGTGGCTTTCATAATTCGGACTAATAATCTTGTTACTTGGGCCTCATTGATAATTAATTGGTTGGGCTAATTAATTGATATGCATGGATATTATTTAGTTGGGCTAAATAATATATTACACATAAAAGACATTTTATGTGGGCTTGCAAACCCTAGTGTGGCGCCTATTCTCCAATATTTATCACAACAATTAATTTTTTTTGTGATGTGGAAAATAAAAGATATTCTTGTTATATGATTGGTTGGATGACTTGTTATTTGATTTCCTATTGGTCAATACATGTCACAATTAGTCATTAAGGAAAATATCTTTTTATTTTGGTTAATTAATTATTTAATTAATACTTGGAGGCCAAGGATTTACTCTCCTATAAAAGGAGAGTTATTCCAAGGGTAAATGGCATTGGAAATTTCGACTTCACCACATTAAAAGGAGAGAAAAAATTAGTTTTCTTGCCTAGGGTTTTTGGAAGAAGAAAAATGTTGAGTTTTTCTTGGTGTTGCATATCAAGGAGGTTCGTGTATCAAGAAGGGTGTCCACCAACCGCCGTTTGGAGAACACATCGGAAGATCAAGGCTTCTCTTCCCGTTATTGGTAACATAATCTTAAACCCCTTTGTAGTAGTTTAAGTCCTTTAATTATGTGTTTTGATACATAAATCGTGATCCATCCGCTGCGCGTAGATCTAATTCGTTTAGATCTAAGAACCTGCATCCTTCATGTGGTATCGAGAGACGTTTCACGATTTTATATAGTCATAATCGTAATTAAACGATTTAAAGGAGTGGAATTGCATGTAGGTGTTATTTTACTTATTATTATGCATTAATAATTTTTAAATTGCTATGGTTGAAGAGATGGATTGGGGTTGGCACCGTTTTCCCGTTAGATCTATTGTAAACTCATATAAGCGATGAAAATTCGTTCATATGAGTATAGAAATTATGTAATTTATGTATTATTGCAATTTTAATTTCCAGAAAATAGATCTGTACATTAGCTGTTTAGTATTTTTGTTTTTCCGTTGTTTGAGCCGTTAAAACGAAGATCCCTCCGGTCAGAATCAAGATTGGAATTTGATGAACAATCCCGCAAAATTTGGCGTCGATCAGAGTCCGTTTGGGTTTCCGTTCGTTGCTGCCAAGTGGCTGCTGTAACAGAAAAACGCAGGATTCACAGAAACCCTAACTGTGACTTCTTCGATTTTCTGGGAACAATTGGACCGTTCAAATTAAAATCCGACCGGTCAGATCGATAATCATGGAGTTTTGGACGTGAGATAAAATTTTCAGGACGATCGGGATTCATTTTCATCCCCGATTGATCTCGGGAAGTAAATGATGCGCTGCTGTAAGAGTCTGTTTCAGCAGCAAGTTGGGCGGCTCACTGAGGAAGATTGACAAGTCAAATCTCCGATCCGACCGTCCATCTTGAAGTCCGAAGAATGAAGATCAGATCTGGAAAGTTTCATCCCGATCCAAGTTCGTTTGATATGCCGATCGTCGAAGATTCTTAACAGCTGCAGATTAGGGTTTTAATTTATTTTCGAATAGATTGAATTCTGAAGTGCCGCCAACGGTCCATCTCGGTGTGTATTTTCCGCACTAGTATACATGTGTAGATTGTATGAGTAGAACCGGAAAATTGCCATGACATGCATCATATCATGAATTCCACTCCATATGCATACATGTAGAAATTAATTCGAGGAATTAGTTAGGCATGTATAAAACACACGATTAGTTTTAATTAATTGTTTGATATTAATTAGAAACTAATTAGGTAAAAACCAAGGAACACGGGTTTTTCAATCGTCGAGGTTGGGTGATGGATTCTCGGTGAATCCCACTCTGCGAAAGCATAAGGAGTAAAATCCCGAAACCTCGTGGTTAAGGTGTTGGATTCTCAGTGAATTCCACCTTACCTAAGACGAGATTACGTTTTTGTTCCGTAGTGTCTACGTGAAAGTTTGATGTTTAAGGATTGGATAATCACGGGCAAACAGGTTCGAAAGTGGTTTAACCACGGTTGGGTGGTCAACGGTAGCTACGGCTCAATCGACTTCACCTCCACGTGTGGCGTTTGCACGAAGTGCAGCAATCTTGAGCCATCCGAAGAGCCACTACGGCTCAACGGACCTCTCCTAGCCTTGACCCGTCCGACGGCCACATATGTTCTAACGAATAGGTCGTGTGGGCTAGCCCACATAACCGACAACATTCGGGCCTATGATTTATTGTTCCTTAATGTAACATCAAGTCCAAAAACGTGATCATGAAACCCACCACTTTTTCAAAATATTGAGTGGGAGCGGGAGAGGCGACAACGACCCCCACGGCCTCTTCATGACACAAGCAACGTGAGAGAATGGTGACGCCTCGTGCGGCCTGGGACCGGCCTCCCTGAGGAAGGCCTTCACCGCTATCAAAATTCAAGGCTTGGTCTCCGAAAGGATAGGATTTTGGGTACTCGTCGGGTCACCGACCGACCCTAAGGCGGCACACTCGGGGTCTACCTAAAAATCTGAGAGACAAGAGGTCACACTCATAAAGGGTATTTTTGGAAGTACCTTGGTTTGAAAAGGAAAGGTGATTGAAGATCACAAATGAGATGTTCGATTCTCAATCGATCTTCAATATTAATCGAAACCTCTTTGACCTACCCTAAGGCGGCACTTTGAGGCGTTAGATTAAATCCTTGGAACAGTAGGATAGACTATAAGTACTTAGTTTATGTTCCTAAAATTTTAGTAGTGTATGATTTGGATTTATTTTCTCAATTTTATTTACAATCATTATATATATCTCTAAGGTGCTAGACTCACTAGTGTAAAATTGACTAGTAATGACTTCGTTAAAAGTGGTAAGTAACTAGAACGTTGTATTTATTAATCTAACATGCAATTAATTTTTCGAAAGAGATATTTCTCTTGAGCCTTCAAAACTTTAGTGACGTAAACAAGTATGTCACATCTTTGTCACTCGTGTTGAGCGAGAGACAACCATAGTTAGTTTGAAAGATGATTGGGACGATAAAATTCTTCTAGTGAATTTTAATGGTGTAGTGTCTACACAAGAAATTTTTAATAGAAAAATTGGAGAATCATAAATTAAAGTGTCGCTAGTTAGACGTATTTGGAACCGATAAACTAGTGGGAGCTTTTGTCTTATGTTTTTCTAATTTAGAAAATTAGTCCCACTGGGTAACGCTTTCATTAGACATCCCACAGTTCACGAGTAGTGTCTACTCATCTGAATCGCTAGTTCAAGACTATTTCCTTTTAAGGAAAGTTAAGAATGGGAAAGAATGTCTATAAGTGTTAATCATCTTAACTGAAGTTTTGAGGCTAAACCGAAACATTAATTAAAGAAAGTATAGGATAAGGAAAGTGATTTCGGATCACTAACCAATGAATCCTTAGCGACTTTCTTAACCAAGTAACTTGACTCGGTAGCTTAGTTCTTTGGAAGAACAAGGAAGCTGTGCATTAACGATTAATAGAGTAACAACGGGCAGTAATTTCAGCTACAATAGTGGGAGTAATATAAGGAAATGAATTTCGGATTCTATCCTTGAATATCACAGGAAAATTTATTTTTTTTTCTATTTTTCAGATTCATTGAAGCAAATGGATTCACTTTCAACTCGATATATTGTTGCCTCATTAGAAAGTGAATATGACATTTGTAGTACGAATCCGAGACTCGGACTTTTGTTTGATAAAGTCAGAACCACTTAGAACAGCTGAATAAGTATGTGTAACACATCTAAAACTATTAAAGGTAAAAGGTTTCCGTATTAAGATAAACGACCTTTCAATATCTATTAATTAGTGCATATATCCTAGAGACAAGACCTCTTGGTGGCTAAGGGTGATTCCTATCTCCCGCCTTGGAACACTATCTCAAAGGAACAATGACTAAGTTTCCTTTCAATCGGGAAAGGGTAATAGTTTTGAAGGGGTAAAATAGCTTGTTCACCATGACCTTCGAGGTCTGAGTGAGAGATACAAGCTAGTGGGAGATTTTGAGTGGTGACATTTTGTCTCGATAACTACTCAAACGTGATTTAGTTTATCAAAAGAATACGAGGAGGAGTCTCTGATTTTAGCAGAGAATAGAGTATTCCATGCTCAGAAATAGGCTATCACATAGTCTTGGGACTGATGCTCGGCCTGCCTCCTAGTGGAATGTTTCTCACTGAAAAAGAAACCATAGACTTGCCCTATATAGTTATTGATGTACTACAATACACTGTTAAACTCGATTAAGATAATTGGTTGCAAAATAACGGTTAACATTATTATGTAAACCGAGAAGTCTACCTAGAAGATGCCAGTGAATTTATGGATAATGAGTGAATTCGGGTCACACCACTTCCATAAATGTAGGCATTTAGCATTTAATGCTTGAAGGTAGGACTGGAGATTTTGCGCATACGTTCAGATTGTGACTGTTCGTGAAATATCTTAATAAGACGAGTGAAGGTTGATTATAAGATTCTTGAGATCAGAAAGTGACGGTTGAACTGTCACAAGCCTTCTGATAGAATCTATAAGTAACAACCTTAAACCTTGGAGTACGGTTACCCAAAGGTAGTTACTATCTGATTTAATCAGACCACGTCCAACATCGGTTGTTGGTGATTACACTGATAAATACTACTAGATCAGGATGTCAATCCACCACGTAGTGGGAGTATGGTTTAACCAATGACCCATTGTGGTTTTGTGGACTTTACGGTCTGCTGGGGTGATTGATAACCTATGGCTCTTAGTGGGCTGTATAGGATTCTGATCATAGAGGTTGGTTTGACAGCCTTAACCCTGTGAATGGAGTTTTGTACTCCGGTTTTGTTCGATCTATTGTAGAACCACCTGAGTGTCTCAGCCCAGAGAGAGCAATTGGATCTACATAGAAAAAAACGAATGAATAGGAAAGTTTAAACTTTCACAAAGTTGAGTGGTATAGGGTGATTCACGACAAGTAGAGAGTTAACCAGACCTTGAACTCTCTAACCACTCAGTCTTGCTAGATTTCGTTAGAAAGCAGAAAATAGGGGTGATTCCCTGAGAATTTCTTGCCGAACAACGGAATCTGAATTCATTCAGAATAGAAGGGTTTTAGCTGAGAATGAATAACGGATTCGTTACAAAGCAGAAGATAGGGGTGATTCCCTAATACCTTTTTTGCGAGACTAACGATATCTTAATTTATTCAGAAAGAACCATTGGTAGGATGACTGCCATGGCTTATAACCTTTGTGGATTTAAGAGAACCTCTCGGTCATTAAAAGTCACATGTTTTAAAATATGTGGACTTGACCAAAATATTGATAAGTTTTTTTGTAGACTGGATATCAATATTGGTAATGTAGTAGTAGTATTAGCGTTCATAAATGATAACACTAAAACGGTTGGAAACAACATGGGTGTGCTATCTGAAGTCGGAAACTGACACGCCAAGATTCTCTGGATGAGAGAATTGGACTATATTCTAAGAATTTGATTCGGTCAAATTCACAAGAATGAGTCATTGGCTATCCCATCCGTCTTATTGGTTAAGATGATCATGCATATACATATGCAACATTCAACGAGAGTAGTCCTACCTTACCTCTCAGGGATGATTCTCCAAATCTTCGGATAAAGAGAAAATGGGATAGAGTCTCTTTGGGATAAGGGCAAGTCAAACGAGTCAATTGCGATTGAATCTTGGATTCAAGCAATAAGTAGCGGTTTAGTCGTCCTCAAGTATCGTTAGAGAACGAGGAATCATATGCTTGTATATTCAGTGCAAACTTGAATATGGTTGACTACTTGATTCTCGACTTGTAGTCGAGATTAAGGATGATCATTAAGTTGATCTCGGGCTCGGTGTTTACTCATAGTGCTTAGAATTTCCTTTTTGTCCTGGAAGTAATTCCGTGTCCGATAAGCCGATATCACTTCATCGTGAAAGCAAGTGAAGAGATAGCTTAGAAGGATCTTCTTAGTCATAAAGAGTCAAAAGCATATTGAGAGAGAGTACCGCCTGATTGGAAGGACCGACAACGTTTCAATCCTAAAGATCGTCTCGAGTCGACAACCTAACTAATTAGTGTACCAAGTCGAGTGCTTGGAGGGTGCGGCATTGATGGATATGTCTCATCTCCGCTTAGAGCAAGTGGGAGAGTGTTGTGAATAAGATGAGAAGGGTGTGCTCTAAAAACAATCGTTGCTTGTCATTTCGTGCAAGTGGGAGATTGTTAGGTGTAGTGCCGAAAGACAATTTGTGTAATTGTTTTTAATAATGAATGACAGAATTTATCTCACCTTATTACTTGCTTTGTGCTTGTAAAGTAATACACACTGCTGCAAACCCTAAGTATATCAGTATGTAACCACTTAACTCAGTGTATGGATTACACGAGAGGATTGAGTTAGTGGAGATATGCTTAAATCTTAGTCCGTGGTGAACTTAATCGAGTTTAGGGTCTCTTGATTAAAACACCAATAATGCGCCTGAACACCTTAGAGTGTGATAGTCTTATCCGGACTGTCGGTAGAAGGTACTACGTGGGGCATTTATATATGATGGCATTCATATAGAATTTGGACCGATTTAATCTGAATTTCTCGGTATAATTCCGTAATCGAGAATCTTATTAAATCATTAGATGATCATATATGGATAAACCTTAATCTGAGGTGATCACGAGTCTTTGCTTGTCCCGGGTAGTGTTTGATGTGTTAGTTACGGTTCACTTTAATATGTGTTCCAAGCCACTTCTCATTGGCACTATCTCCGGATGAGTGAGTAGTTCGATTTTCACGGACATGGAATCCATTCCTTCCTGCGGAAGTAGAGAGACGATCCCTTTATTTGTTAGCCCTAAGAAAGTGATCGATCCGGGAGTTTCGCATTTGACTAATTAGCTACTAGTCGATATGCGTACTAATTGATCATCGAGGGGTTGATGGTAAATAAGGATAAGATATTCTCAGTCGGGTTCACGGAGACTTCCCACTCGAGAATGGACCAGTCTATGGAGGGTTAATCCGTATGTAGTGATTATATCAATGGACGCTTATTCACTCTATGGGTTGAGTATAAGTATACATCTATAATCGGTAGAGTTCGATTTGGGGTTTATGGTGGCGTAATCCCGAATTAATAATTAATGTACTTATTACATTCGGCGAATAATTAATTATTGGAGCTCTCTGGTTATAGGTCCATGGTCCCCGATGTGGCTTCACGTAATTCGGACTAATAATCTTGTTACTTGGGCCTCAGTGATAATTAATTGGCTGGGCTAATTAATTGATATGCATGGATATTATTTAGTTGGGCTAAATAATATATTACACATAAAAGACATTTTATGTGGGCTTGCAAACCCTAGTGTGGCGCCTATTCTCCAATATTTATCACAACAGAAATGACGTGATCTACATTAATCTCAACCATCCATCTTCTCCACTCACCATCCTTTTCACAATCTCAACGCCATATGTAACTTATGGCAAGACGACCCACCCAAAACCTTTTAACTGCCTCTTCTACCACCTATAAATACCATTATATTTTACACATCAATCTCTTACACTCAGTTTTGCATAATTCCTCACTTAAACTTTTTCTCTCTCAAGTATTTCTTAAATCCAATTCAACTTTCGGAAATCATGTCTTTTACCAAAGATCATATCACTTGATCAATATGTCATGAAGATATCTTGATCAAAAACTTGCCCAGAAAATTGCAGAGAAGATCCGAAAAATCAAAGGACTGGAACAAGTGTTCAACATCAATTTAAAGAGTGTGTGTCTGGACAGCATTGGCGACTTCTATGAGTTCAGGAACAAATGCATAGAAGATAAAATAGTTTTTACTTACAGTACAAAGGTCGATGAGAAAGAAATTAAGCTCGCTGAAGACATTATTGCAGATATCTTTGGCTTTGAGAAATCTGGTTACTCTGTAGCCTTGAAAGTAACAAAGAGCAAAGAGAAAAGTTGTGGAAAGACATTACGGTTATAGAAGATTCAAATATGTTGTTATCTGGAAGTACAAGTCTTCTCAAACTAGAATTTGGTTATCTGACCAAGATGTTAGCAAATCGTGTAATTGGGAGCATGATGATTTCAGCAATCTCTCTGGCACCAAGATCGACTTACTATATGTGATTTGGTTTGTAGAAATTTTCAATTGGTAGAGGTATATTTTAGACCAATTGGTAGCACAATCGTCTTATGTGCCCAAGAAGAAAATTGATGAGAAGAAAGGGAGATTCTATCATAAGAACACTCTTTCACTTTTGGCTCAAAGAATTATCGATCATTTTGGAATTGCAAGGAGGAAGGAAACTGCAATTGTTGATGGTAAAATTGAAGCCAAAGAAGAAAAATATGGAAAGTGGAAAGATAAAGGTTCTGAGACTGAACCTAAGAAGAAGAGGAAAAGATCGTCCAATAAAATGACCATGGCTGAAGTGCTGGAAGATTTTGACAGACTAAAAGAGAAGAAGAGAAAACTAAAAGAATTGGAAAAAGTCGAATCGATCCAGCTTATTGAGAAGGTTGTGGAGCCTTCACCAAAGAAAATCTGCTACATCGATTCTGCAGAAGTCAAGCAAAGAAACCAATCGAGGAAACCCCACAAAACGGTTCTTGTTGAAATAGAACCTGTTGCTGAAGAAGTGCCCTTTCAAGAATCAGCGGGAAGAATTCAAGAATTTGTTCCATCACTGCAGAAGCTGACACTCAGGGGAACAAACCCTAAGAACTGGATTCGATGATGAAGAAACCGACAGTGTGGAAGATCTGATCGGATCATAAGTGTTGACCATGCTCAATCTAATCGCTAAGTCTATATCAACACCACAAAAGTCAGTATCTAGACTTGAGTATGAAGAATCAATCAAAGAATTGAAGGCTTCTCAGTCGCCAGAAAGGGAAGTTGTTGAAGTTGAATCCAGACCAGTACAAGTCATCTTGTTAATGAGAAAGAAGTTGAAAAAGAAGCTGATGGTAATGAAAGAGAGAAGGAACTAGTTCTTTGAACCCAGAACTGAACTCACAAAGAACTCATTCTTTGAAGAGCCTCGAGCGAGATGAATCAAGAAAGGATCCTGAACAGGTTGTTGAACCTGCAGCTGAACCAACAACTGAAATTGTACATGTTGGTGGAATTGAATCCTTACCAGAGAAGGAAGTTGTTGCTGAACAAAAACAGGAAACCGAGCAAGTGGCCTCAGTCCCAGAAATTGAAGCTGAATCACTCATCATCCTAGTTGTTGCTGAGGGGGAATCCAACAAAATTGAAGTAAAGGAAACTGAAGTTGAGAAAGTTGAGACTCTAGCCGAATCTAACCTGGAGATTCCGAGGGAAACTGAAGAGATTACTACCCGGCTGATCCGATTGTCAGTATTGGGAAATTGATTGAAGCTGGTTGTAGAAGACTTGATGCTTATCAACATTGGAAGTTCAGTTCTATCCCAAATCAAAGAAGTCAACTTGATGAAATGGAAAGCACAGAACAATGGGTTTTCGACTTATTCGACATCACTCATCTATCCCAACTTTTCAACTACGATGATTTTATTTAGCACTGGCTACTCACTCATCAGAAACAGTGATGGGAGTCAACTCGACTCTAATTTTCTACTTATTTTGTGCCCCGTGACGACTCGTTTTGTACAATTCGGGAGTATTTGGCTAAGTTTTGGTTGATTTTACACCATTTTGCTAATTCCGGGACTCGGTTATGTAATCCGGGAATATCGGCGTTTTTCTGTGTTTTCATTCATTCTCGGTCGCCCTAGGGTCTCGTGGGGGTTATATTTGGTATGTGAATTGATGTTTTTTCAGGAACTAGGTGTTCTAGAATGCCTAGAAAACATGAAACAGAGCTTCGGGATGCATAAAAGCTCATCTTGGGGTAATACATGCTAGGCGTCGCTAGCTAGCATTGTCGAGAGCACGCTTGACCCTGAAATGGTGCAAAGTTTCAAGATGCGTGAAGTTTATTGGCGGCGCACGCCTAAGAAATGTTAGGCGCCGCCTAGCATCCGACCTACTCTGAATTTTTAAAGACTTACAAGGCGTGCGCCTAGCTTACTGACCGCACACACATAGTCAGTAAATTTGCCTAACACTATAAAAGCTCAGCTTTTGAGTGGGGGATGAGGATCTATCAATTTTTTACAGCTTTTTCTGGTGATTTTCTCCTCCAAGAACACCATAGAATATTTCAAGTTTTCTTAGCATAATCTTTTGTAAAAAACACTGGATCATCTTGGGTTTCATAGCTATATATTCGATTTTCGTTTTACGATTTCTATCGGTTTTCGATTTTTGGTAAGTACTTAAATCTTTATCTTTTGTTTGTTTGTCTATAGTCTATGATGAAATCTTGTGTTTTGATAGTTAATATGAGTAGCTAATCGTCTTATAGCCGAGTTATGCGATAGTCTTCGAAACTGAATCCTAGCTTGTTCATGTGTTATTCTTGATGTTTGATTTGATTAGTCTTGATGTGTTTTTAGTTCTAGAACTTATTCTTAATGACCTTTATTAAATTAGCTACTCGATAATCATATCACACATATCATCTTTACATATGTATTTTGCGAGAGGATACGGGAACCGAGGTTTTAGGATCACCCTATAAAACCGACTGAGTTGTACATATTCGGTTTCGTGTGTGAGGTTTTTTATCGACTTGTCGAGCATTTCATGAATCGTAGACCGTGTGAGGTCAGTTAAATCCGTTGAGCGGACTGTTGAACCTGACATAGGAGGGTAGATTATTGAAATAATGTCTATTCTTAGAGCCAGGAAACGACACCCTACGTGATATCGAGAACGTTTAGGTAAATCAAGAATACTGCCGGACATAGCTAGGGTTTGGTAGGTAGTTGATTAGGTCATAGCTCGGCTATCGCTTTTAACCGATTAAAAATCCCATTTTAAGTTAATTATTGTAAACATAGCACGTTGTATTGTAATAAACTTCCCAAAAATCTTGTTGATCTAAACTAAAGATGACACTAACTTTGGTACTTAACTAGATTCCCTGTGGGATTACGACCTTGCTCGCTAGTTTTATACTACAACTGACTCGGTACTCTGCCAGTCAAAGTTGGTATACTATAAAACGGCCGTCAAACAGCTACTGGAAGAAAACTGCTAAAGAAGGAAATCCTAAATCAAAGAGAAATGATGATGACGATGATGATTCACAGGGAGATCCTGATTTAAAAAAAGGGATTCTTGCCTCACTTCAGAAAAGAAATGAACATAGGCGTTCTCGAAGAAGGGTCATCTCAAGAAAGTTCGGATGGAAGTGAAGAAATGCAGCCCGACTCGAGATAGTCGATCTAAAGGTCAAGAAAAGGAAGGATATCAGTCTCTGACTGACAGAGGTATACTTGAAATAGCCAAAGCTGAAGCTGACCAAGCCAAAGCTGACCTTGCTGAAGAAGAACATGGTGATAAGTCACCAATAAGGAAAACTAATTCTGCTGAAGTAAGAGGAAAGACTGAGGACTACAAAGAAAAGCTGAAAAATCTCGCTTCCTCTCCTCTCACAGAAAGAAATACAGCTGAGGTGGTTACAAGAAAGCCTCAGATTGAAGCTGAGAAAGTTTCTGGTGCTACAAAAGGGAAAACTGAAGAAAAGGAAGCTGAAACTGGAAAGGAAGTACCTACACAAGCTGAGACCATCAAATTCTATTTTAATGAGCTTGTGAGGATACAGAAAGATGATTTAAGTGTTTTTGGAAAAGTATTGAAGTCCATGGAGGAAAGTAAAACTGAATGAGACAACATGGAAAAGAGGTTGAACAGTGTCAAAGAGGACTGTCAAAACACTTTGATAGAAATTCGCAAAACTACCATTGAAACTACTCAAGGAAAACTGAGACTCAAGGGAGATTGGATGGAATTCTCAACAATGTGGTTGATAGATTGATTCTGTTGGAGAATGCAATGAAAGACTCAGTTGGTGCACATACCATATTGGCATCAAATCAGCAGCACCTGAATTCCTATATTAGGAGCTTGATCAATAAAGATTATGTCAATAAGGGGGAAAGTCTGGACCTTTTCAAAGTCAATGCACTTGACATGCCACAAGTTCTTGAAAGCATTGATGAGAAACTGGTCAAGCTGAAGAAAGCTAGAGGAGACTTTACTGATGAAGAAATGGAGCTGATTGCAAAGTTCTCAGAACCAACTGAGAAAAGGCATGGTCTTGATTCACAGCTATACAACATTTTCAGAGAGCTACCCAAATAGGAAGGTGAATCAAGGGAACAAGCCTTAGAAACTTTTCTGAGCATGCTAAAGATTCTAGTGCATTACTGGCATAAACTGGGCAAATGGGAGAAAAATGGTGCTCTAGATAAAGCTTGAGATGAATTTGAAAAAGCGAACTGAATTGTTCAAGAGTTACTGAAAACACCCACAAGCAAAAGAAGGAGAGTGGTGTTTGTATTTTCGTATTGTTCAAAAGCAAGGTTTTCAAAGAAACACAAGATGATGATGATTCATGGAACATATGGGCAAACATCCATGGAATTGAGAGTACTAAATCATTTGCCACTATGAGAGAGTTTGTTGAGATCCATGACAACAAGACAAGTGAAGGTGATCAAGGAAAGGAAAAAGAATCATTACCTATTTTTCTTTTCATTATTGTATTTTAATACGTTTTAACTCGTTCTTCAATAAAAT
Source organism: Gentiana macrophylla (assembly GCA_026214975.1). Taxonomy (NCBI): domain Eukaryota; kingdom Viridiplantae; phylum Streptophyta; class Magnoliopsida; order Gentianales; family Gentianaceae; genus Gentiana; species Gentiana macrophylla. The sequence continues at coordinate 12,295,527 of CM047807.1, read as the reverse complement.
CTCGCTCGATTCTCTGTGTTTACGTTGTTTTGTATTGTCTTATCTTTTGCATTGCTTTTAAGGAGGGTATTGACGTCATAAAAAAGTGGGAAATTTTTGGAAATAAAATTTATGTTTTGATGATGATTCATCATTTATTCAGTTATTATTTTAAACCCCATTTGATGAAGTGTCATAACTAGCTGTTATAGTGCAAAGCAAAAAAGATGTCTAGTTATTGATGTATAGGATTTAATAGAGTCTGATAATTGTATAAGTAAATCAAACAAGCACTGTAATAGTTTTAGGTTCAGAACTAAGAAAACGAGAAACTGACTTGATGACATTAAAAGAACTGAGTTTACAACTGAAGTTTAATCAGTTTGGAAACCTGACTGAGAGCACACCAACTGAAGAGCTGAAGAAGGTAAGTTCGCTGAGGGACACAGACTCGATTGACTTATCTAGAACTGAAGAACTGAGGGATACAGACTCAGTTGTAGAAGATTGAAGAACTGAAGGTTCAAACGCAGTTATGAAGATTAAATTCGAGACTGTAAAGTTATAATTCAGGTAAGTCTTGAATGGCCTGAACTAACTTTATGGATCTTGTAAGAAGTTCTAAGATACATAAGGAAAATGATATCTTAGTTGATTTATGGAATGGTGTACTCTGATTAAGTTACTAATAATCAGATGAAAAATAGAGTACTGAGCTTTTTGAAGAAGAGTAAAAACTCAGTTAATTCTCTAAAGCTGAAAACTGACTAATTCAATAAAACCAGTTTTCATGCTGAGGTCAAGAAAAACTGAAGAGGATCTGACCGTTATAAAGCATACAATTTTATTGGATACATAGAAATGTCAGAAAGGACACTGACATTCATCAGAATAAACAGGACCACCAACGGATGCAAGGATTCAAATTCAAACGTTTAAATCAACTAACCGTTGGAGAAACCCCTATAAATAGACTACTTCTACCATAACTAGAAGTGCGGAGTTCTAAGAATTAAGATATTAAGAAAGATTTTAGAAAGGGGGAAAGTGAATTAAAAAATTCATGCTATTTACCTTATTGAAAGATCAAGAAATCTTCAAAGTGTTCATAAGCATTCAAAGAAGGATCAAAGATCATACACTTGAAGAAAAATCGAGCTGAGCATTTTATATACATCCAGAAGAAGAAGCTCAAATCACAAAGTTGAATCATAGTTACTGATTCAAGTCTCAACTTTTATTTTATCAAAGGTTTAGACTGTGAAACACCAAGAAGGTGTGAAGGACAGTTGTGTGCAGCCAGGAAGAGTGTGTTTGTGATGAGCTGGTGAAGAGGCAATTCTACCCTCCAAGGACTAGTGGATCAAGCAGACAACAATACCACCTGTTGAAGACTGAAGCTGAAAGATTCTGAAGCCAAGGATTAGTGAAGGACAATCAGTGTTTAAATTTACTTTGGGTCTTGTAACTGTAAACCTCAAGAACATAGTGAATTTGGCCTCCTACATCACAGGGGAAGAGAGGACTGACATGATTACACCACCTGGAACATCTATAATTTATGTCTTATTTTCTTACTTACTTTACGCATTTACTCACTACATTATAGTTCTTATCACACTCAGCAAACATAAGAAACCGAGTTAGCACAGCATTGCTTTTCATTAGACAAACTGATAAACTCATGTTTTATATAAAGACTTAATTTAATCCGCTGTCTGTTAACTCAGTTCAGCATAAGTCAGGACAGACTCATACTCAACTAAGTTAGCATAACTCCTCACAAGTTTAAAGCTGAACTCAATCTAGTTCAAGATTCGGTTTTTTGGGGATAAGTTTATTCACCCCCCCTCTTAACTTGTGTCAGCCTTTCCAAGGGACCAACAAACATTATTAGCATGACAAGAAAAAGCAGAAATAGGAAAA
>CM047807.1:10866831-11063202 GCA_026214975.1 Gentiana macrophylla | reverse complement strand
CAAAACAAAACAAAACTGTTCAGAACTCGAAGCGTTTGACCTCTCCAATTCTAACCTTATTTTTAAATTCAGATCATGCAAGCCATAAATTATGACCTTGCGAGTGACATTCTTCACAAATTCACAAGTAATTTTGAGCTTTATAAAGAAGACTCCATGGCCAAGATTGCTTGCTTTATTCTACTTCTGGTCATTGCCTGAGCTTCAAAGCCACAGGTGATATAAGCATTCTCATCTATTGCTTTTGGTATATACAAGCTCATAAGTTATTTGTAGCTTCCATTTTTGTTTTTTTTTTTAGAGAATTAGGGACATGGACGGAGCCATTGTTTGGGCTGAGTGAGGCTAAGTTTCCACCCAACCCCTCCTCTTCAATTTTTGTTTTTTTAGAGAATTAATGACATGGGCGGAGCCATTATTCAGGCCAGTGGAGCCAAGTTCACTCCACTCTTCAATTTTTGTTTTTTTTTAGAGAATTGGGGACATGGACGGAGCCTTGTTTAGTTAAGGGGCTAAGCCCACCAGCCCCCTCCTCTAGATATACCATTTATATTTAAGTAGCTGACACAACCAAAACAAAAATACACTACCAATCGATATTATATCGATTCACACTATCGATGCTTGTGAAAGCCATATCAATCAACGTAAGCCTCCCATAAAACGAACGATGATATCAACGCTGCACAACTTAATGCGGCTATTTCGTTGTAGAATATCATCTGTTTTTATATTTTTCATTTTGCGCTGTTTTTATTTATAATTTTAACATAACCCACTTTAAGCTCAATATATTTACACATTATTTATAGAATTTCACATTTATCAATTTTCATTTTCCTCACCTGATATATATACACACCTCACATGTGTGTGCGTCTTTTCTTCCCAATTCTTTCTATATATATATATATATATATATCACTTTTACCCGTATTTATGACTCAAGCGATAAAGATTAAATATGTTGAATCTATACTATGGATATTCAATTTTACACATTACTTAAAAGATAATAATTTATATGAATTTAGTTAATAAAGAAATTATAAATAAAACTTCGCCCAAAATACGCATATTCCATTGTAATCAATAACATCAAATAAGATACTTAATGAAATAAAAGTTGTTTCATAAGACAACATGTTCAATTTTCTATCAACTATGCTGATATATATGAATGATAATCGGTATTTAATCCTCAAGTTTCAAGAATTTCTATAATTAAAAATATGACATATAAGAAATATAGTTGTCTTCACAACATTGATGTCGACATTACACATCCAAACACAAAAATTCACGAAGTTTCAGATAAATATCTGTGATATCCTATACATTTAATCATGTTCTATCCTAATTTTCTTTGTATCAATAACTAATTTGACCATTTGACCTCAACATGGATTAAAAACAGTGATTTCTCATGGTGTTTTAGTACCACTGTCAACACCTTCTCCAGCCATCATAAATTTTAAATGTGTGTTTTTTTTTATTTAAACACGTGGACCAACAAAAAATACTCATGATTGTACCACCATAATATTTTCCCCAAAGCAAAGAAATATCGATGCTACATCTATAGTCATTTCAGTGTTCAATCACATTAAAACTTAGGCCAAACAAAATTATAGAAATCACAAAAAAATGCTGTAATAGTATTTTTTTTTTTTGGTTTTTTTTGTTTTGTTTTTGTTGAAATTTCATTTAAATTTTAGAACTATAAATATTTTTATTTAGATATAGAAATTACAAAAAGTACTGTACGCATAGTGAAAACTATTAACCAATAATCATTCATGTAGAGGCTTGATAAAACCTTAATTAACGACAAAAAGCAAACCAAACAGTAAATAAACAACATTTACAATTATAGTACCAGCACATCAATAAAACAACAATTTTCAATTCAGACGATAAAAAATAGATATCAATAAGGACAGAAAACAATCAAAATGACATATGTGTAGCAAAGAAGATATGATGAGAAGCTCACATCAAGTAGAAAAAGATGTGTTTCTCTCAAACAGCTATATTAAAATTAAAAATTACATTTCAAAAAAAAAAAAAAAAACCCACAACAATTGAATCCAATTAGCAATAGGAGCACGTCAAATTAATTAGCATTTGACCAAAGATCCAAACATTAAAAGGTTTACAACACAAATGCAAGAAGAGTAGCAATGAGAGCATCCTAAACCCTAATCGGATACAGGGACGACTTACATTATGAATGCATGCATGATCGAATTTCTAAAATAAAAATATTATGTATAAATTATAGATATTCTTTTTTCCATAAACACACATATATGTGAATTTGACCGACTTACGATTTTATCTATTTGTCTCATAATTATAATGTATAAAATCAATCTATATCTATATATATTTCAAAGGAGAATTTAACCCGACATTCCTGGATTTCGCCTCAAAACTCCACTTTTGACCTCGGCTTATACCCATAAAAATGCAGATACCCTAAAAAAAAAAAAAAAAGAAATTTGATTTTCTGTTTTGAGATTTTGCGGTTGGGAATTTAAATGTTGAATATAGGAAATCTCTAGAGTTTGTTGTGGTTAGAGATTTTTTTGGCTCAAAATTAATAACAAGCGATCCTTTCGTCCTAAATCAGAGAAATAAGTAATTACCCATGATACTCTCCTCTCAATTTTCGCTAGAATATCAACTGCAACGACACAATTTAGAAGCAACGCTTATCTTTATCCCTACCTCGCCATACATTATAAGTGTTGTATTCAATTCAAATTCCTTATAATTAAGTGTTATGTGTGTTGTGTTCCGCTCAAATTCTCACATTCTTATGTAAATATGAGAGAGCACATAAATTGGGCTTTTTTAATTGCTTAGTTTTTTAATCTTTACCGTTTAAAAATATAAATAATCATATACGTTGAATATTTTTTAGTACACCATAATTAATGTGTACAATAACACACATAATCAATCATTTAACCTCCTAAACCGGTCGGGTCAACGGGCGGGTCGACCTTCTTCTTCACCCGGTAAGGCTACAAACAATAAGAAAAACAACTTTGATCGATGATATCTCGCAATTTCAAGTCCGCTGCACCGCTTGTTGCGTTAGACTCCAAAAAGTCGGAGAACTATTGAATGGAATAAACAAGAATCAATTTTGAGCAGCTTGTATCGGGTTTCAACAAATAATGACTTTGATATCAATTGTTGTGTGGAATCATTCAAACGAAATTAAAGCACATCGAAATATAAAATCTTCTAGCCGATGAGTCTTTTTTTCAAGGCCAGTCTACTTCAGTATTGAATTAAAATGTATTTTTGTTAATTGAATTAAAGGACTTGTTGACTCGAGTTGGTATGTCGATTGTGTAGCACATCGTAAAAATTGCCCTCGCTCTCTACCCACCTCTCGTGATAAGGTAATCACTTTTCTCGATGAATTTGACACCACCGAACTATTCATTCAGCTACACTAATCTATGACCATACATCACCTGCATAATAAGTTCCGTATGACGCCTCACAATTTACTACCAAATGATCGACACAAAGAAGAACCTCAAAATAACCATTGAATGTGCTCAACATCACCTACTTAAAGCTTCCTGGTGTCCACACTACGCTCTCGACATAGCATTCCTTGCAAAGAACATAAAGAAAGCAAAGCAAAGCAAAGCCAACTTCTTTTCCCTAAAAATTAAGCATCAACCGACCATCTCCACGCCAGAATTGCGCCTCGTTTTACCTAAACATGATGTAATTGAGGCAAGCTAAGATGCTCGATTAAGGGAAAAACGAACAACACCTTAGAATAACTATCTCGCAAATGTACGATTTAGCACGATTTACTTTGCTTAGGTACTCACTACTCAAGGTCTCGCTTTCCAACTTTCCACCGAAAAGTTGTAATCCGACCGCAAAGCGTAATAGATTTCCGGTTTCGGGCTCTTCCTTTTGATGAAATCCTCGCTCAATGACCCAAATATACCAAAGCCCTGGCAAATAATCAAGATGACAACCTTGATCGCTAGAGAGCAGCTTGCTCTAATTTATGTTTGAGTTTCTTCAATCGATCCCTTCATAGTTCATTGGATTAATCTTTTTTTTCCCGGTGATTTAAAGTGATAACAATTTTAAAGTCTTTTTTTATGGTACACAATAAGTAATAATACATCACATCAATCTAACGGTTTTTATTAAGCCAATATTGATCCAACGATAAACCTGACGGCCCAGCTTTTTAATAATCGACCGACCGTAGCATTTCCAAAGAAATATAATATTCTTTTAACTACTACTACTTATAAACAACCTCTGTAATGTTCTACCCTCCGTGTTATATCATATGAGGTATTTTTTTTCCTCATCATGTTTATTTTATTTTGGTTTGTTATTAGTTTTTTTTCTAAACTCCTCGATCTTCATCCATTTTTTCGGTGTTTTCTCTCTATTTTCTTTAGCAGGGCAGCTTTTTTAAAAAATTAATGTGTTCTTTAACAATATATAGATATGATATAGATCTTATGTCATTTTGGTTGTTTTGTCAATATATATTTAAGTTAGCATAAATTATATTTAATTTAGACGCTTGTTTGTAAGAAATGAGTTTGTTCCGATGGTTCAATTGCTTTCTTTATTAAAAGTGCAGGAGGTCATTGTTGCCTATTGGTGTTGTTGCGCCTTCTGCATAATGTCAATTGGGTAATCTTAGCTCAATCCAAATATGTAGACATACATCATAAAGTTTTCTTGATTTTTTTTTTTTTTTGAAGGGAACTTTTCTTGATTTTGATGCATGATTTAATTTGTTGATGATTTTCAGTTGATTTAGCATTTTTTCTCTCGCACGGGTAATGTACTTTTGCTGAATGGCTACTTCTTTGGCCTTTGGGGTTTTCGCGGTGCTTTTGTTTGGTTGATGGCATTAGGTTTATCTGATGTTGCTCTTTATTTTTCTTCCTGGGTACGTATGGATGGTTTGATGTCTGCGAGGCAATACAATTTGTTTTTGTCTTGAGATTGTCATTTATATTATCATGTCTACTGAGGATTTGTTGTGTTACTATGTATCCGATCAGGCAATTGCATTTAATTTTGACACATAAGTTAGAAATTTTCAAAAAAATCGTATCACACATATATTTGGATACTAGTTTTTACTCGCCATGATGCATCAACGATAAAGATTAAATATAAGTGAATCTATACTATGGATATTCAATTTTACACACATGAAAAGATAATAATTTGTTATGAATTTAGTTAATAGCAAATTATAAATAAAACTTCAGTTCAAATACATATATTCCATTGTAATCAATAACATCAAATAAGATACCAATGAAATGTAAAGTTGTTCATAAGTACAACATGTTCAATTTTCCATCAACTATACATGGCAAAGATAGCTTGTTTCATTCTTCTTATGGTCATCTTCTCAACCTTGAAAGCCACAGGGTATATTAGTAGCTTCATTCATTCAATTAGATTTTGCTTGTTAATAAGATTTTGGTTTTTCTTAGATGGCTTCTTGAATGCAAGGAAATTTGTTGAGGAAAACAATCATCGAGGCCCAAGAATTGTTTCCAAGCAACTTAGGCCGGACCATACTGGCGTGGCCATTTACGGAAGAGAAAAAGAAAAGATCTAGAAAAAGGAGAAGAAGAAGAAGGAGGAGGAGAAGAAGATTGCGAAATTCAAACTGAATGTGATGAAGAGGCTATTTGTTCCGGAGAATGCGAATGCAAGAACGGGTGTAAAAAACCTAAGGAAACAGGGTACTAATAAAAAACCTAAGGAAACAGGCTATCTTCACGGACTGTTTGATCAGTGACATTTTCCAGAGGATTGTCGCCTGAGTTCTATGTTATCACTGCGAAATGAATTTCATTTCGCGGTTTTGTCTTGTTGTGTTCTACTTTATTTACTTTACTTATTATGTTTGTGTGTAAGTATCTTTGCATTTCATGGTGCAGATACTATCAGTGTGTTTCATTCCAACTTTGGAATTCTGTGTGTTTTTAATTTTATGTGCTGAATAAATTCTACATTATATATATATCATTTGTCTACCTATTTTTGCAAGAAAATACATAAAGCGCGCTTCTATCGACATCAAGAAACTGTTAATGCCACCACGATTACTCTTGACAGTTGACACCCTATAAATCAATCTTTGCACCACATTGAATATTTTTATCATTTTTTTTTACTTCACTCACCACCAAAAAAAATAAACAAATTACTTCATATACCACAATTTTATAAAATTACAATCAAATCCTTTATTATATTAATAGAATATTTTAGTCCTTCATTAATAATATAATCATGACATTAATCCAAAACACCCTTTAATCTTCATCATCCTTGTCCATCTTCATCTTCATCATCCTTATTCTTCAACAAAAATTCCATTAATAAACACTACACACAACCTTCTTCTTCATCACCATAACAATGCACAAATTTAATCTTCATCCAAATCATCAACATTAACCCAAATACTACATATTTCTTCATCTTCATCATCAAAATTCATTTCTTCATACCAAAAAATAAATATTACAAACCCTTTTCTTCCTCTTTTTCTACACACGAACCATCCACAATCTACACACATTCATATTTATTCTACACATCTTCATCTCCTTCATCATCTCAAAATACATTTATTTTATACACAACTTCATCTTTTTTATCACATCAAAATCATCAAAAGCTTCATAAAAAAAATTAAAAAAAATCCTGATTTTTAATTCAATACTTGAAATAGGTGAATGAGTTACCCTATTACAACATGAAAAACATGTAAAAACATGATTTGTGGAGAAAAATTATGTTTTAATGCGTTTTCTGATGAAAGAGAGGGGTTTTCCGTCTTTTTATTTTCTGATATTAACAACGTCGGCAACACAGACGTTTTATGTAAACACGAACGTCGAAACTGTCGACGTTCCAAATATGTAAACAACGCCGGGCAAATTTGTACGCCGCCAAATTGACGCTCCAAATGTATAAACAACGCCGGAATAATCAAACGTTAGCCACACCGACGCTGTCTTGCTATTACAATGTCGCTTATCAACGCTTCAACATTGCCTCGCTTTGATTTCTTAAAATGTCGCTTGTCGTGGACGTTGTTAAGACCAAATCGCCACAATACAGTGGACGCTACTAGTCATCTTCATTGCAAATGCAGGAACGGTTTTTCTCCGACGGAAAAATTGAAAACCACCGCTTTTTCCTCCGCATAACTCTTTTAGATTAAACCCAACCGCATTTTTCCTCTATAAATCTATAAATATACACACAATGAGTTACATAGAATTATGCACTTTATTTTTAAACATTAGTTTTCAGATTTGAAGCTATTTATCTTGATTTATTTTCTTGTTTTGGATTTTAAAAATGTTTTGTTTTGATTTAAGTTCTCCGCCATCTTCATGAAGTTGAAAGCCTTGCTTTTTTTCTTTTGTGCTTGGTTCAATTGAAAAATTAAAGGAAGAAAGAAGATAGGTAGGTGATGTTGATGATTTGGATGGACACAAATTTAATTTCGCTTTAGTGTTATTTTATAATTTATAAAAGATAAAGGGACTAAGGTGTACATTTTTGAATGCTATTAAATGGATGTGGTGTCTTTAGTGATTTGGTGATGAATGATGTAAATGAAAAATAATAAAATAAAGGCACATTGATAAGAATTCATGTACGATAGTTCATCAATATATATTACTATATCGCCTTCTTTCATTCTCCAACTTGTAGATAATGATACGTTACTGAATATATTGATAATAAGAACATAAAAGTATTAGTGTACATTACCCTAGCTTGGTTTCCACTCAGGTCTAATCCTGCCACCCCAATGAGACACTGCGCTTCAAAAAAATCAATAATAATAAGGGACCTTTCATAAAAATAATAATAATAATAAGGTGGAGTGGTTTAAAAGTGACAAAAGAGGGGTAAAAATAGAATCATGACAAATAAAATATAAATTGGAGGATAATGACAAATCCACTGCTCATAATCCCAAATTCATTTTTTGTTGCAATGGAACTGACCTCAAATCCAATGTTTCACTATTCCACTATTTATGTGCTTTTTTTTTATAAAATGACCTCAAAATAACGTTGAAAAATATCAAATGAGATGTCTAAATAAAGATGACAAAAAGGAAAATGCGATAAAGAATTATCATCTTTCAATAACGCAGATCAAAAGATATATTTTTATGGTAGTTGAATACACGGGAATTCAAATCATAGTGTAATAAAGACATTTCCTTTTAAAGGAAAATTCAAGATCCTCAGATACTTCTATGCTTAAATTTTCCATTTTAACAATAAACCCTAATAATAATAATAATAATAATAATAATAATAATAATAATAATAATAATAATAATAATAATAATAATAATAATAATAATAATAATAATAATAATAATAATGAAAAATTAGGTAAAAGTCCACCTTTAGGCATTTGTTGAGTTCTTATACACACAACATCTTTTAGTTGCAGTAAGGACAATATAATTTCATTCGGATTAAATTACCCTTATATCACACACACGCTAATTTCACTCTAAAAAAAAATTCATCGTCGGCGTATTGGATTTTCCATATCTTCTACGCTAGAGATGTAACGCCCCGTTCCCGGACACCGAGTCCTAATCCGGAAATCGAAACGTTCGGCACGCATAATATTAAATAAATAATATCACACGTAAGCCTCTACTACGTCGTATCAAATAAAGCAAACGGAAGCTAAAAGACTCGGGTAAATTTTCCAAACAACCAAGAATAGAAATAAAGAACTAAAGAGGAAATGTAATATCATTACATCTCAAACTAAACTAATGAATCCAAATCTTTACGAATTTAAAAGTACTAAAAGTGACAACAAGATCCAATAGCGATCCAAGTCTATGAAGTAAATGAAGAAATAAATAATAAACAAGGTCTTCAAGTCCGCGCCCTCAAACGTCGCCATCAAAGTCCTCCTCGAACTCATCAACACTGCTCGCCTTCTCTCCCCAAACACATAAATAAACATGCATTCGAGGTAAGTACATTTGTACAAAGTAAGAAGTAGGTTACAATTTAATTAAGGTTATTATTAAAAGATTATCTTGGCGAGACCGACTCAATCCAGTGGTTCATTCCATGCCCATCGACATGTCATGACTATACGCTTCTAACCTAGCTTATCTTTGTTACACCATTATTCAAGGACACAATGCATGGTGAAAATTCCACCACGAGATATACTTGCCAACTACGGTGATTAGCACTGGTAGTCCCGGATCTCCCGGCATGCATATATGCTCGATGGATTTCCTCCACTACCCTTCACCTTTTGAGCCGTTAGTGTTGTCCACCTTTATGAACGTATCACATCGCCGATTTGAATCAAGGCTTAAACCGAGAATAGATGACGCTTTAGCTTTTACTACACTTATGTAATTATTACGGTGAATTAACTAGCCACCCAAGTGTTTTCAAGATGAAATCTCACCTTAACAACTCTACTCCTCACTTAGACGACTAGACATCACATCCTATCAATTACATAGACATTGATGAACCCTAGTTCATCAAAGCACAAGCCCTTTCATGCCCTTCCGACGGATCCGAACTTCAACTCCCTTTAAGAGTACATTCGGTGTTTTAATCGAACGAATCGGAAGTTCAATCAAGCTTGTTTATACTTAATTAATGTTAACATATCGTGATTAAGGGTTTAAAACAAAGGAAAACATGATTATGAAGCCAAAACCAAGCTGAGTACTAGAACGTTGAAAATAAGGTAAAACAGCCGATGCCCGCTTGGAACCCTATGGATGTTCGCTCAGAATCGACGCCCGCCCACTAACCTTGACGCCCGTCCGCCAAAAACAAATTTACATCCTCGAATAAAAATTGACTCAAATGCCCGTCCGCTTAATTCGACGCCCGCTTGAGTTTTCAGTGTCTCTGACGCCCGCTCGCGAAGTGCGACGCTTCGTCCGACCAGGTTTTTCCCAAAACGCTAAAATCGCCAAACGCGATTTCAACCGATTCTAACCTAAGTAACATCGAATTTAACACGTAAAAACATAGCTTTTAAGATCCAAACCGAACCCTAATCACTTAAACATCATCTAAGCCAAAACTTGCTACAAAACGATTAAAACATGATCTAGCTACTCTCAACCATGACTAGATTGTAGAAGAGCTTTACCTTTAGCAAGCTTAAATCCAAGTCCAAACTCGTGAGAAACAACAAAGAATCGATCCTTTTCAGATTTAAAACATGTGTGATAAATCCAAACTTAGATTAGATTCGATCACATGCACGCTTCTAAACGACAAAACTATTTAATTGATGAGTTTGAATCCTTCAAACTCGAACAAGAACAAAACTAGGCTTAACCATACCTTATCAAAGCTTCAACTTTTGATGTCACAACGCTGTTCTCTTCACAACGATTCCGGTGCTCGACTCGATCCAAAACCGCCAAGAATTGAATTAACAATCGATGAAAATTCCTCACTCTAAATCTTGCTCACACACGCAGAAGGTGAACTTTGGAGGTGGAAAATCTGATTAAAATATTATAAATCGATTAGGTTGATTTTTCCTTAAATAGGGAAAATCCCAAAATTACCTAGTTTCCATGATTTTCCATAATCACCCTTATTAAATCGATTTTCTTCCTTAAATATTTATATATATATCTCAAAATACATATATAGATATCCAAATTATTAACTCTAAATAAAAGGAACCGAACTCCAATATTTCATTTTCGTGAAATGACACGCTCCGCTCTTTCCCAAAAATCGAATATTACATTCTTCCCCTTTAAAGGAGTTTCATCCTCTAAACTTAGAATATACCTGGTAAGTCCATAAAATCTGGAACTCACGATCATATCGCCCTCAACTTCCCAAGTAGCTTCATCCGTGAATGATTGGTCCATTGCACCGTAACCAAAGGAATCAACCGCCTCTTAATCATCTTTCTTTCCGGTCCAAAATTCGATCGGTGTCTCATCATACTAAAGATTGTCTTCAAGAATCTCCGATCAACAGTGAGTCTCAACATCCGCCTTGGTCAAACACTTCTTCAACATCGAGACATGAAACACATTGTGGACTCTTGACATGGATTCCGTAACTTGAGTTTGTAAGCCAAAGGTCCAATTTTTCTAGAATCTCAAAAGGTCCATCATACATCGGACTTAGCTTTCCTTTTGTCCAAAACGTTTACTCCCTTCATTGGTGAAGCTCGTAGATAAACTCTTTCACCAAATTCAACTCTAAAGGCCTTCTTCTAACATCCGCCCAACTCTTCCGCCTATCTTGAGCCGCCTTCAAATTCTTCTTAACCAATCGAACTCTTTCTTTAGCTTGCTCAACCAATTCCAGCCCGGTGATTTGTCTTTCCTCGACTTCATCCCAAAACAAGGGGCCCTACATCTTCTTCCATACAAAGCTTCAAACGGTGGCATGCCTATACTTGCATGATAATCGTTGTTATAGGTAAACTCACATCGGGTAGGTAATCATCCCATGATCCACCTACTTCCATAATACAAGCTCTCAACATATCTTCAAGTGTTTGAATAGTCTCTCTCGATCGTCCCATCCGCCTCGAGGATGAAAGGCCGTACTCAAATCCAACTTGGTTCCAAAGGTCGCTTGTAAACCTTTCCAAAATCGATCGATTTAATCTCGGATCACGATCTCAAACTATCGAGATAGTACTCCATGTAACTTCACTATATTATCCAAGTATAGTGTCGCCATTTTTTCAAGGGCATATCGACCTTATACGGTAAGAAATGAGCGGATTTGGTCAATCTATCCACAATCACCCAAATCGCATCATTACCGCCTCTCGCCTTAGGTAAACCGGTGATAAAGTCCATAGTGATCTTATCCCACTTCCATTCCGGGATATCCAACGGCTTAAGCATTCCTCCCGGCTTCTATGTTTCGCCTTAACCTTTCGGCAAGTATCACACTCTGCAACGAACTTGGCTATCTCTTGTTTCATCGAGGCCACCAAAACATTTCCTTCAAATCTCTCAGACATTTTAGTAGCTCCCTGATGGATCGCAAAAGCAATCCTATGTGCCTCTTCCATGACTCTCCGCCTTAAATCACCAACATTAGCACACACAAACGATCCTCGGTACCAAAGTTTTCCATTCTTGTCTAACACATAGCCAACCGTAGGCTTTTCTCTTGCAACTCGCGCCAAGTCAACCAAAACTGGTCTTCATCTTGCTTTTCCCGAATGTCATCCATCAACTCGCACTTGCTAACAAAGGTGCCACAAACCGCCGGTCTTTAATCCGATCAAAGCTTCGATTCTCAACCCATCTAACCTTTTTCGCAACATCTTCAACACTTGAAATCGCAAACACCGGTTTTTTCGCTTCAAAGCATCGCCACTACATTCGCTTTACCCGATGGTATCGAATCTCCAAGTCATAATCCTTAACAAACTCCAACCATCTCCTTTGTCTCATATTCGATTCTCTTGGGTAAAGAAATACTTCAAGCTCTTGTGATCGGTGAAGATCCCGCCTTAACTCCATACAGTAAGGCCTCCAAATCTTCAAGGCAAACACAACCGCCGCTAACTCCAAGTCGTGGGTTGGGTAATTTTTCATGCACCTTCGCTTGTCCGGATGCATAAGCGATTACCTTCCTCCTCGCATCAACACACAACCCAAACCTTGTCCCAAGCATCCGTAAACGCTATAATTATCAAAGATCTCCGGAACTGCCAAAACTGGGGTTGTAGTCAACTTCTTCTTGAACGTCTAGAAAGCCTCTTCACACTCACTGGTCCACTCGAACTTTACATTCTTTTGAGTGAGCCGGGTAAGTGGTGTAGCTATCTTCGAGAAGTCTTGTACAAACTTCCTATAATAGCCAGCCAAACCGAGAAAGCTTCTAACCTCTGAAATGGTAGTCGGTCTGCGCCACTTCTCAACTGCTTCAATCTTCGCGGGATCAACCTTAATGCCATCTCCAGAAATGACATGACCCAAGAAACTCACTTGATCTAACCAAAAGTCACACTTTGAGAACTTAGCATACAACTGGTTCTTCTTCAAAGTATCCAACACTATCTTTAAGTGTTCTTCATGTTCTTTCTCTTAGAGTACACTAGGATATCATCTATGAACACTATCACAAACTTATCCAAGTATGGCATGAAAACACTGCATTAAATCCATAAATGCAGATGGAGCATTAGTGAGTCCAAAAGGCATGACTAAGAACTCATAATGTCCATACCTTGTACTAAAAGCCGTCTTCGGTATATCTGCTATCTTGATCTTCAATTGATGATAACCCGACCTAAGATCGATCTTGGAAAACACTCTCTTGCCTTGCAATCGTTAAACAAATCATCAATCCTCGGCAAAGGGTACTTGTTCTTGATGGTAAGATTGTTCGCGCTCTGTAGTTCACGCACATCCTCACGCTACCATCTTTCTTCTTAACAAGCAACACTGGGCTCCCCAAGGCGCTGAGTACTAGGCTGCATTATATTCCTCTCAAGCATATCCTAAGTGTGCTTTCAACTCCTTCAATTCAGCCGGTGCCATTCTATAGGTGCCTTAGCAATCGGCGCCGCCTCCGGTATCAACTTAATCTCAAATTCAATCTCTATCCGCATGTTTCTATAACTCTCCGGGAAACACTTCAGATACTGCTCACTACAGGGTTCTCTAACTTAGGCTTCACTTGTTCCACATCTACTGCGTGCATAACAAGTAGCCTTCGCAACCTTTTTCGACAAGCTCTTACAATTTCAATCAATGAAATTATAGGGTGACGCTTCATCTGGGCTTATAAACATTTCGATAAGTCTTATCTCGATTTTCCCGGTATCTTAAAAGTTACTCTCTTTTCTATAATCCAAATGGACAAAATTTCGGATAGCCAATCTATTCCAAGAATCACGCCAAAAATCAAAAGTCCAAAACCGTAAAGTCACTCTTGCAACAATACGCTCCAACTCGAACATCTACTTCATGCATCATCTTGGTTACCTTAGTCACTTTTCCTAAAGGTGTTGTTATCTCCAAAGTGTTTCTTAAAGGTTCCATTGGTAAGTTAAGCTTTTAGCTACCTTAGTTGACACAAAAGTGTTAGACGCCTCCCGTATCAAACAATGCCGTGACCACTAAGTTATCTAACATTATTGTACCTAAAACGTGAATTCATTTATTTAAACACAAATACAACATGATTTAAATCGTGCTATAAAAGTACTCAAATAAATTACCATCAACAAAAGGTACTGAAATAACATTGTCATCCTGTTCAAACCATCTCAAGATCCATCGCAAACACTGAATCGGGCGACTGGGCCGCTTCTTCCCATTTCCTTGTCTCGAATATTCGAACTCCCTTGGTTGGACACATCTTGGCAAAGTGCCTTAAATCTCCGCAGAGAGTAACAATCTGTTAGAAATCTACGCGGGAACGCATGAATTTAAAATTTTGATTTCCTTTACCTAAGATCGACTTCGTTTAAGCAATAAACGAATAAACTAAAGACGGCGCTACCTTGGTTGATCTAAAAGATCGACGCTTTGACCGCCTAACGAGAGTAGTTCAAAGATGGAGCCGCCCAAGTGTTCAAGCCTCTACCGCTAGTCCACACGGTAACAAATCCCGCCTGAATCCCACCATGGATTGCTATCGGAAACCCCGGTTGCTAGACCGACTTTTTCCTCCCTCACAAACTCACTATAGGAAGCCCCTTCTTTCTTACACAAGAACTATGAGTTCTTGTAATTTTTCACAAGAACAATTGCTCTTGGAAGAATGGTGTACTAAAGAGCTTGGCAAGCCCTCTTATTTATACTAGAGAAGTGGCGCCCAAGAGGCTTTGTAGAGGGAAAACCTTTTCCAATAAAAATAAGGAAAAACAATTA
Source organism: Gentiana macrophylla (assembly GCA_026214975.1). Classification (NCBI taxonomy): domain Eukaryota; kingdom Viridiplantae; phylum Streptophyta; class Magnoliopsida; order Gentianales; family Gentianaceae; genus Gentiana; species Gentiana macrophylla. Next base: position 11,048,243 of record CM047807.1, on the reverse strand, counting down.
ATGTGATTGATTTATCTCTTTAATTTAATATCTTATATTAAATGAATCCATAATTTATAATTCTCCAATATCTTATATTGAATGTAAATTATATTATTACCATAAATCTATTTTCTCGTAATCAATTAATATCACATATTAATATTATGGTAATCTTATTAATTAAATTGCACAATCCAAGTGTGTCATACACACAATGAATGTATACCAAAGTTTCCATAAATTGGATTATGGAAAATTCTTTAATTAATATAATGTTATGATTAATTAATTTGCAAAATCCATATATATATATATATATCATATGTACATTTCGAATTTTACACATGTATCAATATACATATTTAATTAATCATCATAATTAATATCTTGTATTATATTTATTCATAATAAATAAATACCACCATATTAATTTACCACTATAACCTTTATAGTCTCGAGATAAACTTTCCTTATTTGGTTATCATCTATAACCACATTTTAATCCGGCCGATATTCATATGTGTGTGACTGATAGGCTTCCGAATATGTTGGCCGTAGACACAAAGCGCAAATTACTTAAAATGCCCTTCATGCCTAACGATCACGGGATAGCGTCTAGCAACACACCGTGACCCCAATCATCGGAAGAGTCAAATGCAATGACTACTACCTTTCATGTGAAAACAGCCACCGTGTAACTTACAATCCTATCAGTAATAATATCCATACGGTCGTACATCGAAAGTGTCAAACATTAACAACCGATCTTATAACCGGATATCAAGCTCTCTCAAGTAACACGCTTACTCCCACTTTGCAAAGATTCACGAACGAGACATTCCTTATAAGAAGGCCCTTTCGGATATTTACCCCTACCGATAGGTACGCGATTCCCGGACGACCAATCATGTATACTCCGTGATGCTTCAAGATCACACCCAATCACTACCGCATGATCGCCCGTGGCTGTGGGAAACCTCAATAGTGTCAAAGCATGACAATCCACACCGTGATGCCATGAAGACTCCGGTCCTAAGGATAATTACACAACCGCCACATAGTGTGACACTTATCCGTGTAAGTGGGTCACCTAACGACGATTCACTAATACACGCCCACGCATACCCAAGTGTCTCTACACTTCGATAGACGAGATCTATCCCCCCGCCTAAAGATGTAAGACATCTAATACGTGCTAGTCCGCTTATACTATCAATGCCCTGCTTGATAGTACGTCACCTAGTAGACATTTAAGTATCAAACTTATTAAAGTGATTAGAGATCTCATCAACCATAATCACCTATCATGGTTTTCTATCACGCTTTAATACTAAGGACGTTATCATATAACAATTCATAATTGGTTCTTTAAAAGAACATATATATGACAAATGTAATAAGCCATTTTATATATGCATAAACATAAAGAAATAGTATAAATGATCCGACCCGGTCGGATCCGGTCCAACCCGATTGGGTTTAGGATACTGTTTCAACAACAACCGCTTGAACTAGCCTTACATTCACCCGAGTGGTTCCTGTTACACTTAGGGCAAAGTGGTGCTCCGGTTGAGGTTTATTCGCCGCAGGGTCGTTGTCTTCTTGAAATTTTGTTGCGGTGCTCCCGGCTATTACCTTGACTCATGCCAAAATTCCTCTTATTCCCAATAACAACCGTGGGCTTCTTTCTCAAGGTCTCAACCTCCAAAGCCTTGTTCAACAATTCAGCCATATTCTTAGTCGTGAAACCTAACATACCCGATCAGATTCCGATAGGATAGGCCTTCCTTGTAAAGGGCCATCTTCTCTCTTCTACCTTCATCAACTCAGGGTAGAATCTTCCCAACTCGTTAAACTTATTTGTGTATTGCGACATCACATGTAGTTACCTTGCTTAAACTTTAAGAATCGGCTTGCCATGTCCGCCACATCGTTTGGAAAATACTCATTATAGAACATTGCCTTAAAGCTTTCCCAATCATCACTTTCCTTCTGTCGCTGCTCAGATCGTAGATCGATCCAAGCTTCATTTGCACTCCAAAAGAAATCCAACCGCTAATCGGCTATCTCGGTCTCGGGAACATTGATGTTCCTACAAGCTTTCTCAAAGCTTCTCAACCATTCTTCGCTTTCGAATGCTCCACATTCCCAAAGAAGTCTTGAACTTTGTTCCTCCTTAATCTCAGATACCACCAATTGGTGGTGCTTGCTCAAAACCGGCCGAAATGGTGGAGCTTATGGATAAACTTGAGGGTATCCAAAAGGTATCCCTTGTCGATGGTACCGGGTATTGGTGGAAACCGTAGGTGGATAACCATAGCCCCGCTGGTGGTCAAAACGGGTGAAGGAGGTACAAGAGGTTGAGGAGTATGACCCACCTGGAGAGGGTAAAAGGTCCGATGTCGATGATGATGGAAAATCCGGTGGTGAGGGTGGCTCACCTGGAGGTGGATAAATACTAGTGGTCGGGGTACGTAGATCGGGTGGAATGTCTCCCCACTACAAGTTGACTCAGATAGGGGCTTCTCCTCGGTTCTCCATAGATGTAGTTATACCTTGGTGGAGGGTAGCTCACTGGTGGCGGTACTAAACCTGCTGGAACATCACTTATCAATGAAAACTGAACCAAATTTCCCACATGCCATTGTAGGCGTTGCTCCGGATGAGGTCGCGGTGACAAACTCCGCTGAGACCTTGGTGTAGGGGTTGCAGGATGATGGGGTGGTGTGGAGCTCGGATGTGGTGAAGGATTCTCGCCTCACGAAACCGCCTAACAACCGGGTGTAGACTCTCTCGCCGAACTCCTCGATAAGCCAAAGACTGGTCCAGCTTCTCGTGAACACCATCTCGATGATCAAAGAAAACTAGAACATTGCTAAAGGTTCTAAAGAAAACTAATCTTAAAAGAAGGGAAGCCTAAAAGATGCTTTTCTCTGATACCAACTGTAACGCCCCGTTCCCGGACACCGAGTCTTTATCCAGAAATTGAAACGTTCGGCACACATAATATTAAATAAATAATATCACACGTAAGCCTCTACTACGTCAGATCAAATAAAGCAAACGGAAGCTAAAAGACTAGGTAAATTTTCCAAACAACCAAGAATAGAAATAAAGAACTAAAGAGGAAATGTAATATCATTACATCCAAACGAAACCAACGAATCCAAATCTTTACGAATTTAAAAGTACTAAAAGCGACAACAAGATCCAATAGCGATCCAAGTCTATGAAGTAAATGAAGAAATAAATAATAAACAAGGTCTTCAAGTCCGCGCCCTCAAACGTCGTCATCAAAGTCCTCATCGAACTCATCGCTTAATTGTTTTCGTCTTCTCTCCCCAAACACATAAATAAACATGCATTTGAGGTAAGTACATTTGTACAAAGTAAGAAGTAAGCTACAATTTAATTAAGGTTATTATTAAAAGATTATCTTGGCGAGACCGACTCAATCTAGGGTTCATTCAATGCCCATCGACACGCCATGACTATACTTTCTAACCTAGCTTATCTTTGTTACACCATTATTCAAGGACACAATGCATTGTGAAAATTCCACCACGAGATATACTTGCCAACTACGTGATTAGCACCGGTAGTCCGGATCTCCCGGTATGCATATATACGCCGATGGATTTCCTCCACTACCCTTCACTTTTGAGCCAAGAGCATTGTCCACCTTTTATGAACGTATCACATCGCCGATTTGAATCATTGCCTCAACCGAGAATAGATGACGCTTTAGCTTTTACTACACTTATGTAATTATTATGGTGAATTAACTAGCCACCTAAGTGTTTTCAAGATGAAATCTCACCTTAACAACTCTACTCCCTCACTTAGACGACTAGACATCACATCCTATCAATTACACAGACATTGATGAACCCTAGTTCATCAAAACACAAGCCCTTTCATGCCCTTCCGACGGATCCGAACTTCAACTCCCTTTAAGAGTACATTCGGTGTTTTAACTGAACGAATCGGAAGTTCAATCGAAGCTTGTTTATACTTAATTAATGTTAACATATCAGGATTAAGGGTTTAAAACAGTGAAAACACGATTATGAAGCCAAAAACCAAGCTAGAGTACTAGAACGTTGAAAACAAGGTAAAAACAGCGACGCCCGTTTGGAACCCTATGGATGCCCGGTCAGAATCGACGCCCGCCCACTCAACCTTGACGCCCGTCCGCCAAAACAACTACATCCTCGAATCAAAAATCGACCTCAAACGCCCGGCCTCGCTTAATTCAGACGCCCGCTTGAGTTTCAAGGGTCTCGGACGCCCATCTGCCTAGTGTACACGCCCGTCCGACTGGGTTTTTTCCCAAAACGCTAAATTCGTCAAACGCGATTTCTGAACCGATTCTAACCTAAGTAACATCAAATTTAACACAGAAAAACATAGCTTTTAAGATCCAAACCAAACCCTAATCACTTAAACATCATCTAAGCCAAAACTTGCTACAAAACGCATTAAAACATGATCTAGCTACTCTCAACCATGACTAGATTGTAGGAAGAGCTTCTTACCTTTTAGCAAGCTTAAATCCAAGTCCAAACTCAGAGAAACAACAGCAAACTGATCCTTTTCTGCAGGAAAACATGTGTGATAAATCCAAACTTGGATTAGATTCGATCACACGCTTCTAAACGACAAAATCATGAATTGATGAGTTTGAATCCTTCAAACTCGAACAAGAACAAAACTAGGCTTACCCATACCTTATCAAAGCTTCAACTTCTTGATGTCACAACGTTGTCTCTTCACAACGATTTCGTGCTCGACTGATCCGAAAACCGCCAAGAATTGAATTAACAACTGATGAAAATTCCCTCAGCCCTAAATCTTGCTCACACACGCAGAAGGTGAACTTTGGAGGTGGAAAATCTGATTAAAAGATTATGGGGCTGATTATGTTGATTTTTCCTTAAATAGGGAAAATCCCAAAATTACCTAATTTCCATGATTTTCCATAATCACCCTTATTAAATCAGATTTTCTTCCTTAAATATTTATATATATATATCTCGAAAATACATATATAGATATCCAAATTATTAACTCCGAATAAAAGCGAATCGAACTCAATATTTCGTTTTGCTAAAATGACACGCCTCGTCATTTCCAAAATCGAATATTACAAGAGAAGTCACAAATCATGTTCATCTGATTGTTAATACCGCATTTAGCAATCCAGAATCTGCTATAAAAGCATTTATATCTTTCAGCTTGTCCCTTGGTGATCAACAAATAGCTGCTCAATTTCAAGAAATTCCGTTGGATGTACGGATGATTGAAGATGAGAAGATTGGATGTATGTTTGGTGCACTGACTCTCGCAACTTTTTCATAGTTTTCTGCATCTTTTTTGTTTTGTTATGGTTAATAACAGTGAAATATAAACGAGATTGTATTGTATTTAATAGAAGACAATATTTGAAAAGATTTGAAGAGATATGAATGAGTGTCAAAATTATAAATTAGCTATTATAGATAAAAGTTTGATTTAAATAAAAGATTATTTATGTTAGGATCATATTAGATTTTAGCTTTAATAATATTTTTAAATTTATTTGTTATTTCATTTACTCCTATATAAAGAAGAAGCATTGTAACATTTTGATCAATTCAATAAAATCTGCTTTGAGTAGCTTTTCGTCTCAGATATATTCGATTTTCTTCATGATATCAGAAGTTAGGGACGAGGTTCGTGAAGCCTTAACATTGGTGAACCTCGCCCTCGATCCTTCTTCCGCCGGCAAACACACATTTATCAGTCATTGCCGCACTCTGCATAATCATGCCGTGATAACAACAGTGTCCACACAACACAAAACATCTTTAACCTCAGTCCCTTACCCGAAAACCATTTTCTCAATTATCTACCATATTCCAGTTCTTTCATTCATCACCAGAGAAAAAAAAATTTTACCCATAACATCCATGCATGATGTCCATTGTCCTTAATGCAAATCAAAGCACAAAATAAACCAATTTTACTTTCCTCAACTTGTTCACCTGAACCAATTTATTATGTGTCTCTTCATTCCTTTCGAGTCTACATATATATATATATATATATATATATATATATATATATATATATATATATATATATATATACTAATAATAACCCGCATCGCACATTTGAACCGTCGAACGTCAATGCATCGTGCAATAAAAGAACATCTAAACTCATAAATGTATGTTTTATCGTAATCAAGAAATGATAAATGAACTAAAACCAAAATGATATATCTTTTTTGATACACAACCGATTCCGTGTTTTTTATTCTTTCAAATTTTTTTTTATGTTACGGATCATAAAATATAACTCCGCCTTTTTTATTATGTTCTCGTTTTATTCAATACACCAAACTCCGTGTTTTTGTTTCTTATTATTTGAAATCTTTAAACAGCTCTATGTTGTTTCATAAAATATAAAATGGTATCCTCCTTTTATTAATTACGTTTTGCATTTTGTTAGAATGATTCCGTTAAATGTACTACTTCCATCCCAATTTAAGTGTCATATTTTTAGTTTTCACACATATTAAGAAACGTAATTAATGCTATTGCTTTTTATACTACATTGACATATTTATCCCTAATAAATAATAAATGTTTGTTTTGGGATATGAAATGAGTGTAATAAATAAACGTTTGACTTGCCAGATTTGGAAAATAAACATTAAACGATACATCTAATATATAAAGTGACACTTTTTATGACAACGATTTTTTTTTTCTAAAACATGGACAATTATTATAGGACGGAGGTAGTATTTATGGTGCTGTTTTTTTCACTTTTTTTAAAATATGTTTTGCATTTTATTTGTTACTATGGTATTTATGGTATTTTTGTGTACAACCTTTTTTCATTTTTTTGAATGAAATCTAACCGGTTAAATTCTCTACTGCTTTGAATGAGTTATTGGGTTAAAAAAAATTCAAAACAATACAGAAAAAACAATAATTCCATATATGAAATTTTTTTAGTGGATCCATATATGAATTTTAAACTGAAAAAGATTGAATTTTAAACCGGAAAAATTCCATATATGAATTTTTCACGTGTTTTTTAAAATTGAAGGTAGTAATGGTGAGTAATTAATGGCAAATTATTCTTTTTTGTATTTTTTTAAATATTTTTATGCGGCGCTTTTATTAAAATTGGTTTTTTTAATATTTTTATGCGCGCTTTTTTTTTGTAATTAATTTTTCAAAGCACATCACGCCTTTTTTAAAATATAGATAGAATAAATGTCTTGTTTGTTATATCGGTGTGAAAATGGGGCATGCGGCTGGTTTTAGGTTTTTTTTTTTTTTTTGTAATATGCAAGTGCAAATTACTTTTTTTTATAAATATTTTTATGCAGCAGATTATTCATGTGTTTTTAAGATTGAAGGTAGTAATGGTGAGTAATTAATGGCAAATTAAACTTTTTTAATATTTTTATGCAAAAGATTCACATCACGTGTTTTTAAGATTGGAGTAATAATGTTGAGTAATTAATGGGAAATTAAAATTGTATTTCTGTTTTTTGAAAATTCAAATTTTTTTTCTGCTTTTATTTAAAAAATGTTTTTAATATTTTTGTGCGGCATTCACAGCACGTGTTTTTTTAAGATTGGAGTAATAATGTTGAGTAATTAATGGCAAATTAAAATTGTTTTTCAGTTTTTTTTGGTAATTGGCAATGCATACGGTATGTTGTATTTATGGTATTGATTATGCATTTTTGTCACAGCTTTTTTTTTCTTTGACTAAAAATAGAGCTGTTTTTTTTTTTTGTTCGTAGATTCCTCCTTTTATTAATTACGCTTTGCATTTTGTTAGAATAATTCCGTTAAATGTATTTATGGTATTTTTGTTTACAATGTTTTTTTTCTTTTTTAATTATGTTTTGCATTTTGTTAGAATAATTCGTTAAATGTATTTATGGTATTTTTGTTTACAATGTTTTTTTTCTTTTTTTAATTATGTTTTGCATTTTATTTGTTACTATGGTATTTATGGTGGTATTTATGGTATTTTTGTGTACAACCTTTTTCATTTTTTTTTGAATGAAATCTAACCTGTTAAATTCTCTACTGCTTTGAATGAGTTATTGGGTTAAAAAATTCAAAACAAAACACAAAAAACATTAATTCCATATACTAATTTTTTAAAGGATCCATTTATGGCACAAAAGAAAACACAAAAAAATAAATAAAACAATGTATATCATACCTAATGGAATTAAAAAACGTGTGAATCTTTGAACATTTAATGTTGATTCTCATTAAAACACTCCATTTTAAATGTGTTCTAATGTTAATGTTCACTATTTTACTATACGTAAAAGGAAAAAAATTTGAGAAAAAGGGAAAAAATAATTGTGTAGATGATTTTACATGTAGAAAAAAATTTCAAAACAAAACAGAAAAACAATAATTCCATATATGATTTTTTTAGTGGATCCATATATGAATTTTAAACCGGGAAAAGAATTGAAAACAGTAATTACATATTTGATAGCTCTTAAAAATATCAAAAAGGAAAACATGAACTTGAATTAAACCATGCAGAATATACTAAAATGGAGAAAAAAAGCATTGTTCCAAGTTGAAGTAATTACCTCTTCAGTGGTTATGATTGCTTTGATGTGATGAAATGTAAATGCCAGAATTGAAGATTCGTTAATGATAACTCATAAACCCGGAGAGGAAAAAAGAATCATTGGTGAAGAAAAGGTAAAATTAACAATGGCAATGGGGTAGAAAATCTGATTTTCATTTTTTAAAATTTTTTTATAGAAATGGGACGAAGTTGTGTTTTTTTTTGTTTTGTAATATCTGGATTTTTTTTTGTATTATCTGGATTTGTTTTTATGTTCTTTAGAAGAATAACATCAATAGTATCAATCCTCAGTATCCATAGATAATCACCAAAGACCAAGACCATGGAGAAAAGAAATTACCCGATAATTATCAATGGATTGAGAGTGTGTGAAGCTTCAAATATGGGACGGCCCTAACAACTTCGCAAAACCTAGCAAAAAATCAAACACAGTGGAAAATGTGTACTCTCTCAATAGTTTGTATAAAAACATCAAACATGAATGGGAAATTGGGAAACTCATGAAAATGTGTACCTTGATAGATTTATTTGCAGGGAGAAATGAATGTGTAATTTGGGAAGAAATAAATCGAGAATTGGGAGAAATGAAAATGATGGAGAATTTTTGCCAGGTTGGGAGAAATGAGAATTTTTTTTGAGTAAATGCGGGAGTATTTATTTTTTCAAATAATGTGCGGCAGAATTTTTTTGATTTTTGTTTTTGAGTAAATGCGGCTGTATTTTTTATTTTCAATGCGGCAGAATTTTTTTGATTTTTTATTACGGCAGAATATTATATTGAGTAAATACGGGAGTATTTTTTTATTTTCATTAAATACGGCTGGTTTTGTTAATTTAGTAATATTATTTGTTTTATTAATGTGGGAGATTTTGTTGATTTTTTTATTATGGCAGAATATTATTTTGAGTAAATGCGGGAGTATTTTTTATTTTCATTAAATACGGCTGGTTTTTTTAATTTAGTAATATTATTTGTTTTATTAATGTGGAAGATTTTGTTGGATGCGGAAGTATTTATGTTTATTTTTATTTTTTTATTACTGTGTTTGGGTCGGGAATAATATGTGTTGATATAGAAATGGGGGAGAATTTTTTTTGAGTAAATACGGGAGTATTTATTTTTTCAAATAATGTGCGGCAGAATTTTTTTGATTTTTTTTTGAGTAAATGCGGCCGTATTATTGATTTTCAATGCGGCAGAATTTTTTTGATTTTTTATTACGGTAGAATATTATTTTGAGTAAATACGGGAGTATTTTTTATTTTCATTAAATACGGCTGGTTTTGCTAATTTAGTAATATTATTTGTTTTATTAATGTGGGAGATTTTGTTTATTTTTTATTATGACAGAATATTCTTTTGAGTAAATGCGGGAGTATTTTTTATTTTCATTAAATACGGCTGGTTTTTTTAATTTAGTAATATTATTTGTTTTATTAATGTGGCAGATTTTGTTGGATGTGGAAGTATTTATGTTTATTACCGGGTTTGGGTCGGGTAATTGAAGGAAAACGGGCTAAATTGCTTCGTGTATATATTATTTATAGATATATATATATATATATATATATATATATATATATATATATATATATATAAATTTTTTTTTAATTTTTATTTATAAGAAAAAAGAAAAATAACTGTAACGTATAGCATCTTGTCTATTCTTTTGATATCATTCTACATCTCTTTCTTATGTGTGATTAAAGAATGCAGATCCATGTTTGCAGTCACAATTGAGGCAACAATGTCAAAGGCCCAAAAACAAAACAAGATCCCGGAAGAGCCGGAAATACGTGGCGCCGATGAGTCAACCTAAAACACAATAGACTCGTAGAGCCGATCAACCATACATGCTCCGGAGTGGAGATGCCTCCTCAAATATCACAAATATGGATTCCGTAAGAATCGCCGGAGTGGAGATGCCTCCACAAAATATCACAACTATGGACTCGAAAAACGCCGGAGTGGAGATGCCTCCAAAATATTATCATCAAACAAACTCACTTTCCAAACCCGGCCTCGCTTGAGCGAGGTAATAGAAGACAATATTTGAAAAGATTTGAATAGATATGAATGAGTGTCAAAATTATAGATTAGCTATTATAGATAAAAGTTTGATTTAAATAAAAGGTTAAAGGTTGTCATGAGGCTGTGTTGTTTAAAATGAGAAATGACAAAAAAAGATAGTGGTTGAGATGACAAAACGCAAGATATTACTACATGTTCCTACAACCTAATGTAGAACACATGCAGTATGTAGATGCTTTTGTCTTCTCACTTTAATTTTTTTTTCCTTGTCCTTTTTTCCCATTTTGTATCTTATTTTGTTTTTCTCGACTGCGCCCTTAAATAAAAGATTATTTATGTTAGGATCAGATTAGATTTTATCTTTAATAATATTTTGGGGGAAAGGGCCACAAGGACAAAAAAATTAATAAATGGGTCTGGAATGATCGTGATTATAAAGGACAAAAATCACAATTGTTATCTTAAAATTGTTACTTCACGTGTTAATGTTACTTTGTGTTTCACAATTGTTACTTCATATTTATTTTATTCCACATTTGTTACTTCATATTTGTTACTTTATAATTGTTATTTTTGTCCTCATTAAATTACAGTTTCCTTCTACCCCGATTTTTTTGATAATTTTGTCCTTCTGGACAAAAATCTATAATATTTTTAAATTTATTTGTTATTTCATTTACTCTTTTATAAAGGAGAAGCATTGTAACATATTGATCAATTCAATAAAACAGCTTTGTAGTCTTCTTCCGTCACGTATTCTCGATTTAGTTCAAGATTGATTGATTAAACCGATAGAACATTACAATATATATAGCCTAAATAATGATAGGTAGAAGTTTATCTAAATCAAATAATATATCTTAATATAATTCAAATTCAAACATAATAATCTAAACAACTCAATCTTGTCATTATCTCTGACACGCCCCAGCAATCCCATTGTAATGCAATAAACATGGAGATTGGCTCGCAATGAATGAATCTTGTTTCCTTCAATGGTGCCCGCAACAAAATTTTTCATATCAATCGGCATCAACTGCTTCCCAACCTCACATTGCTTGAATCCAGTGATAGAGAGATGAAATATGTGGAGGGAATAGCATACTTGACGATCCAGAAATCGTCTCCTTCAACTTTAGGGTTCTTTCTCATGGTGATAGCCTAAAGAAACTTCCCATAATACGAAGAGCTACAAAACGAAGGGGGTGATTTGGGGTGTTTTAGACTGCACTCGAGATGTTGTTTCTCAAGCTGCTTATGTATCCAATACTGGGACTGGAATCAAGTCTTCGTAGTTCCTTAGGGATGGTTTATATAGAGGCTTACGCCCAGAGAGTTAGTGTGTTGCGCGTAGAGGAGATGGACTCGATTACCATGTTCCCTAAGGAAAAGGGTTACGTTGTGTTAACTCCTTGATTTTAGGGGATAATTATAGTATTCACAGATTTGTAATAAGTGACAAGGATTGGAGCCTTTATGGCTCAGGATTCTATCCATAGTTATCGCTCATCAGACACGTGGGAAATATGACTAGAGGTTGGCTCTGGCCGACTAAGGCGACCCGAGTTGAACTCGATGACCCGACCGCGCAAGTCGTAACGAAAGGCCGAACCATCACCATTTCGGATCCTTATATGCGTAATGATAGTTCGAGAAGCGACCTAACCTAACCGGGTCGTTGGTCGGCGGTAGATTGACTACAGCGCTGGCCGACCTTCATGGGTCGGGACCGGGAGTGAGACATGTTCATGATTATCCGAGGTCGGCCGTAAGCACTGGTCGACGTGGGAGAGATGGAGGGAGTGACTGGATGACTCTAGCTCGTCTGCTGGGTCACTCGGCACCAACTCTCTTTCCACGCCTAAGTGTTTAGCCATTAAAAAGGTGCCACGTGGGTGGGTTCAACTCTTGGCATCGTCAATACCCGGAAAAAAAAAAACCTGGGCTAGAGAGGAGATGGAATAGTTGGAGGGAAATACCCTTAAAAATATGATAGATAGATGACTCGAAAAAAAATTCTCCTTTTTTAATAGAATTTTCTCTCCAAATTTCCCCATTTGAAATGGTAGAACAAGTATCGTGAAAGAAATTGGTAGAACAAGTTTGATACTATTATCCAAGATTATAACAAACAAACAATCATCTATCAAATTACAAAAAGTTTAGACAATTTCATACATTATTTTTAGAAGAGTTGGACTTATGGTTGGTTGTATCCGTCTTTCGATGGGTGTCTTGACATGTATTTTTCACTAGTTTTTATTTTATTATTTATTAGCAAAGGCCAAAAGCCGTACAAGGTTACATGACTGTCTCCGTCACCAGTAGTTTTTCTTAGCAAGGTTACTAAAAATCTATTATTCACCACTTGTGAATTAACGATTCAATATCCCAAGAATAATTGAATTTTCGAAAGGAGAGAAATTGATTTTCTTCTTCGACGCCTCTCTCTCTCACTCTAGTCGGCCCGTGAAGATTATCCCCTTGACGCCGGCGGCCTTGTGCTGCCGGCGTCCATCGCCTCTTCCCCTTCTCCTGTATATATATCTTCTTCTAGTTTATCTCTTTTCGGTTTCTCCTCCCTTGCTTTCATATTTTGTTTTGCTCGCCCTATCTCCCCCGTCTTCCTTGCCCAGTGCTTTCGTTTGCTTGGAAGTTCTTTTCATCTCTTCCGATTTTGGCTCTGGATTTGCCTCCTGGGCCTCTTCTATTGTGAGGTGGGAGCTATTTGCCTTGCCGGTGACTTTTGGTGGCGGTGTTCGACGGTGTGCTTTAGATCTGGGGCTTGGGAGGTTGCGGCATGACTGTCTCCTTTACCGACTGGCGGTGCTATCCATCGCTGCGTGGCTTTCACAATTCCGTTAAGGCTCCGGCTCTTAATTGGCGGTTATGGTAGTCGTTTCTCTTGACGGAGGCGTTAGTCATCTCTTATGGGATTCTTCTCGTGGCCGGGGCGGCGGTCGGTGGCGGTGGTTTCTGGTGGCGTCTACCAGGGTTCATGGTCTCACTTTTGCTGCTTTTGTTGTTATTTCTGTTCTAGTTTGTTTGTTTTTTCTCTATGTTCGTTTTTTTATTTCCTTGTTTGTCGAATAATAGGTTGTCGAGATAATCCATGCGCCTGAGCCGCCTTCTTTCGTAAAATTTCAATTAAATTTCATTTTGTTCACGCCTTGACCCACCAATTATTCGGCTTTGTCGTGTTGTATGGTTTGTTAGTTTGTGTTTTTTTGGTCGCTTTGGTCCGCATTAGTCGGATTGTAGAAGACGGCTTTGGCCGTGTTGTAGTGCGGCAGATCGTTCATGTGTAAATTCTTTTTTTTTAAAGTTTTCGCCCTTGGAAAAAAATTTGAATTTTCAAAAAAAAAAAAAAGAATAATAATTGATACACTTAAAACATTTACAGGAAACAAGTATGTGTATAAAGCTTATAATATATCCCAAGAATAATTGATACACATAAAACATTTCCAAGAAACAAGTATATAAAATTTATAGATTTTTGTCCAGAAGGACAAAATTATCAAAAATCTGATAATGAAATCAGAAAGAATGAAATCAGTAATTTAATAAGGACAAAAGAATAATTATGTAAGAATAAATGTGGAATAGAAAGAAATATGAAATAACAATCATAAACACAAAGAACATTAACACGTGAAGTAATAATTTTAAACTAACAATTGTGATTTTTGTCATTTATAATCATGAAAATGTTACTTTTGTTCTTCCGCACTCCATTTATTAATTTTTTCGTCCTCGCGGCTCTTCCCTAAAATTTATAAATGTTTTTATACATCTATTTTATCTAATTTTTCGGTTCAAAATGACCAAACAATTATTTCCAATCACATACGGAACCAATAAAAAGAATTAGGGATGTCAAGTTTCTATCCAACCTAAGTGGATATCCACCCTACCCTACCGAGATAGAGTTGAGTATTTTTAAAGGTAGGTGGGGTAGGATTTGCTTTTCATTACTGTCGCTGTTACAGTAGAGTGTATGAATATTCGCTTTCCTACTCGCCCTAATACCCACCTCGACTCCACTATTCCAATGATTGTTTTATACATACATACATACATACATATATATATATATATATATATATATATATATATATATATATATATATATATATATATATATATATATATATATATATATACATATATGTGATGAGAGATAAATTTATGATCATTATTACTGACATTTTACCTCAATATTGATACCATTTTGAGCATTATTGTATCAAATCAACTCAAAATTACTAAGTTTTATTCAAATGTATAAGTAGTAGTTATTATATAAATTATCGTATTTTTATAAGTTTTTATAAGTTTTTGTACCGGTTTAGTAAACCGGAGTGTAAATGTGATTTACGTTTGGTATTTTGGTGGTTCATTGCAGGATTATATATTGACCAAGATTCCATGTAACGACATGTTTTGAGTCTAAAAGATGTGTTTAGAGGATTAGAAGAAGGTGCCACAAGTTTATAAGTTCAACTGAGCAAATTTTCTAAGATTTTAAATCGTTACATATTTTCGACGGAGATTTGACCCAGCTTAGAGGCATTTTCAGGATGACTTCTTAATAAAAGTTGTAGATCTTCACATAAGATTTCCAACGCACTTTGAATTACATCAATTGGAGGTCTACAACTCAAGTTATGGTCAATTGACTAATCAATTCAGATTAGTAGAAATCCCGTTCCACACGACATACGAATGGCTCATCAAAACGACATTTTCTGAAGAAGTTTCCTTCATAAAAGTTGTATATCTTCAAGAAAGCTTTCCAATGGATTTTGAATCAAGTCAATCGGACTTCTACAACTTAAATGGTGGTCAAGTGGCTAATTGATTCAATTTCGTAAAAATCCCGCAAAACGCTCGAGTATGAATTTGCTTATCAAGACGGCGTTTTCTGGAGAAGAGTCCTTCATGAAAGTTGAAGAATTTTCCGAGAGCTTAATTTTGACGCTTGAATCATAATTTTGGAGGTCTACAACTCAAGATATGAATTTTTAAGTTTTATTCCAATAAATATAATTTCGGCGATCCAGAACGTGGTGAGTCACTGTGATCATGACTCCCGGACCTGGTCCGCAATTTCTTCGGCGACCGGTCCGCCCCTCATTTTGGTCTATATAAGCGCACATTCAGGGATCAATTACAGTTGCCCCTTTTCTTGCCCCTTTCCTTCCTCTTTCTTTTCTTTCTCGTCTCTGCTTCTCTTCTTTTTATTTTTTTTTGTTATATATATATATATAAATATATATATATTTTGTAGATCATGTATATATATATATATTATGTATGAATATATATGTGTTATATATATATGTATCTAGATCTACTTTCTTTTCATCTCTTCTTCCCGTTCTTTTATTTTATTTTCTACTGTAGTATATACATATATATGTTGATGTATGTATGTATATATGTTTTTCACATATATAAATAAAATGGTTATAGTATCGCCAGAATGGCGGAATAATTATCAAGATTGTTGATTTCAAGCTTTGGCATGTTAGATCCGTGGAAACGAACTTCGATTCGATAGTCATAACCTGTAATATATTCTAAAATTGTTATGTTTATTATTTCTATTTCTATTTATATATGATATTAAACTAAAAATATATCTAGCCAAGATATGAATCAATTAGTTAATCTTTTGGTAAAATGAATGATCGACTCGTAATAATGATTAAAATCAATTATGATGAATCTCTTTCTTTCGCGCTTTAATGAAACGTTAAAATAGAAAGACCGAGGGTAAAATTGGCCGAGTGAAAACGTGACAACGGAACCCGCTTTCCTACCCGGGGCGATTTGTCTTGGGAAAGATAAATTTTATTGACATTTGTACTCGAGATCGTAATAATGTTAAATCATCGCTTAATTGAAACTTAAACCGAAAGTTGAATCGCTCGACTTTGACAACCGGAGCCTTTTAAATAAAATTGACCGCTTGACGAACGGAATGACTCCTTTTATCTAAAGGTAGATTTGTACTCGGGACCTGCTCGTAAAAACCGTGAATAGCTTGTGGACCTGGATCGATGCAATTGACATATGACAATTTCATACGCCCATGTATGAGGGAGAGTTGTCTAGCTTGGTGAGTACACCGATTCATATATAATTTACACCTTGAATAAAGGAAAAGATCTGTCTCATTTATTTCTACTAAAAGATATTGATTCAAGAAAGTATTCTTGGCTAGATCTAAAAATATATATATTATTTATTTATTTAATGCTTTACTAACAATCTAACTAATCTAACGATCTAACCCGATAAAAATGATAAAATCGCTTGGACTTAGATCTAAAAAGTTAATAATAGCTTCTTGGTGTTTAACCCCACTTAAAAGAGTTACCATGTTTTCCTAGGTTTAGGCGCTGTCAAGATTTTGTCAAGCGCCGTTGTCGGGAAAACGTCGCTAATTTCTTTTTTCTTTGTGTTCAGGTTACTACTTGTATTAGCTCAAAATTCTATGATAAGTCAACACTCTTCTTATCACATTTCTTTTATTTTTCCGTTGGTATCTACCTTCTTTTAGTTACCAATTTTCTTCTTCTACCAAATTCGAAGTTATTTTCTATTTTCGATAGTATAAAGTAAACGTGGTCATAACAAAATTGATGATAAGTCAATACATTTCTCAATCTCATTTGTATTTTTATTTTCATTGGTACCTACCTATTTGGTAAGATATCAATTTTTTTATAAAATACTCGATAAATACCGAGTGGCTTCGTAATTACCGAGAGAGAGAGAAAAAAAAAAAAAAAAAAAAAAAAAACTACTCGGTAAATATCGAGTGGATTCGTAATTACCGAGGAAAAAATGTGTTTTTTTATCGATTTCGTGTTATTTTCTATTCGATATTTTCTATTCCACAAGAATTGTCAAATCGAGTTACTTAAAATGGCCGAAACCACAGTGAAACACCTGAACAAGCGGATTGCTCATGCTCAAGGGTATGGTCAAAACCTTAATCGAATTTACCTCAACCTAATAACCGTAATCGTAATAATAGAAATAATCGTAATCGAATAAGGATACTCGTTTAAACCACCAAACCCGAGACTTATTTGTGATCGGACCGTAAGAAGGTACCGTGATTAATAATCCAATTGCTTACCCAATAAAGGAGCAAATAATTTTGAAATAAAATCTCATCTTTTGGTTTAATTGACACAAGAGCCCAATTTCTAGAGAAGATGATGAGGATCCACATCATCACCTCTATCTTTTCAAGAGTTGTGTAATACAACCAAAAGTCATGGTGCTCATCGGGAATTAACGAGGATGTCTATGTTTCCTTTTCTTTAAAAGGAAGAGCACGAGATTGGTTTTTTGTCACTTCCACATCATTCATTGACTAGTTGGGAGGAGATTCAATCCGAGTTCTTAAAGCAATATTTTACTCCTGGTAGAAAATTGGAATTAATAGTCTAAATTGCCAACTTTAAACAAGGATCTCAAGAAATGCTTGGGAATGCTTGGGAAAGATTTAAAAATTATTAAGAGCTTGTCCCGATCATGGTTATTCCTTAGATATGCAAATTCAACTTTTCCGTCAGAATTAAGAAAAGACTCACGTGTATGTAGATCATGCATGTGGTGGTTCGTTAATGATGAGTGAAGCTCGATAGCTTACGATGCTATATAAAAGATTTCCAAAAATAATCGAATGTGGGAAACCGGTTCTAGCACAAGAAAAGTAGCATTTTGCAGGAGAATATACATCGAATACGGAAGTTCTAGCACACTTGGAGAATTTGAGTAGAAATTTGACGGCTTATTAGCCAAGAAATGTAAACTCGTAAAATATCTTACCAAATGAATACTCAAGTCATGATAATGTGTCATTAGGGATGGAAGAACCGTAAGGCTATTCAAGGGAAAAGGTGAGTTTTTTAAAACAAAGATAGGAATTTGAACGACGCGTATTCAAACTCGCTTAATGCTTTTAGAAGAGATCACCCTACTTTTCGTTGGTCCTAAACCCCTAGTAAGCCAGGACAACCACCGTATCCAGCTTCAATATAAGAATCCATATAATAATCAAGTTTATCAAGGAGATACCACGAATCAAAATCTACAATCATTACCTAAACCGTATCCACAACATACCACTCAAAGCATACCAAGAACTCGTAGTTCAACTCAACCTCAAGGAGTTAACAAATGGGAGAAATTAATGGAAAACTGATAGTATGATATCTACTCAAGCTCAAAATATGGAAACCATGATGACTTCTATAGTACAAATACTAAGGATATGAGCACGCTGAAAACATCTATAAGTGGACATGATACCGTAATGAGAATTGTAGAAGCTTCATTGAGGAATCGGAATATCACTTGAGTAGAGAAGTAGAACGTAAAAACAAGAAACCCTCGTAAGGATTTCCAAGTAATATCGAAAAGAAACTGAGTGGGGTAAATGTCGTTATTACCGTAAGTGGAAGGATCTGTGGAAGTAATGGATTAGAAAAATTCGGGAATAATGTAGTAGATGATGATTTAGATGGTAAATATAAGAAGAATATGGAATCTAAAGGGCCATTTCAAAACGAACCTTATCCGCTCAACCTAAATTCACATCGGTTCAACCTGGAAGGGCATCACCACATCCATCGTGATATTTTGAAGAAAAAGGCAATGTAATGATGAAACACAAGGCATTCGATAAGCTTTACCATATTCATCTAACGACAAGGGTAAGGGAGGTATTCATTCTAACCCTACCGATCTTGAATTACTCCCCATTCCCCGAGAAATGAAATGAAAAAGATGAAGTTGGATAATAAGTATGCATATTTTCTTGACACTTTTCGCACTTAACTATTAATACCCCTTTCATCGATGTTTGTAGCGGAGAGCTTAGTTTGGGAGTGAATGATGAGCGCGTTATCTTCAACATTTACAATTCATTGAAATATCCATACATTACTTCACTAGAATCTAGTTCTTGTGTAGACACTTTGTGTTCTCTTGTGGTGGATCGACTAACACACAGTAATCAAGAAGATGACTCAAGAATAATGTGAAAGCTCGTAAACTCAAAGCTCAAAAATTAAAGGAAAAGGTCAAGAATCGCTGGATTCGACGGCATTCGCTCTAACATATGTTGGAAAGCAATATTGATAAAAAGACGGATGCAAAGGCGTGAGGATGACCCACCACCAAAGGCCTTTAAAATCAAGCACGGTAAAGTCCGGCTATAGACTATAAATGTAGTCAATGACGGGTACTATCCTTCTTTTACTCCTTAAGCATTTATTTTTAGTGGATTATGTGCTTAATTGTTACATGCTTTTGTGAGTAATTGTTAAGTATCCCGCTTTGTTTAGTATATTATATTAGTTAATCCTTATCATTTTGGTCGAGCAAACGACGTTAACTAAAAGCGCTACCGGAGGCAGCCCGCAAAAATGTTAAATATAATAATTACTCATACTTTGATGATACTTTGAAATACTTTGGATTGATTTTTATTTTGTTTCACCAAGTCTTAGGATGAATGTTTGAATGTCATTATAAAGGGAATGATTAGGTGGTTATCCTAAAATCCCGATGGAAAAAAAGAGAAAATTCAAATGCATCATTTCTTAGACTTAGGTTGTTAGAACAATTTGAAATAACCTCGAGGATCTGGGTATAAAAGACTCGAGTTAATACTTTGTCAAACATTTCATATCATGATCTAGTCTGCTTTTAAATTTCAAATAATGTGTGACATGTATTAGTTCAACTACTTGTGGAATATTGTGTGTTTTAAATCAATAAAAGTTTATGTGGTGTGTTTATCTACCCTTTTGCATTAACTCGTCACACTCCACACACTTTTATTTTTGCACACACAACGGTCATAACTTTGACCCACCCACCCACCCTTTCATATCATCCAGTATTTGTTTTGACTTGTTTTAGTGCACCATTGCTTTCCCAACAACTTATTTACACTCACTTTACATTGAGGACAATGTAAGTTCGTAAGTGGGGAGTGGAGTCGTTGGTCTAAAGAATGGAATTAATGTTTATTTTGTATCAATAAATTCCTTTAGTTTTCGATTTTTTTCGAGCATTATTTAGTTGATTAAAATAAATTGTATAAGGTATATATTTCATTGATTTGAAGATGTAATGATCAATTTGATGTGTATAACCAACGTGAACCGTAAGTGCATTGTAATTCCAAATATATTTGTGTAACATGAATTCCTTCACGTAAGTTTTTGATATTGAAACGAAAATTTTAAATCAGATCCATTCAAGATCCTAGTGGTTATTCTAGATAATAACAAAGAACTTAGTACCTAACTTTTGAACGTGTAATCGTGAATATCTCAAGGTTTGAATGTGATAGAAAGGATATAAGTTAAGTTTATGGAAAAAAATTGAAAAAAAAGAAAGAGATGAACTATATATATGTCGGTTGTAGCTACCAATGATTTGAGTGCGAAGAGGGCGTTATCACAATAAACGCCCTATATATCACTATGAGGTTTAAAAGCTCCCGATCGCTGATGATAGTAGTCCACTAGGGGTTATCAATAAATGTCCTATTGCTGAATGAAGGCATATGCTAAACATGTGAAATTAAGTTCATCAAAAGAAAAGAAAAAAATTTTAAGCGTGGTTGAAAACTTAGTTATCTTCTCGACTATCCCAAAGATAAACCGAATGATATGCTTTAGTGGATTATCCTAATAAGTACTCGGAAGAACTTTGTGTGGAATCATATCGCTTATACCTAGGAAAGTCATTTAGGACTGTCTGAATGGATATTTGTGTGTTTTGCTTGATTTATTCAAGAGACGATAGTGGAAATTGAAAAGGCTTGTCACACACACACACTGCTATACACTTATATTGAGGTTAAAGCCTGGTTGTAATTCTAATGGTTGTATTATCTAGTTGTTCCTTATACCTTCTATCTTCATGAATTTATCTCTCATTCATTTTGTTTTATCGCTTGTTTTGATCGAGGACCACCAAAAGCTAAGTAGGGGTTGTGATGAGAGATAAATTTATGATCATTATTACGACATTTTACCCTAATATTGATACCATTTTGAGCATTATTGTATCAAATCAACTCAAAATTACTAAGTTTTATTCAAATGTATAAGTAGTAGTTATTATATAAATTATCGTATTTTTATAAGTTTTTATAAGTTTTTGTACCGGCTTAAGAACCGGAGTGTCGTGGTCGGATTTACGCTTGGTATTTTGGTGGTTCATTGCAGGATTATATATTGACCAAGATTCCATGTAACGACATGTTTTGAGTCTAAAAGATGTGTTTAGAGGATTGAAGAAGGTGCCACAAGTTTATAAGTTCAACGGAGCAAATTTTCTAAGACTTAAATCGTTACATATTTTCGACGGAGATTTGACCAGCTTAGAGGCATTTTCAGGGGATGACTTCTTAATAAAAGTTGTAGATCTTCACATAAGATTTCCAACGCACTTTGAATTACATCAATTGGAGGTCTACAACTCAAGTTATGGTCAATTGACTAATCAATTCAGATTAGTAGAAATCGTAAAAGACACGACATACGAATGGCTCATCAAACGACATTTTCTGAAGAAGTTTCCTTCATAAAAGTTGTATATCTTCAAGAAAGCTTTCCAATGGATTTTGAATCAAGTCAATCGGACTTCTACAACTTAAACGTGGTCGAGTGGCTAATTGATTCAATTTCGTAAAAATCAAAACGTTCGGAGTATGAATTTGCTTATCAAGACGGCGTTTTCTGGAGAAGAGTCCTTCATGAAAGTTGAAGAATTTTCCGAGAGCTTAATTTTGACGCTTGAATCATAATTTTTGGAGGTCTACAACTCAAGATATGAATTTTTAAGTTTTATTCCAATAAATATAATTTGAAGGATCTGAATGTGGTGAAGTCATATGATCATGACTCCTGACCTGGTCCGGCTTCTTCAGCGACCGGTCCGCCCCCTCATTTTGGCTTATATATAGCGCACATTCAGGGGATCAATTACATTTGCCTTTTTCTCTTGCCCCTTTCCTTCCTCTTTCTTTTCTTTCTCGTCTCTGCTTCTCTTCTTTTTATTTTTTTTTGTATATATATATATATATAAATATATATATATTTTGTAGATCATGTATATATATATATATATTATGTATGAATATATATGTGTATATATATATAGATCTAGATCTACTTTCTTTTCATCTCTTCTTCCCGCTTTCTTTTATTTTATTTTCTACTCAGATATACATATATATGTCGATGTATGTATGTATATATGTTTTTCACATATATAAATAAAATGGTTATAAGATCGTTGTAATGGCGGAATAATTATCGAAGATTGTTGATTTCAAGCTTTGGCATGTTAGATCCGTGGAAACTAATTTCGATTCGATAGTCATAACCGTAATATATTCTAAAATTGTTATGTTTATTATTTCTATTTCTATTTATATATGATATTAAACTAAAAATATATCTAGCCAAGATATGAATCAATTAGTTAATCTTTTGGTAAAATGAATGATCGACTCGTAATAATGATTAAAATCAATTATGATGAATCTCTTTCTTTTCGCGCTTAATGAAACGTTAAAATAGAAAGACCGGAGGTAAAATTGGCCGAGTGAAAACGTGACAACGGAACCCGCTTCTACCCGGGCGATTTGTCTTGGGAAAGATAAATTTTATTGACATTTGTACTCGAGATCGTAATAATGTTAAATCATCGCTTAATTGAAACTTAAACCGAAAGTTGAATCGCTCGACTTTGACAACCGGAGCCTTTTAAATAAAATTGACCGCTTGACGAACGGAATGACTCCTTTTATCTAAAGGTAGATTTGTACTCGGGACTGCTCGTAAAAACCGTAATAGATTGTGGACCTTGGATCGATGCAATTGACATATGACAATTTCATACGCCAGTGAGGAGGAGTTGTCTAACAGAAAGACACCGATTCATATATAATTTACACCTTGAATAAAGGAAAAGATCTGCCTCATTTATTTTTACTAAAAGATATTGATTCAAGAAAGATTCTTGGCTGATCTAAAAATATATATATTATTTATTTATTTATCGCTTTACTAACAATCTAACTAATCTAACGATCTAACCCGATAAAATGATAAAACCGCGACTTAGATCGAGTTAATAATAGCTTCTGGTGTTTAACCCCACTTAAAAGAGTTACCATGTTTTCCGAGAATACGATTCGACTCACCGACTAGCACTACAATTTGACCCGTGACATCGCTAGGTTAGATCTCAGATAGCCTAGGTAATGTCCGTCGCCTTTTGGCGCCGCTTTCCACAAGTTAGGTTTAGGTCTGTCAATATACCCGCCCCAAAGTCGTAGGAAGAATTAAAAATTTTGTTTTGGATATCAAACAAATACATTTCAATTTCATATTTGACTAAACAAATTAATGAAAACAATCATTGGAAGGTGAATACATGCATTTTGATAATTCTTCATCACTTAAAAGAGAAAGGATGTTAACGATTGGAGAAATTTATCATGTTTGTCAATTCATCATATATCTTACTTACTTATACAAAGACAAGGGCAAGTGCAAGCTTGTGCTTATTACAGCGTGTCATTTAAAATTAATTATTTATTTATTTTTTCCGTAGGGTATATTCTGATCGATTTAACAAATCACACTACTACACGTAGAGAAGCGTTTTTTTTTTTTCTCACGACACTTGTCATTTAAAATTAATTTTTTTTTCCATAGATATATTCTAGATTGACTTAACAAATTGCACGCTTACTTGTAGATGTAGATTTTTTACTTGTGGCAGATTTTTGGTTTTTTTTTTTTTTTTTTTTTTAAAACATCTATATCTATATCTATCTATATTTGAAAGAACATTTAACCCAATTACCTGTAAATTACACTCCAAACCCGCACTTTGACCCGCCAGAAGCAACGTGCATCATTCAACCTTCTCCCAATAACCCTCAACAGACATCAAAATTTCACTCTATCAAAACTATCAAATCCCAACTTCCTTATCACTCGGCTACTGATTCTCTTCCTTCATCCGTTTGAAATTTTGCACCTCACACGTCTCTTCCGCTCAATTCTATCGCAAAATCCGTTCAATTTAAATCTCGAATCAAAAGACGTGAAATGATTGCTATCCCTCCAAATTAGGTGAAATTTTAAAATACAACAGTTGTAGGAAGGTTTTACCAAGTGTCATACATTACAACCATTCATTTCTAACCTCTCACACACGATAAAAGTGTATTATGTGAAAGAGAGTAAAAATGAGAGGCTCTAATGTATGCCACTTGGTATAACCTTCCTACAACCGTTGCACCATAAAATCTCTCCCAAATTAGCTTCTGTTATGCAGTTTTGATCTCTGTTTGGATATTAAAAATCTTTGGTGCAACTGAATCAGTATCATTCTAATCCTTTAAATTGAATTATTTATAGCCTCCATATATTTTTATTTCAATCCGCTACTTCAGACCCTCTCTGCCTGTTGTACACGGTCCGGCGTCTTCAATCAACTGCTTACTATTCTTGCTATAGTTGATACGAATATCCTGAATGCAGAAATTGTGTAAATGCAAACAATATTGTGATTGCGTGTTGAAATTTGGGATACATTTTTACAAACAAGTTGGCACCAGAGTGCAAGACTCGACTTGGCATAGAATGTACACTTTCAGGACAACTTCTGATGATTCTTGGTCTAATCGGTTGTGGAAATCCAAATCTTTTGACGGTACCCAACATAAACAACTCTTTCATGTATTTTTTTCTCCGTAAGTTCTTTTGTATTAATGCATTTGAGACGCAAGAAATTAAATTTACCAAAAGTGGGGTGTTTTCCCCTTTTTATGCATATCAGGCAACCCCAATTGTTGGTACCTCTGTATCTTCATTTCCCCTGACAAAGCTTTTTGTGGAATTATTATATTTCGTAGGAACGAATGAAACAAAGGTTCATATTTTTTTTTTTACATGTGTTCTTTAATTTGGGGTAGTAAGCTTTGAAATTGTTGCAAAGAATATTGATGCTGTTTGTAGTGATGCCAACGGGTATGTGAGGATTCACAATCTCAAAAAAATTTCTGGTGAAACAGAATCTTCAGGTACGTATAAGTTTTAGTTGCTCCGTATGGGGTTTATATATGATTTTTGGCTTTCACGCTCACAAAAAAAAAACGTCCTAGGTGCCCGGTACCGGTACGTGACATCATTCTAGATTTTCCAAAGCACAATTTTATCTCTTAAACTCCATATAAAGTTGGTGTCAAAACTACACATCCGTGAATGCAGAAATAGGCGAAATCTAGGGTCAAAAGCCATTCCCATTTATCCGATTCATACCTGCAAAGCCATTTTTTGTTGATTTTCCTTAATCTTTTGTTTAGAAGCTTTTGTTATTGGATTGTTAGTTTCCTCCAGTTTGAATGTTTGATATAGACAATGTCTATGCGAATTTCCTTTATTTTTATTTTTTAATTGCCAGACTTTTTATTTGTTACTATTATCCATTGTGCTTTCATTTTCATTTTGTAGAAACGGGACTTAAGTGGAATCAATGATGAGGAAATGAATCCAAGAATCTGTAAAGGCAGCTTCTATTGTGAAATATGTGGTAATGTTACGGATATTTTCTTTTCTATTATGAAATATAAATGGTTTCGCTTTTACGGGAAAGTCGGTTTAGAGAGGATACTCACCACACCAAGGTGCTTCGTATTGAGTGGAGAGTTAATATACAAGATGATTATTGTTGTTTTTGCTACGCTTTTTCAGAATTTATTGAACATTTTCTTTCGCTGCGATGTTTCCTTTGTTATATGGAGCCATGTTTTCGCACGGTGCAACAAGGTCCTACTGCTGCATTTCAAAGATCTGTGTTGCTGGCAACCATTTTCAAAAACTTATAAATCTGTAGTATGTCTTTGGAATTCAATTAAAGGTGCAAGTGCTTGGATCTGTGAAATATGCATTCTTTGCATTTTTTTTTCCGGTTGCATAACAATAATTATGAGTATTTGATAGTGAGCTTCAACGATTGATATTTGATATACGGATTGATTAACAACTCATCTATAGATGTGATTGATGGGAATGCAGATGTGTGAATATAGTATTCCCCAAAAAGCCTGTAACTAAGATTCTGAAATCCCATTCAGAATGTAGTGTGTTATAAGAATTCTGTTTGATCCCCAATTATAGGCAAAGACGTTCATGCTGTTCATTGGGTGGTCTTATTTGATTCAACGGCGCAATGTAGCAATGGCGTCTTTCTAAATCCTCAAAGATTGAATTACAAATCTATTGAGCAGTCTCTTGATAGGAGTTACCTATTGATTGTGGATTATTCTAAGGATTTTGTTGTTGTATTGTAGGAATCTTTCATAGTTCACAAAGATTTTTCATGTCATTACATCTCTTAAATCATTTGTATGCTATAGGCTCTTATATAATTTTTGCACATATTATTGTATATATAAATCTTACATCATCCCCGTGCATCGCACGGTAAAACGCTAAATATATATATATATATATATATATATATATATATATATATATATATATATATATATATCTATGTTTGTTTTTGGGGAGTTATCGATTGTTTTGGTGCGTATTTATTATTATTTTTCGTCTTGGTTCTTTTACTTCTATATATTTTGTGTGCCGGTTTTTTCCATTGGTCTATGGTTTTTTCTCCAATTTTTTTTTTCCTTTCTCCGGTCTCATTCTTGTCTTCATTTTTTTTTTCCTACTATCTAATACAAAGCTAAGGGGGCAGCAAGGGGGGACACGTGGCTCTTTTTCTTTTCTTTTTATTTATTTATTTATTTTAGTTTGACCTTTTTTTTTGGGTTTTTTTCGCCCCCTTCCTATATCACGCATATTTGTAGGTTGAGTTTTTGATACATTTTTCCGCCGTTGTTTTCTTTTAGCTTGCGTGAGTATGACGTTTTTCCTTCATGATCGTTGTTTACTGCTTATCGGTTGAGAACCCTGGCATTTCATTCCTTCTTTGGCTTTTCCCATTTCTGTGTTAATGCTTTTCCGCTTTTTGGGTTAATGAATGGTAATTGTTTGATCATCATTTTTCTTAAATCGCTTATGACTTTTTCCCTTATGCGGATAAGACGAGGTGGTATCAAATCAAAAACGAATGAGGCGTTTCTACCGCACTCTTCCTTAACGGCTCAAAAGGGAGGTCGCATTAACTTTGTTGATCATCGTTTTAATTATATAAGAAATGAAGTTTTTTCTCACGTGGATAAGACGACTAGTATCAAATCAAGAAACGAATGGGGTGGTTCTACCGTACTCTTTGCTTACGTTTTGAAAGGGAGGTCGGTTTTAGTTGTTTTGTTTCTTCGTGTTTTTAATTTTTGTTTCTTCGTGTTTTTAGTTTTTTTGTTTCTTCGTGTTTCTTCGTGTTTGAAAGGGAGGTCGATTTTTATTTTTTTGTTTATTCGTGCTTTTTATTTTTCCTAATTGTAATATATTTCTTCTTATTTCCTTGTGTTGTGTATCATTTGTTTTTCCCTCTATAATTCGTTCATTTCCAATTATCAATTTTTTTTCGTAACTTTAAAAAATACCATCTTTATACCATGTTAAAAAACGCATCAAAATTTCTGAAAATCAAGAAACCGATATTTTATTTTTATTGATTATGTTTTTTATTATCAATCTTGTAGTATATTGTTGAAAACAAAATTGATGTATTCTATTCAGTTACAGAATTAAAATCGATATCGGAATAGTCGAACCAATGAATTTCGATTATCGGGAGGTTTTAAACCAATTTTTTTATTATCAATGCTGTAGTATATTGTTGAAAACCAAATTGATGTATTATTTTAAGTTACTTAAATTAAAATCAATACAGAATAATCGGATTAATGAGTTCCAGATATCGAGAGGTTTAAACAAAATTAAAAAAAAAACCTGTTGTTACTAATTTAATGTATTTTTTGCTTCATACGTCTTTCATGAAGTTTGATGTTGTGCGGGTTTGAAGGATAAATGTCTATAGATGGTAAAACATACTATTTTGGTCTTCAACAACTTCAAGAATGTTTTAGTTCCCTTGATATGCTTTTTGATTATATCCAATAGTATTAGGCTTTTATTCTATTGATTTCCTGGGAGTTGCATCTCCATAATGCTTTGATAGATTGTTTCATTACGATATGAAGTATTTTTTGATAGATTGTTGTATTACGCAATTTTAATGGTGATATTTTGCATGTTATCATATCTGTGTTATCGTAGAACGCCGCGATAAAATTCGCTTTCAAATACTACGTCGAAAATGTATCAAATGAGTTTTAAAATGAAGATAAAAAGAATATGAACTTTGGTGAAACAATTTTGATTATCGGTGTTTCTAAATCAAAAATTACGATCGCTTATAAAAAAACGCTCCGTTAACGCAAATATTTTTTCGGTTTTCAAAGTTTACGTTGGAAGCAGATCGTATTTCGCCAAATTAAATAGCAAAAAATGAATTTTGGTGAAAATTTTTCACGATCGGAGTTTTAAATCAAAAGTTACTCGTGTTGAAAAAAAGAAAAAACCAAAACAAAGCAGGATCAAACGGACCTGATGTACTCATGTACTGAAGACGCTAATAGCGCTGTGTGTAGGGGTCAATTTTTGTCTCGTGTAAATTTTTTTCTTCTTTTTACAACTAAAAAGAGGAGTGTGTCCAATTTATTCATTTTGTAATTTTTTTTTATCCTTTTTCCTCGATCCCCTTATTTTAAAATTAAAATATACTGTTCGGCAAAATTTAAATCCCCTAAAATCATTTTAGTTTTAATTATTTCGATCAAAACAAGGACTTAGAAAAGGTCATCACATTGACTCATTATCCATCCCAACAACAAAACAAAACAAAACTGTTCAGAACTCAGAAGCGTTTGACCTCTCCAATTCCAACCTTATTTTTAAATTCAGATCATGCAAGTATAAATTATGACCTTGCGAGTGACATTCTTCACAAATTCACAAGTAATTTTGAGCTTTATAAAAGAAGACTCCATGGCCAAGATTGCTTGCTTCATTCTACTTCTGGTCATTGCCTCGAGCTTCAAAGCCACAGGTGATATATACAAGTTCATAAGTTATTTGTAGCTTCAATTTTTGTTTTTTTTTAGAGAATTAGGGACATTGGCGGAGCCATTGTTTGGGCTTAGGTATGCTAAGCCCACCCAGCCCTCCCCTCTTCAATTTTTGTTTTTTAGAGAATTAAGGACATGGACGGAGCCATTGTTTTGGCTTAGGGGGGCTAAGCTCACTCCCCTCTACAATTTTTGTTTATTTTTAGAGAATTGGGGACATGGACGGAGCCATTGTTTGGGCTTAAGGGGGCTAAGCCCACCCAGCCCCCTCCTCTCTTAGCTATACCCGTCCCCTCTTAGATATACCATTTATATTTAAGTAGTGACACAACTAAAACAAAATACACTATCAATCGATACTATATCGATCTATACTATTGATGTTTCATGACTCAGATCAATCAATATGTTCTCATAAAAACGAATTCACAGATATCAACGTTACACAATTTATTGTGCCATTTCGTTGTAGTTGTATATTTGTTTTTATATTTTCATATTTGCGCTCGCTTTATTTCTAATTTTAACATAACCCACTTTAAACTCAATATATTTACACATTATTTATAGAATTTCACGTTTATCAATTTTCATTTTCCCTCACCCGATATATACACACACCTCACATGTGTGTGCGTCTTTTCTTCCCAATTCTTTCATATATATATATATATATACTAGTGGCTTTTTACCGTGCAAGGCACGGTGTATGCCCACTGCAGGTAATACATGATAATTCATATTTGAGTATGTGGATCTGTCTAGTTTAAGAATAGTTCTGTGAATGTTGGGCAAAATTGTGGGCTGAAAAAACAGCTGTGAACATGAAAATTTGAAAGGAAAAAAGCCATGATCATGGCCAATATAACAAAACAAGTTGACTAATTATATAAACATGACAAACTAAAATCACAAACCAGTCTTTAGTACAAAGCACTTGCTAATTTACAACACAATTCCTTGTCACTGTTTTTGCATTCGTGTTCTTTCATAGTAAATATTAGGCAAAAGATCATGCATACTATGGAAGTACCAGAGATGCATCATAAATGCTTGACTGGGAAGTGTTACGAAAATTGAACTGAACAAGTAATGGTAATTTGCATACTACCAGACATAATAAAAGAAACAGAACTGAAGAAGAAAATCCATGATCGAAATAGCAATTAACTCAAAAGCTAGAAATACATAACAAAACAGCAAAACAGCAAAACTGC
Source organism: Gentiana macrophylla (assembly GCA_026214975.1). Classification (NCBI taxonomy): domain Eukaryota; kingdom Viridiplantae; phylum Streptophyta; class Magnoliopsida; order Gentianales; family Gentianaceae; genus Gentiana; species Gentiana macrophylla. The sequence goes on along the minus strand of CM047807.1, from coordinate 11,017,213 downwards.
AAACTAAGCAAACCAACAAGCTTGCCTCAATATGATGCCACTCCTAAGAAGAGTTCCTAGCTTTTGTGGTTAACCAGTCAGTTAAATCTCATCCTCCATGAAGTGAGCATCAACACAATAACCACTTGTTTCATAAACCTTTATCAAACAATAGAAGGCATGTATTAATAACTGGATCAGACTTAAACAAAGACACAAACTTTACCAGCCTTGTGCTCCCTTTATCTCCATGATCCCAACCAAACCTTAACAGCTTAACAGGATTGCAGCCAAAAATATGCATTAAATCGAAAAACAACTTTGAAATCCTTTCATTAAAATCCAGCAAGAAGGAAACAAGATAATCATCAACATATGATACTTAAAACACAACATCCGTTCTGAAAAAGTAATCTTTTAACAGAACTCCACAGTAGCTTAGCAGACAATATTGATGTCAAATGTGTAAAATTACAACATATACCACATTCATGGTCTAAACATAGTCGTTCTACATATTGTTGTTGTTCAAGATCTAACAAATAAGTAACATTAAAGTGCTTATAGTTGGATGTGTAGTAAGCCAATATTTATCTCATCTGGCGTCAGGATTAATTTGACACTTCGTAACAATCAACACTTGCCTACCTTAAGTGAAGCAACCAATAACCAGAAATTCCTAGTCAGTCATATACAGAAGCGATAGCACAAGAAAATTTATTGTTTATAATCCATTCAACACAATAGAAAAGAAAATAAATGGAACTATACCGTAATGTATGTTTGTTATCTCATTTGCTCATCGTCCTCTACGAAAACTCAAGTTTGACTATAGAAACCAAGGGAAAAACGGATATAATACAAAGAATAAAGTAAAAGATAACAGATAATTAAAAGCAAAACTATTTAGGGTGAAAGAAAATCAGAAAGACTATAAATGTATTACATATAAGGAAAAACATACCTAGACCATCATCTTTCGCTTCGTTGTCAATAGATCTTTCAAGATGCCCTTTAAATATTACAAGTAAAAAGATTGAATATATAAATTCACATATACACTAATAATTCTGAGATGATGTCTACACATATTAAGAGCATACATCAGTCATAACCAGACACATCATGCAAATGCCATGGAAAATGAAAAGATCCTGCAATTAAAAGGGTACGGGATGTTAGAGATTTAGAACTCACAGAAAATTTGCAAAGATGATAGCAGATATGCGTAGAAGAATGTAGCAAGAGTACATCATTATATGTAGAAGAAGAACATGAACTGTAAAGCATTTATAGCATCTAAGAACAGCAAAACGCAGTGCAAGAGGAAGTAAAGACATACCCAAACAATTACCACCAAAGGTAGGTGAAGAAGTGAAAACACTCCAAAAATGCTCTGGAACAATCAATCTACCAAGAGAAACCGAAGAAGAGTGTATTGCAAAATGAATGCTAAAGTCTTGTTTTTAAAAGAAATAGAAATCAAGAGGAAAGCATATATCAGTTTCGTTTCCAGAAAAAATGTAAAGCACATCTGGGCAAAGCAAATCTCGACAAATCAAATTCTAGCTTAACCAAATACTCAAACCAAGTGAGGCAGTGTCAGCATATTATAACCAAAAAACATTCCTTAGAGAAAAAAAAGATTGCAGGTTGCCTCAATTATAATATGCAGTAGCCCAAACTATAAGTGCTTCAAAAAAACATCACCTAAATATTCCACTGGTATAAAAAAAATGCTTCTAGATTCTTCAAAGTACCACTCTAAAGTCTAAACAAAGATGCAAATTTACTTGAAACATCTGATCTAAGTTACAAAGAGTAAGAGGCCAATATCGTAATACTCTAAAACAGAAAAAATCAAGGACATAACCCTTAGTTGCTTGGAAATTTCACATTTCAGATTGAAAGTGGCCATCAGAGATCAGTTTGCAATCTAGTTTGATCAAGGTAGTGTTCATCCATGAAATAGGCATGCGGAACAGAAGTTATGCTAATCAAAGAGGTGTCTGGCCCTAGTATCGCTATCAGAATCCCAAGTACTTTTTTTGAGGAAAATAGATGGACCTTCTACTTTGGTCTAAGGCATACACTACTTTACAACTCGAACCAATGAGCTCAAATCACTTTTACTGGTGTCCCAAACCTGCCCTCAAATGTTCCCTTTAAAGGAAAAAAAATATAGACAACTTGTATATCTATTGTGGTGATGAAATGATTGAGCATATCTCCAATCCTTTGATTCTGGGGTACAAAAGCATGGCCCCAAAAAAGCATGGCTATATTGAATAAAGTAAATTTATACCAAGAACAATGATAAATACAAAGCCCCTACCATAGATGATACGTGACAGCCATGTCATGCCTTTGTGACTTTAATCTAAAAGCACAATCCATGAGGATAAACAAGCATTAAAAACTAATGGCATGAAAAAATGAAGTCTTAAAAAACATGAAAGATTCTACCCTTGGAACACTTTCGTTGCTTCGAAGACTAATCAAGTTTCAGAGAAGCAATTTCTTAAAATATATGCAAAGCATGAGAATCCGAATCCGCCGTGAAGAAAACATCAAAGGCATGAAGGAAGAACAAATGGTGAGTGTGGTAAAAGAGGGGGGTACATGGAATTTACCGGTTTTAGTCCTGAGATACGTGAACAGATGTACAAAATGGCGTCCGTCAATCACCCAAACATGTAAAAATACTTTTGGAATGTATATTAGGGCTACCACTTTCAGCATTGCACCTAAGCCTTTGAAAGAAAAGCTAGACTATTTGAAAACAGAGAGAATCCAATTCACCTTTAAAAACAGACTGAAAAGACACAAGGGAGATATCCTTCTCACCATATCCCAAGGACCGTGAAACTTTTTTAAACGAACGAAACTCTTTGTCAGGAACATAAACATTTTCCTGGTAAACTTGCATGATTTTAACATATCTTTGTCTTTTAAGTATGATGACGTAAAAATGGATGGACTACAGTGTAGGACAGACTTCCTTAAACGTGAAATCTATCTGCCTAGGATTAAGAAAAGGAGAAAAAAAAATTGCAAACGAATAACTACTTCTAACTAAAGATCCAACAAAATGCACACAAAAAAAAACAACCAGTAATACTAAGTTTAAATATCTAGCATCTAATCACTTCATGTGCCAGAAGCACAAGGCATTCCTTCTTGAAGAATTCCACGATCCCACGTTCATTGCCTTCAGCCAGGACCTTGAGAAAAGCTTGCACGTTCAAAAAAGAAGAATAAACCAAATCAATTACACAGGAGAGAAAATATATAAAAGGCCGAGTGAAACTATATTAGATCCTCCTGCTGCAACAACCAAATTGGAACTAAACAACTTTTATCAGGATATTTCTCCGGAAGTACCGTTTTACCACATATAACATATTATCAGCAATTATTCATCCTAAAACTCTCGTTACCTGTCCAGTTGGATCGCCTAGATTAATGACAACCAACGCCCTTACGCAGATACCTTTAGACTTGGCAGCTTCCAACTGTTTCTTCAGCTCAGATATCTCCAAGCCCCAACCAGTTGCTTTATCAAGATAACAGGGAACCTGCAAAATCAGTCAAGACTCATATAATTGAATTCAATTGATTGCAATTCAGTAAGGATCACACAAGAATACAATTTACAAAAGCAATAGCAAATACATCTCAAATTCTCAAAAAACTCAACAAAAAAAAGGCTGATTCTGCTAAAAAGAATGGCAAAACTTGTGTTTAAAAAAGGGGAAAACTAATGTTGTTTGTGACAGAAAATCAGTGCTGAAGGAAACTATTAGACCTTTGTTCACTTTTGAAGAATTCTTCATAGAGGAATTCAACGTAATTGGGCAAAGGCTATGCTTTTGTATAACCAATTTGTACACACATATGCCTACCTCTTTCATTCACGTTGGAGTAGCAACGAAATTGATCAGAACTGTTGGCTTGTTGCTTGATTCTTGGAGGGTTATTTGATAAAGTTGCCAAAGTAAACAAGGGACTAAAAGAAGCCCTGTGTGATGCCATTGGAACTGAGACATGCAGCAGACACTTTCCAATATTGCAATAAAGAATCTGACTCGATCCAGTCCTCTCCTTCAAACTCACAATCGCCTCCTTAGCCATCTAAGAAAAGAACAAACAAAATCAATGACACCATTTCCAATCAGATCCAAATCAACAAACACTTCCATGTAGAATGAACAGCCAAGAAAAAAATTCTCTACCTCGAAGTAAGAAGGATGGGTAGAAGCAGTACTCTTCCACTTTCTTGGAGCAGCTGGCTTTCAACACTCAAACACAACACCACTGGACCAAACCTTTCGAACTCTAATATATATTCAATTTTGCATCGTCCCTGCTAAAATCCTATGGATATAGATGCAAAAACCAGAACTTGAGACTAAAGATAAATCCAAAAGGAATATAATATAAAAAAATGAAAAAGTAAAATCTTCTTCTTTGGCATCTTGCTTGAGCTTTTAAGATGATGATTTATTACCTGCAAGTGTGTTTAGGGTTTCTGATGGTTTTTCCCCAATTTCTGCTACTATTGGAAATTTCTCCGACCTGCTTCTGCTTTCCATAGAAAAAAAAAAAAAAAACAGGGACCAATGGGGGGGTGACAAGTGGCAGCTCCACAAAGTCCCCCCCTTGTCTTTGTATATAATAGTTAGGATATATATATATATATATATATATATAAAATATTTTTTTAAAATTTTTCCCAATTCTGTAATATTTACAATCATCTAAGTATTTATCACCTAATAAGCTTTTCACTTTCAAGTATTGAATGTTTTTTTTTTATAAACTTATCACTTTCAAGTATTGAATGTTTTTTTTTTCTTTTTATCTTATGGTTATTATTTGCACCACCGCGATTCTATTGACACACCACGCTATCTTTTCAAGTATTGACTTTTTTTTATTATAAGATATTTTTTTTTAAATGATAGAAAAAATATTTTATTATGTGATTAAGTTAGGCCATCCAAGATTTTTTTCCTCGATATATGAAAAATGTCTTAATCAGGCAAGCGTATGACTCTATCTTCAGAGCTTACAATCCTATTTTATCTTCAGAACTAATTCACCCGCAATTTAATTTAATTCGGAGAAAGCATATACTATAAAGAAGGGCTAAGGCTACATATACATGGCAAAGATAGCTTGCTTCATTCTTCTTATGGTCATCTTCTCAACCTTGAAAGCCACAGGATATATTAGTAGCTTCATTCATTCAATTAGATTTTGCTTGTTAATAAGATTTTGTTTTTTCTTAGATGGCTTCCGTGACCACCATTTACGTTATTCCGAGTCTTTTCCTTCCGTGAAAAGTTGTAACTCTGTTATCAGTTCGAGAGGCTTACGTATATAAGTTAATTTAATTTAAATTATATACGTGCCGGACGTTCAATTCCGAATAAAAACTCGGTATTCCGAAACAGGACGTCACAAGTAATTTTATAATGCAATGAAAAAAAATAGTGATACCAATAGAACTTATCTTTTAAAATGAGCATCCCAAAAGAATTTTATCGTTTCAATTGGTTTGTTTATGTCTTTTTTTAGGTCTAAGTTATGGTTTTTTTTTTTTTTTAAAAAAGAAAAGTCTAAGTTTATGAATGAAATTATTGATTCAATTGCTAAAAAAAATATTGATTCAAATAAAAAGAATTATATATGATTAATTAACGAGAAGAGTTATGGTACAATAGTTATTGAAGAGTGATACCAAGTGGATAGATGTGATGCATCCAACTCACATCTACACACTCCTACTATGTGAAAGTGGATGAGTTGGATGCATCACATCCATCCACTTGATATCACTCCCCTAATAACTGATGCACCATAATTTCTCTCTTAATTAACCCTTCTTCGGTTAAAATACTAGTGTGAGACTTTGACTATTGACTCATGAGACTTTTATAAATGCTTGCCAACTCCATTGACTTGTATTGGTGGGCTCTATCACTAAAATAATTTGTGAAGTTTATATATAATATTGATTTAAAACAGGTATAGTGATTAAAAGCAAATTGACCTAGCAAAGACAATATGTTTATTGTTATTGTTATACGGGAACATCCATTCTGTTACAGGCCACTCTGTTATGTTGTATAATTGAGAAAACTAATCGTGAAATATTATATACAAACCTTTTTTTTTGGCATTGACTTATAGATAGGGGTTCTATCGGCACATTTTATTTACTACTCAAGATCCCTATTACTTCCTAAGACCACAAAAATTACCGAGGCACCTGTGACTTTTTTACAAAAAGCGAACGCTTGGCTCGTGTTCGCTCATGAAGAAGACCAACGCCATCACATCGACGCGTTGGCGCTTCCACAAGAAACACCAGTACCACCGACGTTCCCTTCATAAAAGTGTTAAAACTCGTAAAACATCGATCCACGATTTTCCACCTGTTCTTTGTTCAGACACCAACGTCGATGACACCGACGACCGACGTTAGTGTTAGGAACGCCGGTGTCACCGACGTTTTTTTCGTCCGAAAAAATATTCAATAAATATGTGCCAAAAGTAAAAACGGGGGTGCCGATAGAACCCGCCTATAGATATTGTTTAAACATATAGAAGTGATTAAAAAAAATAAATTTTATCTTTGAAACCTAGCTGTATCTGTATCCCATTAATTGGAAGAATGTCAAGAAAAAGTAAATTCCAAAAAGTGTGCCCATTAAAAAAGAAAACAATAATAGCAAAGCTATTCAATGGAGTCATTGCTCAAAATTATGATAATAATCCTATTACAATACAACAAATTACATTAAAACCCTGGAAAACAGAAAATCAATGTTTTAGGCTAAAACATGACATTAAAATGACTTGAAATGCATGTAGATTAGAAATGAAATGATGCTTAGTTCACATAATACTTCCTTTTGAAAACATCCATAGAAACTAATACATATTGTTTTGTTGAGGAAAAAACAATCATCGAGGCCCAAGAATTGTTTCCAAGCAACTTAGGCCGGACCATACTGGCGTGGCCATTTACGGGAAGAGAAAAAGAAAAAGATCTAGAAAAAGGAGAAGAAGAAGAAGAAGGAGGAGGAGAAGAAGAAGATTGCGAAATTCAAACTAAATGTGATGAAGAGGCTGTTTGTTCTGGAGAATGCGAATGCAAGAACGGGTGTAAAAACCCTAAGGTTACTGATGACAATTAATACTGCAACATTTTGTCAATAGGTAATTCTGAATATCTTCACGGACTGTTTGATCAGTGACATTTTCCAGAGGATTGTCGCCTGAGTTCTATGCTTGGTAACCGCAAAATGCATATTTTTGTGGTTTTGTCTTGTTGTACGTGTTCTGCTTTTTTTACTTTTCTTATTATGTTTGTGTGTAAGTATCTTTGCATTTCATGGTGCAGATACTATCAGTGTGTTTCATTCCAACTATGGAATTCTGTGTGTTATATATATATATATATATATATATATATATATATATATATATATATATATACATATATATATATCATTTGTCTACCTATTTTTGCTAGAAAAATATATATGTGCGCTTCTATCGATATCAAGCTGTTAACGCCACTCATGATTACTCTTAACACCCTATAAATCACTTTCTTGCACGCATTGAATATTTTATTATTATTTTTACTTCACTCACCACCAAAAAAAATAAACAAATTACTTCATATACCACAGTTTTATAAAATTACAATCAAATCCTTTATTATATTAATAGAATATTTTAGTCCTTCATTAATAATATAATCATAACATTAATCCAAAACACTCTTTAATCTTCATCATCCTTGTCCATCTTCATCTTCATCATCCTTATTTTTCAACAAAAATTCCATTAATAAACACTACACACAACCTTCTTCTTTATCACCATAACAATCCATAAATTTAATCTTCATCCAAATCATCAACATTAACCCAAATACTACATATTTCTTCATCTTCATCATCAAAATTCATTTCTTCATACCAAAAAATAAATATTACAAACCCTTTTCTTCCTCTTTTTCTACACACGAACCATCCACAATCTACACACATTCATATTTATTCTACACATCTTCATCTCCTTCATCATCTCAAAATACATTTATTTTATACACAACTTCATCTTTTTTATCACATCAAAATCATCAAAAGCTTCATAAAAAAATTAAAAAAAAATCTTGATAAACAAATTTGTACGTCGGCCAAATTGACGTTCCAAATGTATAAACAACGTCGGAATAATCGACGCTATGAAAACGTTAGCCACACTGACGTTGTCGTGCTATTACAATGTCAGGCCTATCGACGTTTCAACATTGCCTGCGTTTTTCAGATTTCTTAAAATGTCAGTTGTCCTGACGTTGTTAGCACCAAATCAGCGTCAATACAGGTGACGCTACCAGTCATCTTCATTGCAAATGCAGGAACGGTTTCTTCTCCGACGGAAAAAAAATTGAAAACCCCCGCCTTTTTCCTCCAGACAACTCTTTTAGATTAAACCCACCGCATTTTTCCTCTATAAATATACACACAATGAGTTGCAGAGAATTATGCACTTTATTTTTAAACATTAGTTTTCAGATTTGAAGCTATTTATCTTGATTTATTTGCTTGTTTTGGATTTTAAAAAAATGTTTTAGTTTTGATTTAAGTTCTCCGGCCATCTTCTCCGGCCAACTTCTCCGGCAAAGTTGAAAGCCTTGCTTTTTTTCTTTTTGTGCTTGGTTCAATTGAAAAAATTAAAGGAAGAAAGAAGATAGGTAGGTGATGTTGATGATTTGGATGGACACAAATTTAATTTCGTTTTAGTGTTATTTTATAATTTATAAAAGATAAAGGGACTAAGGTGTACATTTTTTGAATGCTATTAAATGGATGTGGTGTCTTTAGATATTTGGTGGTGTAGTGATGTAAATGAAAAATAATAAAATAAAGGGTGCCGATAGTAAATTTGTGGTGCCGAATACCACCCTTAGGTATCCGAGGATAAACTAGTGTTTTTTGCTTCTTGGGCATACGCTTTGTTACCGGCTGTTTCCCTTTACCTTTATCCTCGGTTTCTTTCCGCTTAGTCTCTCTCATTATCTCTGAACTCGCCCAAGCACAACCAATCAACCCAATCAACAATCACAACCAACCCGGTTATCGTCCAACCGGGATTTCAAAACAAACCAACCCAAACAACGAAACACCCCACGAGAGCCACACCATTCATCATTGATCAACAAAACAAGCAAAACAAACAGAAACATGATACATAATCAATAACAATCAATAAACAGGATAGGGGTGTTAAACCAAAATAGGCCAAAACTAACCCTAACCGAAACTTAGACGTAAAACCAAAATGTACCTGTACTATGCTTAAATGAGATGACACGAATGATTTGGAGCGAAACGAGCCTCGAAACGTCAATGGAGGTCAAATTCGACCTAGGCAAAAAGTTGCCAAAACTGAAGACCGAATCTAGGAATCGGGGGATTTGTTGTTGGAATGGAGTAGTGGAATCAAAAGCAGAGATTGAGAGGTGTTGTTTGGAGTTTAAATCGCCAAAAACGGAGTAATATTGAGTGATTTCGAATGAAAAGGGTGAGAGGTGGCCGCCGGACGCTATTAGGGTTGAAGAGAAATTCTGAAACGCGAGTTTGAAAATGCAAGGGTATATGAAGGTGATGAACCCAAACGCGCATTTGGAATGAGTGGAACGCGCGTTTCGCATGTTCAAACGCGCGTTTGAAAAGTGAAACGTGCGTTTGGGTTGGGGAATTAAGAACAGAGAGTTGAGGCCCTAAACGCGCGTTTGAAAGGGTTCCAAATGCGCGTTTGAAGAGTGAAACGTGCGTTTGACAGGGCTAAACGGGCGTTTGGACCAGAAACAAGGATAACACAAGATTCTACCCCACACTTGATTCTAACCGCCCCGAGACCACTAGAAACACCAAACTCACTCAACAAAAACTACGAAATGGTGGGTTGCCTCCCCCAAGCGCCTTTGTTTTACGTCGTTGGCTCAACAAGATGGATTATACGGTGCCAACTTTTTCAAGTTATACCGTTGGCACGAGACGAGAAAGGGTAGAAAGAGATGAAATGGTGGATTGAAAATTATACAGGTCAAGATTTAAAGTCCATGACAAGACTTACACGATTCATCACACGGTATGGGGTCTTCAAGGTTCACTATTTCTAGTGCTTCATCGTAAGGCAACCTCTCATACCTTTTCAACCGTAAACCATTGGTGGTAAACCTGTCAAACTTAGGATGGGTGATTTCAATAGCACCGGACGGATAGACTTTCGACACCACGTAGGGACCGGACCACCTAGACTTCAACTTCCCTTGGAAAAGATGCAAACGAGTATTGTAGAATAAGACTTCGTCACCCTCATTGAAAACACGAGGTTTGATCAACTTATCATGGAGTAGCTTAGTCTTCTCTTTATACTTAGTGGAAAGGTCATAAGCACAAAAGCGGAACTCATCTAGTTCATTCAATTGGGCCATACGCTTCTCACCAACTAAGGTGTCATCGAGGTTTAGCATTTTGATGGCTCAATAAGCCTTATGTTCGATTTCTACGGGAAGATGACAAGATTTCTCATAGACTATCATATAAGGTGACATGCCTAGAGGTGTCTTAAAGGCTGTCCTATGGGCCCACAAAGCATCGTCTAACTTTAAAGACCAACTCTTGACATTAGTGTCTACCGTCCTTTCTAAGATACGCTTAATACCACTATTCGTGACTTCAACTTGACCACTCGTTTGGGGATGGTAAGCGGTACCTAACTTGTGTTTCATCCCATACTTCTCTAAAATTTTGTCAAACGGTTTATTGGCAAAGTTGCTTCCATTATCACTAATTATAGCACGATGTACCCCAAACCGACAAAAGATGTTCTTTTTGAGAAACCGCATAACAACATTCCTATCATTGGTGGGTGAGGCTAAGGCTTCAACCCATTTGGACACATAATCACAAGCGACTAGGATATACTTGTTACCACACGAGGAGGGATAGGGACCCATAAAGTCTATGCCCCACACGTCAAAAATCTCACAAACAATGATCGGCTTTTGAGGCATTTCACTCCTCCTAGATATACGCCCGGACCTTTGACAAGCATCACAAGATTTCACATAAGCATGTGCATCTCGGAATAGAGTGGGCCAATATAGTCCACTTTGCAACACTTTCAAAGCTGTCATTTGCCCAGAAAAGTGGCCCCCGGCCTCTTTATCGTGACAAAAAGAAAGCGTGCTCAAAATCTCACTCTCCGGGATGCATCTCCTCAAGATGCCATCCGAACACAACCTATATAAGCAAGGATCCTCCCAAACATACTTACCAACCTCACTAAGGAATTTACGCCTTTGATTTGAGTCAAGATCGGGATCTATAAAACCGCACTCGTGGTAGTTGACAAAAGGTGCGAACCAAGGACTACCTTCTTTACCGACTTTTAGAAAGTTGCCTTTCTTAACCGGAAGAAGGGTGTCAAGTGCATAAAGTTGCTCGTGAGGAAAAGAGTCATTTATCTCAATTTGTGCCTTAATCAACTCCTCACTAAGCTCCATACGACTCAAATGGTCGGCTACGACGTTCTCACACCCTTTTCTATCACGGATTTCAAGATCAAATTCTTGCAAGAGCAAAATCCACCTCAAGAGGCGGGGCTTGGCATCTTGCTTGGCAAAGAGGTAACGCAAAGCGGCATCATCCGTGTGCACAACTACATGAGAACCTACGAGATGAGACCGAAACTTATCAAACGCGAAGACGACCACTAGAAGCTCTTTTTCAGTGGTGGTGTAGTTTTCTTGGGCCGGATTCAAGGTATGACTAGCATAGGCAATAGGCTTGAAGATTTTATCGATCTTTTGACCGAGGACCGCACCAACCGCGGTGTCACTCGCATCACACATTAGCTCAAATTCTTGATCCCACTTCGGGGCAACTAAGATAGGAGCAGATACAAGTAATTGCTTGAGCAACAAGAATGCTTCAACGCAAGCTTGGTCGAAATCAAACGGGACGTCTTTTCCAAGAAGAAAGGTAAGAGGACGGGCTATCTTCGAGAAATCCTTAATGAACCTACGATAGAACCCCACATGGCCTAGAAAACCCCTAAGAGTCTTTAGGTTAGTGGGCATAGGAAGATTAGCTATCGCTTCTACCTTAGCCTTGTCGACTTCTATACCCTTACTAGATATCTTATGCCCTAAGACTATCCCTTCCGTGACCATCAACATTAACCCAAATACTACAAATTCTTCATCTTCATCATCAAAATTCATTTCTTCATACCAAAAAATAAATATTACAAACCCTTTTCTTCCTCTTTTTCTACACACGAACCATCCACAATCTACACACATTCATATTTATTCTACACATCTTCATCTCCTTCATCATCTCAAAATACATTTATTTTATATTCAACTTCATCTTTTTTATCACATCAAAAGCTTCATAAAAAAAAATTAAAAAAAATCTTGATTTTTATTTCAATACTCGAAATAGGTGAATGGGTTACCCTATTACAACATGAAAAACATGTAAAAGCATGATTTGTGGAGAAAATTCATGTTTTATGCGTTTTCCTATGAAAGGGGTTTTCCGGCTTTTTATTTCTGATATTAACAACGTCGGCAACACAGACGTTTTATCTAAACACAAACGTCAAAACTGTCGACGTTACAAATATGTAAACAACGTCGGGGCAAATTTGTACGTCGGCCAAATTGACGTTCCAAATGTATAAACAACGTCGGAATAATCGACGCTATGCAAACGTTAGCCACACTGACGTTGTCTTGCTATTACAATGTCAGGCCTATCGACGTTTCAACATTGCATGCGTTTTTCAGATTTCTTAAAATGTCAGTTGTCCTGACGTTGTTAGCACCAAATCAGCGTCAATACAGGTGACACTACCAGTCATCTTCATTGCAAATGCAGGAACGGTTTCTTCTCCGACGGAAAAAAATTGAAAACCACCGCCTTTTTCCTCCAGACAACTCTTTTAGATTAAACCCACCGCATTTTTCCTCTATAAATCTATAAATATACACACAATGAGTTACAGAGAATTATGCACTTTTTTTGTAAACATTAGTTTTCAGATTTGAAGCTACGGTATTTATCTTGATTTATTTGCTTGTTTTGGATTTTAATTTTTTTTTTTGTTTTGATTTAAGTTCTCCGGCCAACTTCTCCGGCGAAGTTGAAAGCCTTGCTTTTTTCTTTTTGTGCTTGGTTCAATTGAAAAAATTAAAGGAAGAAAGAAGATAGGTAGGTGATGTTGATGATTTGGATGGACACAAATTTAATTTCGTTTTAGTGCTATTTTATAATTTATAAAAGATAAAGGGACTAAGGTGTACATTTTTTGAATGCTATTAAATGGATGTGGTGTCTTTAGTGATTTGGTGGTGTAGTGATGTAAATGAAAAATAATAAGATAAAGTCTTTAGATAGTAAATTTGTGTACGCTAGATAAGTTCGTCAATATATTTTACTATATCGTCTTCTTTCATTCTCCAACTTGTAGATAATGATACGTTACTGAATATATTGGATAATAAGAACATAAAAGTACAAAGTACATTACCCTAATGGTTTCCACTAAGGCCTAATCCATTTATCAGGTGGGAGACCATGTTTTGAAAAAAAATCAATAATAATAAAGGGACCTTTCATAAAAATAATAATAATAAGGTGGAGTGGTTTAAAAGGACAAAAAAAAAGGGGAAAAAAATAGGAATCATGGACAGTGAAAATATAAATTGGAGGATAAGGACAAATCCACTGTTCATAATCACAAATTCACTTTTTGCTGCAATGGAACTGACCTCAAATCCAATGTTTCACTATTCCACTGTTTATGTGCTTTTTGTTTTTTACAAAAATGACCTCGAAAATAACGTTGAAAAAATATCAAATGAGATGTCTAAATAAAGATGACAAAAAAGGAAAAATGCGATAAAAGAATTATCATCTTTCGACAATGAGATCAAAAGATATATTTGTTTTGGTAGTTGAATACGTGGGAATTTAAATCATAGTGTAATAAAGACATTTCCTTTTTAAAGGAAAAATTCAGTATCCTCTTTACATACTTCTATGTTTAAATTTTCCATTTTAACAATAAACCCTAATAATAATAATACTAATAATAATAATAATAATAATAATAATAATAATGAAAAATTAGGTAAAAGTCCACCTTTAGGCATTTGTTGAGTTCTAATCCACACAACAACTTTTAGTTGCAGTAAGGACAATATAATTTCATTCGGATTAAATTACCCTTATATCACACACATGCTAATTTCACTACAAAAAAAAAATTCATCGTCGGCGTATTGGATTTTCCATATCTTCTACGCTAGAGAAGTCACAAATCATGTTCATCTGATTGTTAATACCGGATTTAGCAATCCAGAATCTGCTATAAAAGCATTTATATCTTTGAGCTTGTCCCTTGGTGATCAACAAATAGCTGCTCAAATTCAAGAAATTCCGTTGGATGTACGGATGATTGAAGATGAGAGGATTGGATGTATGTTTGGTGCACTTACTCTCGCAACTTTTTCATAGTTTTCTGCATCTTTTTTGTTTTGTTATGGTTAATAACAATGAAATATAAATGAGATTGTATTGTATTTAATAGAAGACAATATTTGAAAAGATTTGAATAGATATGAATGAGTGTTAAAATTATAGATTAGCTATTATAGATAAAAGTTTGATTTAAATAAAAGATTATTTATGTTAGGATCATATTAGATTTTAGCTTTAATAATATTTTTAAATTTATTTGTTATTTCATTTACTCCTATATAAAGGAGAAGATTGTAACATTTTGATCAATTCAATAAAAGCAGTTTTAGCTTTTCGTCTCACAGATTTCGATTTTCTTCATGATATCGAGAAAGCGAGGGCGAGGGTTCGTAGTTCTTAACATTGGTGAACCTCGCCCGATCTTTTTCACCGGCAACACACATTTATCGGTCATTGCCGCACCTGCATAATCATGCCGCATAACAACAGTGTCCACACAACACAAAACATCTTTAACCCTCAGTTCCTCACCCGAAAACCATTTTCTTAATTATCTACCATATTCCAGTTCCTTTCATTCATCACTGAGAAAAAAAAAATTTACCCATAGCATCCATGCATGATGTCCATTGTCCTTAATGCAAATCAAAGCACAAAATAAACCAATTTTACTTTCCTCAACATGTTCACCTGAACCAATTTATTATGTGTCTCTTCATTCCTTTCGAAGTCTATATATATATATATATATATATATATATATATATATATATATATATATATATATATATATTATTTTGTTTAAATTTTTATTTATAAGAAAAAAAAAAAAAAAAACTATAACATATAGCATCTTGTCTATTCTTTTGATATCATTCTACATCTCTTTCTTATGTATGATTAAAGAATGCAGATCCATGTTTGCAGTCACAATTGGAGGCAACAATGTCAAAGGCCCATAAACAAAACAAGATCCCAGAAGAGCCGGAAATACGTGCGCCGAGGAGTCAACCAAAAACACAATAGGACTCCGGTAGAGCTGATCAACCATACATGCTCCGGAGTGGAGATGCCCTCCTCAAGTATCACAGCTATGGACTCCGTAAGAACCGCCGGAGTGGAGATGCCCTCCACAAATATCACAACTATGGACTCCGAAAAAAACGCCGGAGTGGAGATGCCCTCCAAAATATTATCATCAAACAAACTCAGCCTCCAAACCCGGCCTCGTTTGAGCGAGGGTAATAGAAGACAATATTTGAAAAGATTTGAATAAATATGAATGAGTGTCAAAATTATAGATTAGCTATTATAGATAAAAGTTTGATTTAAATAAAAGATTATTTATGTTAGGATCAGAATAGATTTTATCTTTAATAATATTTTTGGGAAAAAGCGCGAGGAAAAAAATTAATAAATGGGTCTGGAAGGACAAAAATAACATTTTCGTGATTATAAAGGACAAAAATCACAATTGTTACCTTAAAATTGTTACTTCACGTGTTAATGTTACTTTGTGTTTCACAATTGTTACTTCATATTTACTCTATTCCACATTTGTTACTTTATAATTGTTACTTTTGTCCTCATTAAATTACAGTTTCCTTCTACCCCGATTTTTTTGATAATTTTGTCCTTCTGGACAAAAAGTAATAATATTTTTTTAATTTATTTGTTATTTCATTTACTCCTTTATAAAGGAGAAGCATTGTAACATTTTGATCAATTCAATAAAAACAGTTTTAGAGACTACCGTCTGTGTATTCTGATTTTCTTCAGTATTGATTGATTAAACTGATAGAACATTACAATATATATAGCCTAAATAATGATAGGTAGAAGTTTATCTAATCAAATAATATATCATAATATAATTCAAATTCAAACATAATTATCTAAACAACTCAATCTTGTAATTATCTCTAACACGCCCCAGCAATCCCATTGTAATGCAATAAACATGGAGATTGGCTCGCAATGAATGAATCTTGTTTCCTTCAATAGTGCCCGCAACAAACTTTTTCATATCAATCGGCATCAATTGCTTCCCAACCTCACATTGCTTGAATCCAGCGATAGAGAGATGAAATATGTGGAGGGAATAGCATACCTGAAGATCCAGAAATTGTCTCCTTCAACTTTAGTGTTCTTTCTCATGGTGATAGCCTAAAGAAGCTTCCCATAATATGAAGAGCTACAAAACGAAGAGGATGATTTGAGGTGTTTTAGACTGCATTTGAGATGTTTTTTCTTAAGCTGCTTACGTATCCAATACTGGGACTGGAATCAAGTCTTCGTAGTTCCTTAGGGATGGTTTATATAGAGGGGCTTATGCCCTAGAGTTAGTGTGTTGCGTAGAGGAGATGGACTCTGATTACCGTGTTCCCTAAGGAAAAGGGTTACGTTGTGTTAATCTCCTTGATTTTAGGGGATAATTATAGTATTCACATATTTGTAATAAGTGACAAGGATTGGAGCCTTTATGGCTCAGGATTCTATCCATAGTTATCAGTCTATTAGACACGTGGGAAATATGACTAGAGGTTGGTTCTGGCCGACTAAGGCGACCCGAGTCGAACTGGATGACCCGACCTGCAGAAGTCGGAACGAAAGGCCGAACCATCACCAGCTCGGATCCTTATATGCAGAATGATAGGTCTGAGAAGGACCTAACCCGTCTGGTCAGGTTGGTCAAGGGTAGATTAGACTACAAGCGCTGGCCGACCTTCATGGGTCGGGACCGGGAGTGAGACACGTTCATGATTATCCGAGGTCGGCGACCCGAATCGAACTGGATGTTAGGATCATATTAGATTTTAGGTTTAATATTATTTTTAAATTTATTTGTTAGTTCATTTACTCCTATATAAAGGAGAAGCATTGTAACATTTTAATCAATTCAATAAAAACAGTTTCAGAGTCTTTCGTCTGTGTATTCTGATTTTCTTCATGATATCAGAGCAAGGGACGAGGGTTCGTAAGCCTTAACATTGGTGAACCCTCTCCCAATCCTTTTTCCGCCGGCAAACACACATTTATCAGTCATTGCCGTACCTGCATAATCATGCCGCATCACAACAATGTCCACACAACACAAAACATCTTTAACCGTCAGTCCCTCACCCGAAAACCATTTTCTTAAGTATCTACCATATTCCAGTTCCTTTCATTCATCACCGAGAAAAAAAAAATTTACCCATAACATCCATGCATGATGTCCATTGTCCTTAATGCAAATCAAAGAACAAAATAAACCAATTTTACTTTCCTCAACTTGTTCACCGAACCAATTTATTATGTGTCTCTTCATTCCTTTCGAGTCTACGTGTGTATATATATATATATATATATATATATATATATATATATATATATATATATATATATTATTATTATTATTATTACTATTATTTTAATTTTTATTTATAAGAAAAAAGAAAAAAAAATGTAACATATAGCATCTTGTCTATTCTTTTGATATAATTCTACATCTCTTTCTTATGTGTGATTAAAGAATGCAGATCCATGTTTGCAGTCACAATTGGAGGCAACAATGTCAAAGGCCCAAAAACAAAACAAGATCCCGGAAGAGCCGGAAATACGTGCGCCGAGGAGTCAACCAAAAACACAATAGGACTCCGGTAGAGCTGATCAACCATACATGTTCCAGAGTGGAGATGCCCTCCTCAAATATCACAGCTATGGACTCCGGAAGAACCGCCAGAGTGGAGATGCCCTCTACAAAATATTACAACTATGGACTCCGAAAAAAACGCCGGAGTTGAGATGCCCTCCAAAATATTATCATCAAACAAACTCAGCCTCCAAACCCGGCCTCGTTTGAGCGAGGGTAATAGAAGACAATATTTGAAAAGATTTGAATAGATATGAATGAGTGTCAAAATTATAGATTAGCTATTATAGATAAAAGTTTGATTTAAATAAAAGGTTAAAGGTTGTGGAGGACTGTTTTTTTAATCTAAAATGAGGAAAAAGTACAAGAAAAAGATAGTGGTTGATATGAGAAACGCGTGCGTACATTATTACTTGTTGCTACATACCATACGTGTAGTAGTGATTCGCGTTTTGTCCTTCTCAACAAATTTTTTTTTCTTGTCCTTTTATTTTCCCATTTTGTATCTTATTTTGTCCTTCTGGCCTCTGGCCAGAAGGATCAGATTAGATTTTATCTTTAATAATATTTTGGGGGAAGGGGCCACAAGGACAAAAAAATTAATAAATGGGTCTGGAAGGACAAAAGTAACATTTTCTTGATTATAAAGGATAAAAATCACAATTGTTACTTTAAAATTGTTACTTCACATGTTAATGTTATTTTGTGTTTCACAATTGTTACTTATTTACTCTATTCCACATTTGTTACTTCATATTTGTTACTTTATAATTGTTATTTTTGTCCTTATTAAATTACAGTTTCCTTCTACCCCGTTTTTTTTTTTGATAATTTTGTCATTCTGGACAAAAATCTATAATATTTTTAAATTTATTTGTTATTTCATTTACTCCTTTATAAAGGAGAAGCATTGTAACATTTTGATCAATTCAATAAAAACAGTTTCAGAGTCTTCCGTCTGTGTATTCTGATTTTCTTCAGTATTGATTGATTAAACTGATAGAACATTACAATATATATAGCCTAAATAATGATAGGTAGAAGTTTATCTAAATCAAATAATATATCCTAATATAATTCAAATTCAAACATAATTATCTAAACAATTCAACCTTGTCATTATCTCTAACACGCCCCAGCAATCCCGTTGTAATGCAATAAACATGGAGATTGGCTCGC
Organism: Gentiana macrophylla; assembly: GCA_026214975.1. Taxonomy (NCBI): domain Eukaryota; kingdom Viridiplantae; phylum Streptophyta; class Magnoliopsida; order Gentianales; family Gentianaceae; genus Gentiana; species Gentiana macrophylla. The sequence goes on along the minus strand of CM047807.1, from coordinate 10,997,833 downwards.
AATGAATGAATCTTGTTTCCTTTAATGGTGCCCGCAACAAAAATTTTCATATCAATCGGCATCAACTGCTTCCCAACCTCACATTGCTTGAATCCAGCGACAGAGAGATGAAATATGTGGAGGGAATAGCATACCTGACGATCCAGAAATCGTCTCCTTCAACTTTAGGGTTCTTTCTCTTGGTGATAGCCTAAAGAAGCTTCCCATAATATGAAGAGCTACAAAACGAAGGGGGTGATTTGGGGTGTTTTAGACTGCACTCGAGATGTTGTTTCTCAAGCTGCATACGTATCCAATATTGGGACTGGAATCAAGTCTTCGTAGTTCCTTAGGGATGATTTATATAGAGGGGCTTATGCCCTAGAGTTAGTGTGTTGCGTATAGGAGATGGACTCTGATTACCGTGTTCCCTAAGGAAAAGGGTTATGTTGTGTTAATCTCCTTGATTTTAGGGGATAATTATAGTATTCACAGATTTGTAATAAGTGACAAGGATCGGAGCCTTTATGGCTCAGGATTCTTTCCATAGTTATCTGTCTATCAGACACGTGGGAAATATGACTAGAGGTTGGCTCTGGCCGAATAAGGTGACCCGAGTCGAACTGGATGACCCGACCTGCAGAAGTCGGAACGAAAGGCCGAACCATCATCAGCTCGGATCCTTATGTGCAGAATGATAGGTCTGAGAAGGACCTAACTGTTGGTGATTTAAGTATAATCACAAGCCATTGAGGTTATCAGGGTTTAGTACAAGGGTGGTTATGCTCGTAAAGCTAAAATATAAGTAGTGCACGCTTATATAAGTGTTTACGAGTGTGCGGATGTGAAATGAAAATCCAAAAATTTCTGATTGAGAGTTATCCGTACGGATAAGAATCTATCCGTACGGATGAAAGGCTGAAACTGTAAAATTTTGATGCTGTGATTTATCCGTCCGGATAATAAGCGCATCCGCACGGATGGGCTTTGTGGTCGGAAAAACTGATTTTTGGTGTCTTTTGGCCGTTTTAATTGGGTACAACCAAATGGTACCTTTTCTTTTGGTTTCTATCACTTAAATGACGTATTCCTTTGCTCTTTTTCTGATCCAAGTGCTATATATTAGCAAGTTTACATTGTTAAACATAAGTACAACATATGTAAGCATCCTTGTAATTTATTCTATATAACTCAAAACTTCAAAGTGCTCTTTAATATTTTATCCAAAGTTTAAAGGTCGTTCTCTCAGTTTTATCTCACTTAAATATTCGTGATACCCAGGACAAAGTATAGGGGTCGAATAATTTAAGAAGGACAACGATTCTTTCATGAAACGGAGAGGTTCCAAGTCTTTTATTTTGTAGGAATTCAAGTATTGTTGATCATCTTCACACCCTCAAAATACAACATTCTTCTTAAATTATTGTTCTGATCACAATGGTGAATGCAAAGGATTTGATGATGAATTTCGGGAAACTAGACAAGTTTGAAGGCGTTGATTTCCGGAGGTGGCAAAGGAAGATGCATTTCCTTCTCACAACATTGAAAGTGGTATATGTTCTTAGCAACGGAGATACCGAAGTTGATGATGATGCACCGTTGGAGGAATTGCGAAGGCGAAACAAATGGGAAAATGATGACTACATCTGTCGTGGTCACATTGTTAACGGTATGTCTGATTCGTTGTTCGATATTTATCAAAACTTTGCATCTGCAAAAGAATTATGGGATGCACTAGAAACTAAATACTTAAATGAAGATGCATCTGCTAAAAAGTTTCTAGTTGGTAATTTCATGAAATACATGATGGTAGATACACGGTCTGTAATTGAACAATTCAATGAACTTCAACGCATTTTAGGCCAGTTTGCACAACACAAAATGGAAATAGATGAATTCATTTCTATTTCTACTATCATTGATAAACTACCACCATCATGGAAAGATTTTAAGCATATGTTAAAACACAAAAAGGAAGAACTCTCCTTGATTGAACTTGGTAGCCATCTGCGCATTGAGGAATCCCTCAGGGCGCAGGAGAATGTAAAATCCAAGGGAAAGGAAATCGATGAATCGACATCCATTCATGTAATGGAGGCCGGGGAGTGTTCCAAAACTAACAAGGGAAAAGGTAATGGTAAGAAAAAGAAACCATTCAATGCTGGCAACAAAGAATCCGGAAAAAGGCCAAAGGGTGCCTTTTGGATTTGTGGAAAAACAGGGCACTACAAGGCTGATTGCCGAGTGCGGAAGAACGGAAAGAACAAAGGTCCAGAATAGGGGTCGAAAGACCAAGGACCACCCAAACATCAAGGTCAGAATGTTAACTTTGGTATTAATTCGGTTATGAATTATGTGCCATTTATTTTTGAAGCATTTTATGTGCAGGATGATGATGTTTCGTGGTGGATCGACTAAGAGCAACAAGACATGTATGCAAAGATCAACGCTGGTTTGAAGTCTTTGAACGAGTTGAATGATGGTTCCATACTAAAGATGGGAAACGAGTCGATGGTCATTGTAAAAGGCATTGGAAATGTTATTTTAAAATTCGATTCGGAAAATTTGTAAAACTATTTGATGTTTTATTTGTTCCGTGCATCCGGAAGAACCTTGTATCCGGTGCACTATTATGTAAATAGGGCTATAAACAAACATATGAGTCCGATAAGTATATATTATCTAAACATGGTGTATTTGTAGAATTTGGTTATTTGTGTAATAATATGTTTATGCTTAATATTGTTAATAATAAAGTTAATCAAGTTATGCATATTTCTGATGTTAATATCTCAAAGTTGTGGCATGCTCGGTTAGGACACGTGCATTATAAACGTATGCATGTTATGTCTAAAAATGCTTTGATTCCCCCGTTTGATATCAATATGGATAAGTGTACTACTTTTATGTTTAATAAAATTGTAAGACATCCATTTTGTGGTGTTGAAAGATCGTCTACAATTTTAGAACTTATCCATAGTGATTTGTGTGATTTTAATGCATCACCGTCTTTGGGAAATAAGAAATATGTGATTACTTTGATAGATGATAGTACTCGTTTTTGTTATGTGTATTTACTTAATACTAAAGATGAGGCATTTGATAAATTCAAGATTTATAAAAGTGAAGTAGAATTGCAATTAAATTCTAGTATTAAACGTATTCGTACCGATAGAGGTGGAGAATACTATGATCCAACCTACTTCGGGTCGTGTGGTATTATACACGAGGTTACTGCACCATATACGCCACAACAAAATGGCATTACGGAGAGGTAAAACCGTACTCTAAAAGAGATGGTAAATTCCATGTTGTCCTACTCAGGATTGAGTAATGGATTTTGGGGTGAGACAATGTTAACGGCCTGTTATTTACTAAACAAAATTCCTAATAAAAAGAATTTTTCTACCCCGTATGAACTTTGGTTCAAAAAGAAACCAAACTTAAGTTATTTGAAAGTTTGGGGCTGCATGGCGGTTGTTAGACTTCCTGATCCTAAAATTAAAACTTTAGGAGAAAGAGGCATCGATTGCATATTCATTGGATATGCAAGTCATTCAAAGGCATATAGGTTTTATGTTATAGAACCTAGTGATTCCATGGCTGTACATTCGGTTATAGAATCACGTGATGCTATCTTTGTTGAGAATAGATTTACTTCTATTCCTAGACCAAAGAGCATTGCTCCTACAATAGTTGGAGTGGATTATGTGGAGAACAATGATTCTCAAGTCGAGTCTTCGAACGAGAAGAAGTAAGAGGCTAGAATAACAAAGACATTTCCACCGGAATTTGTAACTTATTTGGTGGAAGGTTCGAGAAATGAAGTTGGATATCAATACTCATATTGTTACAATATTGAGGATGATCCAAGAACATTTTTTGAGGCAATGGAATCTCAGGATATATCATTTTGGAAAGAAGCCATCAATGACGAGATGAATTCCATAATGGGTAACAATACGTGGATTCTTACAGATTTACCATGTGGTTGCAAACCGTTAGGTTGCAAGTGGATTTTCAAAAGGAAAATGAGAGTTGACGGTACTGTTGACCGATATAAAGCCCGGTTAGTTATACAAGGCTTTAGGCAAATGGAAGGTATCGATTATTTCGATACTTATGCTCCCGTTGCTAGAATCTCCTCAATCAGGTTATTGATTGCCTTAGCCGCAATTCATAACTTGGTGATCCATCAAATGGATGTTAAAACAGCATTTCTAAATGGGGATTTGGATGAAGAAATATACATGAAGCAACCGGAAGGTTTTATTATGCCAGGTAACGAGCATAAAGTATGTAAACTTGAAAAATCATTGTATGGACATAAACAAGCTCCTAAACAATGGCATCAAAAGTTTGATGAGGTTGTCTTGTCTACTAGTTTTAAGCTTAACCAATCAGACAAGTGTATTTATAGTAGATTTGCTGATACCGGCAATGGTGTGATAATCTGTCTATATGTCGATGACATGTTGATTTTTGGTACGAACCAAAGTCAGGTTGATAAGTGTAAAGAACTCTTATCTTCTAGATTCTCTATGAAAGACATGGGGGAGGCAGATGTTATTCCGGGTATTAAAATTAAAAGAAATCAAGGAGGGTTTTCACTAACACGGTCTCATTATATTGAGAAAGTGTTGAAGAAATTTAATTGTGAAAATTGTACTCCGGCAAATTCTCCCATGGAGCCTCATGAGAAACTTGGACCTAATAAAGGTGAAACCGTGAATCAACTTGAATATTCACGAGTCATTGGTTGTTTGATGTATGCAATGACTAGTACACGACCGGATATTGCCTATGCAGTTGGGAAACTAAGTAGATATACTAGTAACCCAGGTAACTGTCATTGGAGAGCGGTTGTTCGTGTATTCAGATATCTTAAGTCTACCAAAGACTTTGGTTTGACTTATGTTGCATATCCTTCGGTGATTGAAGGATATTCATATGCTAGTTGGATATCTAATATAGAATATCATTCTTCTACTAGTGGATGGGTGTTTGTTTTAGGTGGATGTGCCATTTCTTGGGCTTCTAAGAAACAGACATGTATATCTAGCTCGACTATGGAGTCGGAGTTTATTGCCTTGGCGTGACCGGAAAAGAGCGAGAATGGCTTAGGAATTTGATTCATGAAATTCCTCTATGGCCTAAACCAATATCACCAATATCTATCCATTGTGATAGTTCATCTACACTGTCTAAATCGTATAGTCATGTGTATAATGGTAAGTCATGACACTTAGGCATTAGACATAGCGCGAGCACGTGAGTTGATCTATCACGGGTGATATCGGTTGTGTATGTGAGATCTCAAAGGAATTTAGGTGATCATTTGTGAAAGGATTAGCTAAGGACTTATTACAAAAGTCGGTTGTCGGGATGGGTTTACAACTTTGTATAAGTTTACGATAATGGGACGCCTTGATTTCCCTTTGGTACAATGCCTTAGGCTACATTCAATGTGGTAAGCTTTGTTATTGGAAACTTGAGCACATGTATTAATCCCGAAGGTATGTGCAATAAACCCGTGAAGTTAGGTTGAATTTACCTTCTTAATGAATCTTTTGTGAGTGCTAATCGCAGGTGCACGGTAAATTAAAGATTCACTATCGCGAGTTTGAGCTATGGCGCTTCAAGGAAAGTTGGGTTGACTTTCTATATGCTCAAGAATGGATATGGACACAAGGGCGGATTTCAATAAATGGTGTCAAGAATAATACTTTGAAGTAGTCTCAATTCATGTGTATTGTTATGTACATGTATTCAAAAAATGTGTAAAGGGTTCAATGCTTAGTCACACCCCAATACTCGAATATTTGCGTGTAATAATACTAGGTGGAAATTCAATCTTCGTGATATTTTCATTGAAGCATGAGTTGGTTTATATTATGAATGTTGTTTTTACTAAACCAAGGATTACACTTAAATGGGGGAGGAATGTTGGTGATTTATGTATAATCACAAGCCATTGAGGTTATCGGGGTTTAGTACAAGGGTGGTTATGCTCGTAAAGCTAAAATATAAGTATGTAGGTGCGGAGTGCACGTTTATATAAGTGTTTACGAGTGTACGGATGTGAAATGAAAATCCAAAATTTTCTGATTGAGAGTTATCCGTACGGATAAGAATCTATCCGCACGGATGAAAAATTCAAAGCAGTAAAATTTTGATATCGTGATTTATCCTTCCGGATGATAAGCGCATCCGTCACGGATGGGCACCGTGGTCGGAAAAAGCGATTTTGGTGTCTTTTGGCCGCTTTTAAGTGGGTACAACCAAATGGTACCTTTTCTTTTGGTTTTATCACTTAAGGGCGTATTCCTTTGCTCTTTTTCGATCCAAGTGCTATATATTAGCAAGTTTACATTGTTAAACATAAGTACAACATATGTAAGCATCCTTGTAATTTATTCTATATAACTCAAAACTTCAAAGTGCTCTTTAATCTTTTGTCCAAAGTTTAAAGGTTGTTCTCTCAGTTTTATCTCACTTAAATATTCGTGATACCCAGGACAAAGTATAGGGGTCGAATAATTTAAGAAGGACAACGATTCTTTCGTGAAACGGAGAGGTACTAAGTCTTTTATTTTGCAGGAATTCAAGTATTGTTGAATCATCTTCACACCCTCAAAATACAACACTAACCCGACTGGTCAGGTTGGTCATGGGTAGATTAGACTACAAGCGCTGGCCGACATTCATGGGTTGGGACCGGGTGTGAGACATGTTCATGATTATCCGAGGTCGGCCGTAAGCACTGGTCGGCCTGGGAGAGATGGAGGGAGTGACTGGATGACTCTAGCCCGTCTGCTGGGTCACTCGGCACCGCCTCTCTTTCCACGCCTAGGTGTTTAGCCATTAAAAAGGTGTCACGTGGGTGGGTTCAACTTTTGGCATCGTCAATACCCCTAAAAAAAACCTGGTCTAGAGAGGAGAGGAAATAGTGGGAGGGAAATACCCTTAAAAAAATATGATAGCTAGATGACTCGAAAATATTTTCTCCCTTTTTTTAATAGAACTTTCTCTCTCCAAATTTCCCCATTTGAAATGGTAGAACAAGTATCGTGAAAGAAAATGGTAGAACAAGTTTGATACTATTATCCACGATTATAACAAACAAACAATCATCTATCAAATTAAAAAAAGTTTAGACAATTTCATACATTATTTTTAGAAGAGTTGGACTTATGGTTGGTTGTATCCATCTTTCGATGGGTGTCTTGACATGTATTTTTCACTAGTTTTTATTTTATTATTTATTTTTATTTTAGAAACGAACACTTTTATTAGCAAAGGCCAAAAGCCGTACAAGGTTACATGAGTGTCTCTGTCACCGGTTGTTTTTCTTAGCAAGGTTACTAAAAATCTATTATTCACCATTTGTGAATTAACGATTCAATATCCCAAGAATAATTGAAGTTTCAAAAGGAGAGAAATTGATTTTCTCCTTTGACACCTCTCTCTCTCTCACTCTAGTCGGCCCGTGAAGATTATCCCCTTGACGCCGGCGGCCTTGTGCTGCCGGCGTCCATCGCCTCTTCCCCTTCTCCTGTATATATATCTTCTTCTAGTTTATCTCTTTTCGGTTTCTCCTCCCTTGCTTTCATATTTTGTTTTGCTCGATCTATCTCCCCCGTCTTCCTTGCCCGGTGCTTTCGTTTGCCTGGAAGTTCTTTCTCATCTCTTCCGATTTTGGCTCTGGATTTGACTCCTGGGTGTTAGAATGAATACTCTCATTATATTTGTGTACTTACATTTTTGCCCTTTATCTTGTCCTATATAAACAATGTATCCCCTTTTGTTATCTGTTAATGGAAACATCATTCCCATTCATGTGTTTGTCATGGTATCGGAGCCCTAGATCCAATTAATTTTTTTTTCTTTTTCCCGTCGACTTCATCAGGCTCTGCCGCCGCCGCTCTTTGCCATATACCACGCCGCCACCGGCTCTACCTCTCCGCTGCTAGTGAAGAGCAGCGGCGCCGCCATTCTTACACCCAAAACCCCAATTGCTCTCAATCCCGCAATTCATGCTCCTCTTCAATTAAACGATACAAACTACGCTTGCGTGGCGTAAACAAATATATACTCTCTTAAAGGATATGGATTACTCGGTTATTTGGATGGAACAACACCATCACCGCCGCTCACATTACCACGGAGGTGGGTGTTGTGGCTAATCCCGATCATGCTTTTTGGGCTCGTCAGGAGTCTTTTGTGCAACACTTATTACAGGGTTCAGTGCACAAGGATTATGTGCACACAATTCAATACACCGATACTGCTAGTGAGGCTTGGAATACACTGCACACCATCTACGGTGCAGCGAGTCGAGGTCGCATTATTGCTCTTAAGAAACGTTTAAATGCAACCACTCAAGGTACAAATTCTATCTCTGTTTATTTTGGGCAAATCAAATCAATAGCAGATGATCTTGCAGCCTTGGGTAAGAAAGTTGATGATGATGATTTAATTGAGGTTATAATGCGTGGTTTGGCTGATGGTTATAATGATTTGGCTAGTGCCATTGATGCTCGTGATACGGCTTTGTCCATCCCTGCTCTACTTGAGAAATTGTTAAATCAAGAGGCACGTTTAGCACAATCTAATAATACTGCATCACAAGCACCTGCTTACACTGCTTTTCCTGCTTACAATCAACCCCGATACCCTCCCCTACCTCTCGGCCTCCCCTACCCCCTATATACCCCTCGGCAACACCACCTCCAGGCCCTCAACCGAGGCCTCCCTGGCTCGGCCTCCTTACCCACAACAACACTATCGACAACCTCAAACTCCTCACGATATCCTCAAAGCCAAAATTCTCAACGCCCTTCCATCTGGTTATAAAGGACACGCCAACTCTGTGGTGTCTTTGGTCATCAAGCTACAAATTGCCCAACCTATACACTCTACCACCACCTACCTCGACCACCAAAACCAGCCCCTACCTCTCGGCCCCACCCTCCTCCACATGCTCACATGACTTCGCTCAATGCTCCAATGGCTTCTTCCACCTCCCAGAACCTTGGATGTTAGATAGTGGTGCTTCACATCACATGACCCATGAACCGAGCAGCACTGTCTCTTCATGAGGCTTACTCAGTGCACGGATCCTATCACTATCGCCGACGGTTCCTCTCTTCCAATTGCTCATATTGGCACTTCCAAACTTTCGAATTTCAAGCTTAACAATGTCTTACATGTTCCAAAATTATCTCATAATCGCTCTCTGCTCGCGTCTTTGCTTAGATAATTCGTGACCATTGACTTTTCTTCGACTCTTTCCGAGGTGAAGGACGGAAGGCGCCAATGCCTCCACCAGTGGTACCACTAGAGATGGTGCCTACTCATCGTCCTCGAGCCCACCTTCACTGTGTAGCATCCAAAGCTTCCTAATCATGTCTGGCATGCTCGTTGTGGCCATCCAAAGATCTCCGCTTTTACATTGCTTATTGAATAAACACGACTTAGAATTGTCGTCCAATATTTCTATTCCTTGTAATGCTTGTCTTTGTAATAAAAGCCATAGGCTTCCGTTTGGAACTTCATCCCTTGTATCCAAACGGCCCTTGACATTATTTATTATTCGATGTTTGGTCTTCTCAATACATTATGTTGATGGTTACAAATATTATGTAATTTTTGTTGATCATTTTTCCAAATTTATTTGGCTTTTTCCATTGGTTCGAAAATCAGATGTTTACACCACTTTTGTGAAGTTCAAAGCTTTTGTTGAAAAACAATTCGACAGTGTCATTAAAATTTTATATTCTGATAATGGCACTGAATATCATGTTATGAAACCTTTTTTGCAACTCAATGGCATCTCCCATCTTACATCCACCCCCCACACCCTCAACAAAATGGATTTGCTGAACGTCGGCATCTCCATATCCGAAGCTCGCTTTAGCTTTGCTTTCCCATGCCTTCATGCCTATCACTTTTTGGTCGTATGCGGTTGGCGTTCCTTGTGTACTTGATAAACCGTCGCCCACCAAAACTCTCAACATGAAATCACCTCATGACATTCTCTACCAACAATCACCTAACTACACTCGCGCCCGTGTCTCGGATGTCTTTGCTATCCCTGGATCCGTCCCCTACAAAACCCATAAGCTTGACTCTCCCTCGATTCCTCGTGTCTTTATTGGTTACTCCCACACTCAAAGTGCATATCTATGTTATGATCTAAGCGACTCAAAACTCTACGTTTCACGTGATGTGCGCTTTGTTGAAGACTCCTTCCCTTTGCCTCTCTCTCGATTCCTCCTTACCTCCTCTTGAATCTCTCCTACCCGGTGACCACGCCACCCTTGAGCTGCCCACACCCTCCCACACATCCCCCCCCTCGGCAGACCATCCAACACCCCCCCACCCGAGACCCCCCCCCACACCCGAGGCTTCTCCTCCCTCTTCCACCTCTGCTTCCCCATCGCCCTCTTCCTCCTCTTCCAACTCTAGTCCTCTCCCTCTCGCGCCGCTATTACACCCTCCCTCAACCCAATCATCCTATGATTACCCGTGCTCGAAATAATATCACCAAATAACGCAAACTTTTCAATCTCTCAGCCAAGCTTGAGGAACCTTATCTAACCGTTGAACCAGCCACAGTTAAGCAGGCATTGCAGTGTTCGCAGTGGCGTGATGCCATGGCGGATGAGTTCGCAGCTTTAGCTCGCAACAATACTTGGTCTCTAGTTCAGCATCGACCTGGCATGAATGTTGTGGGCTGCAAGTGGGTTTATCGGATTAAGCGTCGCCCTGATGGATCGATTGAGAAATATAAGGCCAGGCTAGTTGCTAAGGGGTTTCATCAAAGGCCTGGTATTGACTACTTCGAAACATTTAGTCCGGTAGTTAAACCAGCTACGATACGCTTAGTGTTATCCCTGGCTGTTTCATTTGGCTGGTCTCTTCGCCAGCTTGATGTGAATAATGCTTTTCTTCAGGGTTCGCTATCTGAGGACGTCTACATGTGTCAGCCTCCTGGCTTTGAGGATCCTCAAAAACCAAGTTTTATTTGCAAGTTACAGAAGGCGATTTATGGTCTTAAGCAGGCACCTCGTGCCTGGTACCACGAGCTACGTAATTTTTTGGTATCCATTGGTTTTGTAAACTCACGGGCTGACTCGTCGTTGTTCACATGGCGCACGGATACTTTTGTAGTTTTTATGCTTGTGTATGTTGATGATATTGTGGTCACAGGCAGCTCTCAAATTTACATTCAGCAGGTTATTGATGCACTCGCCAATCGGTTTTCGATTAAGGATCTTGGCCATTTATCTTATTTTTTGGGTGTCGAAGTTTCTGCCACCCCCACTGGTATTCTTTTATCCCAAGCAGGTTATATTAATGACATTCTCACTCGGGTTCGGATGGATGACTCGAAGCCTGTCTCCACGCCTCTCCCTGTGGATGCTTTCACAGTCCCTGAGGCGCTTGAACATGGTTCTCCACTTCTTGTCCAATCCTACAGCAGATACCGCTGAGTTCTTGGTTCGCTCTGAGATTTACTTTTCACTCGCCCGGATATTGCATTCTTTGTCAATAAAATGGCACAGATTCATGCAATCACCCACGGAGTATCATTGGCTTTAGTCAAACGGATTTTGCGTTATTTATCTGGCACATTATTACGTGGTCTCTGATTCTTTTCTCGCACTCCCCAGAGTTGCATGCTTTTACGATCTTGTCGGGGTGGTAACAAGGATGCGTGTTATTACTCCACTCATCGCTTACTTGGTTTTTCTTGGTCGGAATCTCATATCCTGGAGCTCCAAGAAAACAGGATTGATTGCTCGTTCTTCCACGGTTTCGAGTATCGTCGCGGTTTCGGATCTGGCGGTGAAATTGCTTGGCTTACATATTTTCTTGGTGATCTTGGATGTACTGTCCAGGTTATCCCTACTATCTTTTGTGATAATCTGGGGGCCATGAGGTTGAGTGCTGCTCCGGTGTTTCACTCACGGATGAAGCACGTTGCCATTGATTATCACTTCATCGGATTATGTTGGCGTGGTGTTGTTCGTGTTGCGAGTATGTGCAGATGATCGGTGGTGACCTACGACGAAGCCCTTACCGCGGATACCGTTTGAGTCCTTTATCTCCAAGCTTGGACTACGTTACCTACGTCCAGCTTGAGGGAGCGTGTTAGAATGAATACTCTCATTATATTTGTGTACTTACATTTTTGCCCTTTATCTTGTCCTATATAAACAATGTATCCCCTTTTGTTATCTGTTAATGGAAACATCATTCCCATTCATGTGTTTGTCACTGGGCCTCTTCTGTTGTGAGGTGGGAGCTATTTGCCTTGCCGGTGACTTTTGGTGGCGGTGTTCGACGGTGTGGTTTAGATCTGGGGCTTGGGAGGTTGCGGCATGACTGTCTCCTTTACCGGCTGGCGGTGCTATCCATCGCTGGTGGCTTTCACAATTCCGTTAAGGCTCTGGGCTTTTAATTGGCGGTTATGGTAGTCGTTCTCTTGACGGAGGTGTTAGTCATCTCTTACGGGATTCTCTCTCCGCCCGGGGGCGGCGGTCGGTGGCGGTGGTTTCTGGTGGCGTCTACCAGGGTTCATGGTCTCAGTTTTGCTGCTTTTGTTGTTATTTCTGTTCTAGTTTGTTTGTTTTTTCTCTGTGTTCGTTTTTTTAGTTCCTTGTTTGTCGAATAATAGGTTGTCGAGAGAATCCATGCGTCTGAGCGTCTTCTTTCAGAAAATTTCAATTAAATTTCATTTTGTTCAGCGCCCTTGACCCGACCTATTATTCGGCTTTGTCGTGTTGTATGGTTTGTTAGTTTGTGTTTGTTTAGGGTCGTTTTGGTCCGGCATTAGGCCGGATTGTAGTACGGCTTTGGCCGTGTTGTAGTGCGGCACTGTCCGCGGTGTAAATTCTTTTTCTATTTTTTAATAAAGCTTTCGTCCTTTAGGAAAAAATAATTTTAATTTTCAAAAAAAAAAAAAAAGAATAATTGATACACTTAAAACATTTACAGGAAACAAGTATCTGTATAAAGCTTATAATATATCCCAAGAATAATTGATACACATAAAACATTTCCAAGAAACAAGTATATAAAATTTATAGATTTTTGTCCAGAAGGACAAAATTATCAAAAAATCGGGATAGAAGAAGCGTAATTTAATAAAAGCAAAAAAGAATAATTATAAGTAATAAATATGAAGTAACAAATATGAAGAACAAATGTGGAATAGAGTAAATATGAAATAACAATTGTAAACACAAAGAACATTAACACGCGTGAAGAATAATTTTAAACTAACAATTGTGATTTTTGTCCTTTATGATAATGAAAATGTTACTTTTGTCCTTCCAGACCCATTTATTAATTTTTTTGTCCTTGTGGCCCCTTCCCCCTAAAATTTATAAATATTTTTTATACATCTATTTTATCTAATTTTTCCGTTCGAAAATGACCCGAAACAATTATTTCCAATCACATACAGAACCAATAACTGCAATTAGGGATGTCAAGTTCTATCAAACCTGGTGGATATCCACCCTACCCTAGCAGATAGAGTTGAGTATTTCTAAAGGTAGGGTGGGGTAGGGATTTGCTTTCTCATTACCTGTCGGTTAGGGTAGGGTATGAATATTCGTTTCCTACTCGTCCTAATACCCACCTGACCCACTATTCCAATGATTGTTTTATATATATATATATATCTATCCTAATACCCACCTGACCCACTATTCCAATGATTGTTTTATATATATATATATATATACCCGTCCCAAAGTCGTAGGAAGAATTAAAAATTTTGTTTTGGATATCAAACAAATACATTTCAATTTCATATTTGACTAAACAAATTAATGAAAACAATCATTGGAAGGTGAATACATGCATTTTAATAATTCTTCATCACTTAAAATAGAAAGGATGTTAACGATTGGAGAAATTCATCATGTTTGTCAATTCATCATATATCTTACTTACTTATACAAAGACAAGGGGCAAGTGCCCTTGAGCCGACACGTGTCATTTAAAATTAATTAATTAACTTTTTTTTCCGTAGGGTATATTCTGGATTGATTTAACAAATTGTGCGGCCGACACGTAGACCGTTTTTTCTTTTTTTTTTTTTTTGCCGACACTTGTCATTTAAAATTAAATTTTTTTTTCCCGCAGGGTATATTCTAGATTGATTTAACAAATTGTGCTGCCGACATGTAGATGGTTTTTTTTTTACTTGTGGCAGATTTTTAGTTTTTTTTTAAAATATATATATATATATATATATATATATATATATATATATATATATATATATATATATATATATATATATATATATATATATATATATATATATATATATCTATGTCAGTTTTTGGGGAGTTATCGATTTTTTTAGTGCGTATTTATTATTCTTTTTCGTCTTCGTTCTTTTACTTCTATATATTTTGTGTGCCGGCTTTTTCCTTTGGTCTATGGTTTTTTCCCCAAATTTTTTTTTTTTTTTTTTTTGCCAAGAATGACACAATAATAAAAATATCGTGATTCGAGAAACACAAATTTAATTTAGACAAAACCTATACAAACTTCCCAAAATACCCTTTAACCTATGAATTCTTATTTTCATTATGCCGCTTCTTCCTTCCTTCTTCACTTCCTTCTTCCAATTGCGCCTCTTTCTTTGGCAAGATTTGCAAGCATTTATTTCTGCTTTGTTTTTTTTTTTTTTAGCAAAATTTCCTCTTTGTTGCTATTTGTTTCTGCTAATGGCGGACGATTACATAACTCAGTCGTTTTTTTTTTTGTGTGTCTTTGATTTGATGCATTCAAAGCCAAGGATTCACAAACTATTCAATCTAACGTTTCTTACTGGGATGGCACCGGATTGTGTGCTTGAGGCAAGACGGAGACGCCGGATTTTTGGATTTCCGGACGGTGGCCATGGTTTATGGTGGACGGAATAGAGGTGGTTGCACCGGCGGACGGTGGACCGGAATAGATGTGGGTTCAATCTGGTTCATCTGTTTGCATTATTCATGAATGTTACTTGATCTGTATGAATGTTACTTCATCTGCTGCATTCTTCATCATCCTCAATCAAGAATGTTACTTGATCTGTATGAATGTTACTTGATCTGTATCAATGTTGCTTGATCTGCTGCAATCTTCATTATCCCGAATAAAAATTGTTACTTGATCTGTATGAATGTTGCCTTTTATGAATGAAGTTACATGGATTTTTTTTGTTACTACTTGTTTTCATGATTGTTACTGTATGTTATCTAGTGTTACTTTGTGTTTAATGTGTAAAAGGGTATTTGTGTCCATTTATTATGAATTTGTCCTTTCTAATCACAAAACATGTAGTAACGTCCTTGTGGACCCATTTTTGCTTTTTTTGTCCTTCTAGCCCATTCCCCCTTTTTTTTTCCTTTCTCCGGTCTCATTCTTGTCTTCATTTTTTCCTACTATCTAATACAAAGCTAAGGGGCAGCAAGGGGGGAGGGGGAAGAAGGGGAGGAGACACGTGGCTCTTTTTCTTTTCTTTTTATTTATTTATTTAAGTTTGGCCTTTTTTTTTTTGGGTTTTTTCGCCCCCTTCCTATATCACGCATATTTGTAGGTTGAGTTTTTGATACATTTTTCCGCCGTTGTTTTCTTTTAGCTTGCGTGAGTATGACGTTTTTCCTTCATGATCGTTGTTTACTGCTTATCGGTTGAGAACCCTGTCATTCCATTCCTTCTTTGGCTTTTCCCATTTCTGTGTTTACGCATTTCCGCTTTTTGGGTTAATGAATGGTAATTTTTTGGATCATCATTGTAATATTCCGATTTTCGAGAAAGGACAGACGTGTCATTTTGCGAAAACGAAATATTATTATTCTGACTTCTTTTATTGGAGTTAAATTTTATAAGATATATATATATATATATTTTCGGAATTTATATATATATTTTAAGGAAATCTGATTTTTAGGGAAAAGGGTAATTAAGGAAAATAAGGGATTAGGTTAATTATTGAGATTTTCCTATTTAAGGAAGATAAACCCCATTAGTTTCCTCCTTGTTTTGAGAAAAACGCGGCTGAGAGCGTAAGAAGAGTCAACGAGAGTTTCTGTGATATCTCACGGAGTTTTCAACCGTTTTTGGATCCGTGAGAAGCGTTGGAATCGTCGTGAAAGGAGCGTCGTTTCAATACTCAAAGATCATAACTTTGTTAAGGTTTTTTTTGTGTGAAAGATCAAGGTTTGCTGCAGTTTTTCTGAGATTGAAGTTGGGATTAGCTTGCTAAAAGGTAAGAGGCTCTTCCTACAAATTAATTATGGTTTAGAAAAGTTAGGTCGTGTTTTTGATTCGTCTCGTAAAGGGGTGTTCAGCCGTATTTAAACATGTTTTTGTTGGTGTATTTACATTAGTTGTTGCTCTCATTGTTTGCTGTTCTTTCCTGTTGCCGTAAATGTTATAGGAAGGAAAAAGAAAAGGGATATAAAATTTGGTACAGGTGATGCGAGTCACTTTCGTTTGCTGTACATATTATTTTAATATTATTTGTCTTGTGTAATTGTTGGGTCGAATGGTTAGGAAAAAAAAAAAAGAGAAAAGAAAAGTAAAAACTCAGATGCTGCCTTTGCTTTCGATAGGTTAAGAAAAATATTAGGTAGTACATTATATTTCAAGGAAACTTTCGTAGGATTAGAGAAAATAAAAAATAAAATAAATAAATGAACTATGCAGATGGGTTTGGAAAGAAAGAAAAAAAAAGATAATTTAATAAATATATAAGGTATAGTTGTTTGGCATCATTGTGTTGTGTTATTTTTTGTTCTGAAAAACTTATAAACTATGATTTAGTAGACAGTGAATTTTATAGCTAATGTTATTGTGATGTTTAGCTTGAATTGTTGTTAATGAGTTTAAATAAGATTAAATAAACACGAACAAGCCTCGGTTGAGTTTCTGATGCGTTTGGTTCCGGCACCGGACGTACTCTTAAAGGGAGTTGAAGTTCGGGACCGTCGGAAAGGCATGATAGGGCTTGTGCTTTGGTGATCTAGAGTTCATCAATGTCTGTGAAATTGTTAGGCTTTGTCCGTGTCTAGTGGTCTAAGAAAGAGAGTTGATTTTGTGAGGGAGATTACTTGAAAACACTTAGGTGGCTAGTTAATAACCATTAATAATGACATACTTGCATAGTAATAAGATTAAACATCATGTCATCCTTGGTAAGGCTCAAGACTATATCGCAATGTGTAGGCTTTCGGATAAAACGAGTAAACTTGCTGGCCTTTCTAGAGGCACCGGGAGTAGAGGGTACTCGTTGTGGATAACTTTGCTGGCTATTAGAGGGCACCAGGAGTAAAGGGACTTCACAAGTAGATAACTCTGCTGGCCCAAGGGCACCAGGAGTAGAAGGACTTTACAGTTGAATAACTCCGTAGGTTCATAAGACCCCAAGTACGGAGGGACTTACCCGAACGCTTATACTATCGGGACTAGCCCGTGGCTATTGGTGAGACACACCAATAGGTTGCACCCAGATGTCTTGTGGTGGGCAGCACCATGCGTAGTGTCCTTGAATGCGGATGTAACACAGATAAGCTAAGTTAGAAACAGTTAGTCATGACATGTCGATGGACATGAAGTGAACCTTAAATTGAGTCGGTCTCATAAAGATAATTAAAATAATAAACTTGTTAAAGAGCCTTAATTAAATTGTATCTTCTACTTCTTACTATGTACAATGTACTTACCTCAAATGCATGTTTATTTATGTGTTTGGGGGAGAGAAGACGAACAGGTAATCCCGGAGTTCGAAGAGGGCTTTGATGACGACGTTTAAAGACGCCGAAGTTGAAGACTTTAATTATTTATGTTTTATTTATTCTTTAGACTTGAAGTTTCGTTCGGGAACTTGTATTGACTTTCTAGTTTTTCTCTTTTGGAGATTATCGTACGTTTTAGTTTTCGTTTGGTTTTCCAATGTAATAAATGTTACATTTCTATCTTTAGTATGTCGATTTCTATTCTGAGTAGCATTTATGATGTTTTGCCGAGTCTTTTGAGCTTCCGCTTTCTTGAACTCGTCACGACGTAGTAGAGAGGCTTACGTGTAATATTAGATTTATTTAATGTTATACGTGCGAAAGCGCTTCGCTTTCGGATAAGGACTCGGTATCCGGAGGCGGGCGTTATAATCATTTTCTCTTAAATCGCTTATGACTTTTTCCCTTATGCGGATAAGACGACTGGTATCAAATCAAGAAACGAATGAGGCGTTTTTACCGTACTCTTTCCTTAACGGCTCAAAAGGGAGGTCGCATTAACTTTGTTGATCATCGTTTCAATTATATAAGAAATGACGTTTTTTTCTCACGTGGATAATACGACTAGTATCAAATCAAGAAACGAATGGAGTGGTTCTACCGTACTCTTTGCTTACATTTTGAAAGGGAGTCGGTTTTTAGTTTTTTTGTTTCTTCGTGTTTTTTATTTTTGTTTCTTCGTGTTTTTAGTTTTTTTGTTTCTTCGTGTTTGAAAGGGAGGTCGATTTTTATTTTTTTTGTTTATTCGTGCTTTTTATTTTTCCTAATTGTAATATATTTCCTTCTTATTTCCTTGTGTTGTGTATCATTTGTTTTTCCCACTATAATTCGTTCATTTCCTATTATCGAATTTTTTTCGTAACTTTAAAAAATACCATCTTTATACCATTTTAAAAAACGCATCAAAATTTCTGAAAATCAAGAAACCGATATTTTATTTTTAATGATTATGTTTTTTATTATCAATCTTGTAGTATATTGTTGAAAACAAAATTGATGTATTATGTTCAGTTACAGAATTAAAATCGATATCGGAATAGTCGAACCAATGAATTTCGATTATCGGGAGGTTTAAACCAATTTTTTTATTATCAATGCTGTAGTATATTGTTGAAAACCAAATTGATGTATTATTTTAAGTTACGAAATTAAAATCAATACGGGAATAATCGGATTAATGAGTTCCGTATATAGAGAGGTTTAAACAAAATAAAAAAAAAACATGTTGTTACTAATTTAATGTATTTTTTGCTTCATATGTCTTTCATGAAGTCATGATGTTGTGCGGGTTTGAAGGATAAATGTCTATAGATGGTAAAACATACTGCTTTGGTCTTCAATAACTTCAAGAATGTTTTAGTTCCCTTGATATGCTTTTTGATTATATTCAATAGTATTAGGCTTTTATTCTATTGATTTCCTGGGAGTTGCATCTCCATAATGCTTTGATAGATTGTATCATTACGATATGAAGCATTTTTTGATAGATTGTTGTATTACGCAATTTTAATGGTGATATTTTGCCTGTTACGGTGTTACTGTTACCGTGTTACTGTGTTACCGTGTAAACGCTGCGATAAAATTCGGCTTTCAAATACTACGTCGAAAATGTATCAAATGAGGTTTCAAAATGAAGATAAAAAAGAATATGAACTTTGGTGAAACAATTTTGATTATCGGTGTTCTAAATCAAAAGTTACGATCGTTTATAAGAAAAACGCTCCGGTTAATGCAAATATTTTTTCGGTTTTCAAAGTTTACGTTGGAAGGGTATCGTATTTGGGCTCAAATTAAATAGCAAAAAAAAAAAATGAATTTTGGTGAAAATTTTTCGATAATCGGAGTTTTAAATCAAAAGTTACCTGTGTTTTGAAAAAAAAAAAAAAAAAAAAAACAAAGCAGGATCAAACGGACCTGATGTACTCATGTACCTGAAGACGTGCAGCGCTGTGTTTAGGGTCAATTTTGTCCGTGTCAAAATTTTTCTTCTTTTTACAACTAAAAAGAGGAGTGTGTCCAATTTATTAATTTTGTAATTTTTTTGTCTTTTTCCTCAATCCCCTTACTTTAAATGGGAAATTAGGGATAAGGACACAATCTGGAATATTATTAAGCAACAGGACAACTACATATTTTTATATAGGAGAATGACAATCGCATAATTTTTATAGCGAGAAGAATGACAAACAAGTGAATCCCGAAAATCGGTGAATCTCCAGTGAATCCCGAAATCGGTGAATTTCGATAGTGAATTTTGATGATGAATCCCGAAAATCGGTGAATCCCGACGATGAATTTTGAAAATTAGTGAATTTCGAATGATGAATTTTCGGTAGTGAATTTAAATAAATGAATTTGAACAAGTGAATTTCGATAGTGGATAAATAGTTTTGTATTCTTTACGAAAAAGTTTCAAAAGATCGCCCTTCTACTCAATTGATAAATATTTTTGTCTTCTCCTCATTCCCTATTTTAAATTAAAATATACTGTTCGGCAAAATTTAAATCCCCTAAAATCATTTTAGTTTTAATTATTTCGATCAAAACAAGGACTTAGAAAAGGTCATCACATTGACTCATTATCCATCCCAACAACAAAACAAAACAAAACAAAACTGTTTAGAACTCAGAAGCGTTTGACCTCTCCAATTCCAACCTTATATTTAAATTCAGATCATGCAAGTATAAATTTTCTGAAGGGATATACCTTTAAAAAAATATGATAGTTGAAGGGATATACCTTTAAAAAACTATAATAGCTGGATGACTCGAAAATTTTCTCTCCCCTTTTTTTTTAGAACTTTCTCTCTCCACATTTCCCCATTTGAAATGGTAGAACAAGTATCGTGAAAGAAAATGGTAGAACAAGTTTGATACTATTATCTAAGATTATAACTCTTCATACATTATTTTTAGAAGAGTTGGACTTATGGTTGGTTGTATCCATCTTTCGATGGATGTCTTGACATGTATTTTTCACTAGTTTTTATTTTATTATTTATTTATTTATTTTTATTTTAGAAACGAACACTTTTATTAGCAAAGGCCAAAAGCCGTACAAGGTTACATGACCGTCTCTGTCACCAGTAGTTTTTCATAGCAAGGTTACTAAAAATCTATTATTCACCATTTGTCAATTAACGATGTAATGAGATGCGGATAGAGCTCAGAGGCCGTACGTGTCTTTCTTATTTCTTTAATATATTTTAAATTTGTTTAAGGTTCTCGCTTCTCTTTCCACCTCCCCACCCAATGTGACGACGAGGAGTAGCGTTAGAATCAATATCGGTAGTTTTTATATTGAACGGTTCTTGATATTACGTTTTGCCATAATTTTTTTTAAACGTGAAAAGTGCCAAAATAAATTTTATGGGGCTTGTACTATTTTTTTTAATAAAGGCGACTTACGAAACTTTTTTGTGCTGCCAATAGAACCCCACAACATTATTATATGAAATTGAGATGTTTAGTTGTGAATGAAACAAATATCCATTGTTATCCACGGGTGCATGGATATCCGCATTTGAAGGTGACAATTTTAAAATTTTCTACCCGTATAGGTAATGGTTAAGGTATAGGTAAAGAAATTTTCTGATGGGTAGGGTATGGATATTGACAAACCCGTACCCACCCATACTGTCAAACCCGCACCCACCCGTACTGGTAAACCTGCACCCATCCATACCCATTGCCATCCATAAGTGCAATTAAATATTAGTATTGACAATGCCGGATATCGCCTATTCAATGATTCGGGCCAAATTAACTCCTATGACAATTAATCCGAGAATAAAGAACAATGGGAATGATTATTCGTGTTTGTTCTAGACTGAGCCTGAGAGTTAGTTTCTCTCAAGTTGCTTACCTATCCATGTATTTGATTGGAATCGTTTCTCGTAGTTTCTTGGGATAGTTTATATAGATGATGTCTCGCCCTTTTCTTGTTGGGCAAGGATTCAGTTTTCTTAATCCCTAAGGATTATCTCGTGTAAATCCCTTTAATTTAGGGATAATCATGACTATGTTTAAATGATGGGATCAACGCCCTAAAATCATTGGATTCTTTCCATGTTTATCCTATTATTTTGGCACACGCTCGGATATTGAATAAAGAAAGCTCGCCGGGATGCGTTGAGCTCCTTCAGTCGTCCCGACCGAGTTGTATATATATGACTTCGCTGTAATCTGGATCGACTGTGGTGGTCTCATTCGGAAGGACAGACTGCACCTCCCACCTGGGCTTAGGCTGCTATGCTAATTCTTGTGGGGCTCACGACCTTATATTTACTACTTTACTTTCTTCATTTATTACACGGCCACTCTCCTCCGAACGACACGCGCGCAGCGCTAATCCGACCTCGCCATAAGCCCTCTAGATCTTCCCCGGCTCCCTCGAGTGGGCCAAATCTGACTTGGGGGGGAGATCTGCTCTGTCTCTTTAGACTTGTCTAAATTATTAGGATTGGCCTTGTGACGTAGCAGAATATAAATACGTGGTGCCGATAGAAGATATATTTTTTTTTATTGTTCTTGTTAGGAAGACCGTGTTTGCAAGTTGTGGGCCAATACTTTCCTTTAAGTATGGGCCTTTCTTTGGTATAAATGTTTTTTTTTTTTTTTTTTTTGAAAGATGCCAAACACTTGATTTTTTTTTTATGTTTTTTTTTTCTAGGAAGACCATGTTTGGGTGAGTCTGAATTTAGAACCTCTCACTCTAATATTATAACCTCTCACTCTAATATTATATTGAATTATTATATCTCAAGTTTAAGTTGATGATGATGTAAATCATTAACATTTTATACTTCAACAACTTGATATGAAACTCGAGCAAATTTTTTATCTGAACCGTTCAACCATTATCCAGGAGTTATATATTATTATTTTCTCAAACCACAATATATCGTAAGGTGCGTTAAGATATGAATGTGGAAGCTTAAAAGACAAGAAAATACATTGCTCACACAAACCCATAATTTAACATACGAATAGCATCCAAGTGCTTATATTACATCATCAAATCATTGCTACTACTGTTACATTAGCCTGGATACCAGATGAAAGGTACTTAATACATCACCTACAAACTTAAACATTCATATAGGTTCAAATTACAATATCATAACTTCACTAACTATCACAACTATAGAATATCTACCACCTCATTGCGACGATCCAAGAACGTCGCTCGGGAAACGTTACATAATATGTATATATTCGCCCACTTGTCTCTAAGCCCCGCTAAGGCTCCAAATGATCTTTCCTTCTCTTTGACCATTGGCGGATCTACATACAGCCAAGGGGGGCAACTACCTCCCCTCAATCCGAAAAAGACACACTAATATTTATACGATACGTATTGTTTGCCTCCCCCTTAAATTTTTTATTTGCCTTTAAAAATTTTATTGTCCCCCGTTACCCGAGATCCTGCGTCCGCCCATGTGTTTGACCCAATGCTTTACAATAGATGAGAGTCACCAACCCCTGTGAAAGTCATAGTATTGGAAACCTTAGGAGCTGCCCTTTCTTCTCCAGATTATTTTGCTTCTGTTAGCATTCTAATATCCCTGTCATCTCTGTCACACATTATGCTTGACCACTTTCTGTGGTCCTTTAAATCTATTTTCATTTACATAGGAATTTCCTTTTTCAAAGCTCAACCATCCCCTGAATTTATTTGGTTTGAGTTATACTCTCATTGGGACTTGGAACTTCAATAAGAGTTCTGGATGATTAAAATTGGAGAAGGGTTATTGTGCATCAGATATTTTACAGTGATACCAAGTGGATAGATGTAATGAATTCAAGTCACACCTACACACCTCTGCCGTGTATGAAAGATTGAACAATATTTAATCACAACCTTCCCCTTGCTATCACTGTCCCCCCTCTCTCTCTTAAAGTCGTCATTTTGACAGCATGTGCACCAACAATGTGTTTCGATAGACAATGTATTTCATTATTTATTGCAGTTTTTGCATGGATGTGTTAGGATTGGTATAATCAAGAAATCAAGAAACCAAGAGGAAGAAGGAGTGCACTTGCATTCATTTGACAAGAATGAGAAAACATAGGGTTTGTCTTACAAGTGGTGGCTTATATAGCCAACATAGAAAAGACCAAAATGCCCTTATGGCAAATACAAAATATCTAAAATAATATATAAATATATATGCTAACACCCCCTATCAAACTCGCGATGGTGCGGCAAGAAGCACCGAGAAGTTTCCAAGGAAAAATCTACGACGCTCAATAGTATGTGACTTCGTGAAGAAGTCGGCCAGCTGCATGAAGTGCGGAGTAAACTGCAAAGAAATAGTGCCATGTTGAAGATGATGTTGAGTAAAATGATAGTCGATATCAATATGCTTGGTGCGATCATGAAAGATTGTATTGTGTGCATAGCACTTTTGTTGTCACAATACATCGGTGTGAGAGAAGAAAGGGCAACACCCATGTCTGCCAACAACCAGTGTAACCATATAATCTCAGACGTGGTAGAAGCCATAGCGCGATACTCTGCCTCGGTGGAAGATCGTGAGACTACATCTTGTTTCTTGCCCTTCCATGAAATGAGAGAATCTTCTAAAAAAATTCAAAAACCTGTCATGGATTTACGATTAGTTGAGTTACCAGCCCAATCTGCTAGATATACAGAAACCCGAATCCGGATCCGATCCATAATTGCATCGTCATATCTGATTCACAGCACCGATCGAGACACTCGATCATGCACAGCGGAAGCTATGAATAAATTCGTATGCGATTATACCACGATATGATCTACATAAATAATTAATCTAACTATGAGAAGGTTGAATATTTACCTTAACGGAGAGGAATAATAAATTGACAGAAAGAGAAGCCACAATCTTCCGGATTGTATCTCCTAGCGACGACTATTGGACGTCGATCCTCGCCGTAGAACCTCCTCGAATATGCCCAAGAAAAACCCTAGGTTTTTCTCCTCTTAATAACTAAGGCAATAAACTAATTTTTCTTCCTTTGTATTTAGATGTGGCACAATTTGTAGTTGTAATTGTGTTGGGAGGAACTCTCTTTATATAGGAACATAACTAGTAAAGAGAGAGTTATCCTTTTCACAATACAATTACCTATTCCCATAAGGAAAAGATATTTGCCAAAAGATAAGAGATAATTCCCAAAAAATCAATCTCTTATTTTTCCATTAATTATCCAACAAATAGATAACTAATTAATTACACATATGAGATAATCTAGGAAAATTTCTTCTCCCAACTTATCCATATTATAGGCGCCACATTCAAATCATTAATAGAAAATGACTTTTCTATTTTACATATTATTTACCGAATAAATAATATTGCATATTCATTAAATAGACCAACTATTTATTTTATTTTCGAGTTTCCAAAAAACGAGAAAACACTCGCGTGTTAGGGGCCAACCCGGGGACCAGGGACCTATAACCAGTAGCTACAATAAATTGAATAAAATATTCATCGAACAGAATACTTCGACTCAACTTATTAATTCCGGAATTACGCCACCATAATTCGAAACTGAACTCTATCGATTTTAGTTATAACTTATTCTCAAAACGTCGAGTCGAGTTGATAAGTGTCCATTGATATAATCATTACATATAAACTAACTCTCCATAGACTATATGTAATGAAGTAGGATTATTTCCGTAAATCTTCTTCAATACATCTTATTCGTATTTACCATTAACCCACTAGTGATCAATTAGTTCATAACCAATATGAACTCCGCGGATCGATCAGTTTCTAGGATCAACAAATAAGGGGATTGTCTTTCTACTTCCCGCAGGAAGGAATGGTCCATATCTGTGAGACACACACTTCTCACTCATTCCAGAATAGTGCCAACGTGAAAGTGATTTGGACCGCGCCTCTTAGCGATCCTTAACGAACACATCAAACCCTATCCTGAAACAAGTAGGAGTCTTTAATCACTTCAGGATTAAGGTTAATCCATATATGATCATCTTGTGATTTAATAAGATTTCTCAATCACGGAATTATATGAGAGATTAAAAATCGGTCCAGTCCTATATGACTATATCATATATAAATGCCCCACTTAGATAACCAATATCGACGGTCCGGATAAGACGGTCACACCATAAAGTGTTCTAGGTGCATTAATGGTGGTTTAACCAATAGACCCCATAATTTGATTAAATTCACCACGGACTAATATTTCAAGTGTATCACCATAAATTTAATCCACATGTGTGGCACACACTAAGTTATATGGCTACATATGATACAACTTGGGGTTTTCAGTAGTGTATTACTTATAAGCACGAAGCAAATAATAAGATGAGAATAAATCTGTCATTTATTAATTATAAAAACAATTACATAAATTGTCTTTCGGGTGCTACTTCCAACAATCTCCCACTTGCCCGTAAGGACAAGCAACAATTGTCTTTCGGGCACACTATATCTAACAATCTCCCACTTTCCCGTAAAGACAATCAATGATTGTTTTTAGAGCACCGCACCTTTATTCTTTCTATCCACAACATTCTTCCACTTGCTCTAAAGCAGATGAGACATATCTCCCAATTTCATACCCGTCAAGCGCTTATCAGTGACATTAGATGCCACACGACTTGGTAAACTGATCAGCTAGGTTGTCGGCTCGAGGCGATCTTTAGGACCGAAATGTCGCCTCTCTGCACGGTCTGTCTGAACAGCTGGAACTTTCTCTCAATATGCTTTTGACCTCTTGTGACTGCGAAGAACATTTGCATGAGCTACCTCTCAACTGTTTTCACAGTAAAAATGGTATCGGCTCATCGGGACCTGGAATCACTTCCCGATCCAACAAAGAACTTCTCAAGCCACACTGCCTCTTTAGCTACTCCGAAAGCTGCTATGTATTCGACTAACAAGGTCAAATTGGCAGGGCTGGATTGCTCCAACCTATAGCTCCATCACTATGAGTAAACACTGATCCTGAGATCGATTCATGATCATCCTTAATCCGACAATAATCAGAATCAGTGTAGTCAACAATACTCAGGTTTGCACCCGAATACATAAGCATATGATTCCTCGTTCTCTAAAGATACTTGAGGATGCACTATACTGCTACTCAATGCTCGAATCCAAGACTCGAATTTAATTGACTTATAATAATCTGACATTCTCTATCCAAAAGAGAATTTATTCCATTTTCTCTATATCATAAGATTGATAGAATTATTCCGTGAGGGGTTGGGTAGGAAACCTCTCGTTGAATATCGCATACGAATATGCATTTTTATCTTAACCAATAAGATGGATGGGATACGGCCAACAACTTCTTCTCATGAATTCGACCGAATCGATTTCTAAGAATATAGTCCACTTCTCTGATTTAGAGAAGCTTTGGCTCGTCAGTTTTGGACTTCAGATAACACACTCATATTGTTCCCAACTATTGCAGCGTTATCTTTGTCATTAACACTAATACTCACTACTTTACCAAATTGATATCCTAGTCTACAAAAGACTTATCAATATTCAGGTCAAGCCCACGCATTTAAAACATGTGACCTTTAATGACCTAGAGGTTTGCTTTAATCCAACAATGGATTTAAGCATAGGCAGTCAATCTGCCATTGGCTTTAAGCTAAAAACCCTTCTGTTCTGAAAGAATTCAAGCTCCTTTGTACGGCAATAAAGTTTCAGGGCATCACCCATGTTAGTCTTTCTGCTTTTTAAGGAGTTAAGCAAGGCTGAGTGGTGAAAAATTTTCAGGGCGTCACCCCCTTTGAACTATCTACTTCTCAGGGAATTACCCCCAGACCACTTGGCTTTGCTTAGAAAGTTAAACTTTCCCATTCATTCGACTCTTTTCCATGTAGATCCAATTTCTCCCACTGGGCCTGAGACACTCAGGTGGTTCTACAAGAGTATGAATAGTACTGGAGTACCAAAACTCCATATACAGGTTTCTGGCTTTAAACCAAGCTCTTATTATCAGAATCTTATACAGTCCTTCCAAAAGACCATAGGTTATCAATCACCCCCAGCAGACTGTAAAGTCTGCATAGTCACAGCGAGTCAATGGATGAAACCATACTCCCACTGCATTTGGGTGGTTTGTATTCAGCTCTATTACTTTTTCCTAATTGAAAGGTAACTTAGTCATTTTTCCTTTGAGATAGTGTTCTTAGACTGGGAGATAGGAATCACCCTTAGCCAGTCTTCAGATCTTATCTTTAGGATATATGCACTAATTAATAAATGTTGAAGAATCGTTTATCTAAATACGGAAACCATTTGTCTTAATAGCTTATGATGTGTTACATATATATTTTCAGCATTACTTAGTGGTTTTGACTTTATTAGACAAAAGTCTGAGTCTCAGAATCGTATACAAATGTCATATTCACTTTCATTGAGGCAACTATATTATCGGTGTGAAAGTGAATCCATTTGTTCCAACGAATCCGAAAACAGAAATTATATTTCTTTGATATTCAAGGATTAAAATCCGAAATTTGTCACTCCCATTATCTCAGCTGAAATAACTGCCCTTTGTCTACTCTTCATCATGAAGGCCCAGCCACCTTGTCTACAAAAGAACTTAGCTTCCGGGTCATAATCCCGGTTAAAAAAGTCTTTAAGGATTCATAGGTTAGTGATCCGAATTCACTTTCCTTATCCTATGCTTTCTTTTATTAATATTTCGGTTTATCCTTAAACTTGTTTAGTTTTGATGACTTACACTTGTAGACATTTACCTTCCCATTCTTGGCTTTCTATAAAGGAAATGGCCGTGAACTAGCAGTTCATTTGAGTAGACACTACTCGTAAATTGTGGGATGTCTAGTGAGATTGATACCAAATCATTCTCGTCATCTTTGAACTAATTTTGTTTTGTCTTTCGTTCAACACCAGTGACAGCAGTGATATTCTTATTAATGTCACTTAAGTTTGAAGGCTTAAGAGGAACATCCTCTTCCGAAAATTAATTTGCATTTTCGATTATTGAGTTCAACGTTCTTGTTACTTTTCCATTTTTACGAAGTCATTACTATTCAATTTATCGTATTTAGCAGTTTAGATACCTTGAGATGATATGTAGTTGCGAAAATAAATTTTTGACAGAAATAAAAATCAAATCATACACCACAACATATAATTATTTTAGGAATAATAAACGTGATGTCATGCATGTATTTTATCCTACCATTCCAAGGATTTAACCTCACATCATACTGCCGCCACAGGGTCGGTATCAGCACAATGACGATTAAATTGAGACAATCTCTCTCAACAATTAAACAATTAAGAATCAGACATCTCCATTTAATTGTTGACTACCTTCCTTTTTCAGCCAAGATATTTCCAAAAAATATCCTTGTGAATGTGACCTACTATTTCAGATCTCAAAGTACGCCTCGAGTATGCCGCCGTAGGGTCGGTCAGTGAATCGATGAGTACCCAAAATCCTATCCTTTCGGAGACCAAGCCTTGAATTTTTATAGGGGTGAAGGCCATCCGCAGGGGGACGTAATCAAAGCGGCTCGAGGCGTCACCCTTCTCTCACGTGCTTGTGCCAACAGTAGAGGCTGTGGGGTCGGATGTCATCTTTCCCGCTCCCACTCGTCATTTTGAAAATTAGGTAGTCTTTTAGGATTTTCAGAATTTATTTACAATCCGAAAAACAATAAATCATGAATATTTAAATTAATCTTCCCACTAGTTCACCGGTTCCAAATACCGTCTAACTAGTGTCACTTATTCATGATTTTCCAATTTCATGGATTTATTAAAATTCCTTGTGTAGACACTACACATTTATAATTCACCAAGAATTTTATAATCCCAATACTTTAAGACTTTATGAATTTTCTAATAATTCAAAAAACAATAAATCATAAAATTTAAACCTCCCACTAGTTTATCGGTTCCAAATACCGTCTAACTAATGACACTATATTCATGATTTTCCAATTTTTCGAATATTTAGAAATTTCTTGTGTAGACACTACACAACTAAAATTCACAAAAGAATTTTATAGTCCTAATATGGTCATGATAAAATTTTAGGATCGTAGAATTTTATCTCAATAATTTGAAAACAATAAATCTTGAAAAGCAATCACCAACTTATCGGTATTAAACCCTGACTAAGCTTTAACCGAGTTCACCGAACGGTGTCGGGATTGGCTAAGCCGACCCGTCCTCTTCGTTGGTTCATATACGACTGTTGGATGAATCGGGCTAAGGCTGCCCCATTGAGCCGAAACTCGCCGGATAGCTTGACCTTGCCGGACCCCCGACGCTAACGTCGAACGTTTGTGGGTGTTGGGTTGAAAATCAAGCTAAGGTTGCCCCATTGAGCCTCAGCTAGCCGGATAGCTTGACCTTGCCAGACCCCCGTGGCTAACCCCGCACTTGGACGGACAAGTCGAGTCGAGCCGAGGCCTTCTTGACCGCCCGAACCAATTTTTGAACCTTTTTGCTTAGTTGGTGTGCATCTTTTTTTTTTTTTTTTCGGATTTTCCAATTTTTCAATTATTAAAATTCTTTTATGTAGTCACTACATAATTAAAATCCACGAACGATTTTTAGATCCCAAAATTAAATTTACCGAGTAAAATTTATTTTATCATGTGAATTTTATATCCCGATAAAATTCCGTTGGTTTTAATTTATTTAATTAATTACCTAAATTAATCTAAATTAATTACGTCTCATACATACCTAATTAATATCATGATTAATTATCTACATGTATGCATATGTTAGGAGTGGAATTCATGAATATGATGAATGTCATGGCATGGTTATCTCACATAAGTTATCAAACATGAAAATAAATGCGTAAAAGTAAACCACTGAGATGGATCGTTAGTACCCCCGTATCTAATCTAATTAAAATAATTAAATAGATAAACCCTAATTTTAAAGGATTCACTAATTTCATATTTGATCCAGCCGCCGCATGCTTTAATCATTATCTGCTCTGTTGCTTTAACAACCTGCCTCCTAGCTGAGTTGGTCCGCACATCGTCCATCCATCTGGGCTGTGCAGGTTTGAATTCTGCTTGCTGCATGATTATTATTATTTTTTTTTTAAAAAGGGCATCTTTTATCACTACTAGAAAAGGCGTTTTTTGGGACAATCTTTTTTGGGACGACATCCTATCATCCCAAAAACAATGTTTTTTGGGACGACAAGTCGTCTCAAAAGATAATTTCCGGGAAAAGTCAAATTTTGGGGAGATTTTTGGTGGGAAAAAGTGGCGGGATGCTTTTTTGAGACGACAAAATAGTTTTTGGGACGACATGTTGAACGGAGGGAAATTTGACTTTTGGCGGAATTTTTTCGCGGCAAATTAAATCTCTCCTTTGGACACATGTATTTTTAGTGACGACTTATTTCCAGCCTGGATGCCACGTGGACATTCGTATTTGTTGGGACGACAATAGTCGTCCCTTTAAATAGTAACAATTTATTTTATTTTATAAACTTTGATAAATCCACGTGGACTGGCCCGTTTTTTGGGACGACAATAGTCGTCCCTTTAAAGATTCTCAATTTTTTACCAATTTAGTTCCAATTAATATTTATTGTATAATATATAAGTTTTGATTAATAATTGTGTAATTGAATGAATTAATTATATTATTTTTTGGGACGACTATTGTCGTCCTTTAAATAGTGACAATTTATTTTATAAACTCTACGAAATCAAAGTGGGCTATCCCCTGTTTTGGGAAAACATAAGTCGTCCCTTTAAATATTTTCAATTTTTTTCCATTTTCGTACCAATTAATATTTATTGTAATATAAGTTTTGATTAATTATATCAAAATGACTTATGTTTTTTTTATTTTTAAAAAATTGATAATTAGTCCATTTCTAATAACATACGTCGTTTTATTTAAATAATTTTTAATTATATGATTTAATGGAACGAGTAGTTATTCAAACTCAAGGTTCATTTGAGTAGCAATTTCAACATGGGCTTGTTAATTAGTTGATTGATGACTTCAAACCCGAGGTCCATTAGTTATTTCAAGATTTCAAACACGAGGTTCATTATTGAGTGGTGTATTTCAAACCCGAGGTTCATTATTGAGTAGTGAATCAAACTCGATGTTCATTATTGAGTAGTGATTTCAACCTAGGCTCGTTAATTAGTCGATTGATGACTTCAAACCCGAGGTTCGTAAGTTCGTTCAAGATTTCAAACACGAGTTTCATTATTGAGTAGTAGATTTCAAACTTGAGGTTCATTATTGAGTAGTGAATCAAACTCGAGGTTCATTATTGAGTAGTGATTTCAATGTAGGTTCGTTAATTAGTCGATTGATGACTTCAAACCCAAGGTTCGTAAGTTATTTCAAGATTTCAAACACAAGGTTCGTTATTGAGTAGTGTATTTCAAACCCGAGGTTCATTATTGAGTAGTGAATCAAACTCAAGGTTCGTTATTGAGTAGTGATTTCAACCTAGGCTTGTTAATTAGTCGATTGATGACTTCAAACCCGAGGTTCGTAAGTTCGTTCAAGATTTCAAACACGAGTTTCGTTATTGAGTAGTAGATTTCAAACCTGAGGTTCATTAATGAGTAGCGAATCAAACTCGTGGTTCATTATTAAGTAGTGATTTCAATGTAGGCTTGTTAATTAGTCAATTGATGACTTCAAACCCGAGGTTCGTAAGTTCGTTCAAGATTTCAAGCACGAGTTTCGTTAGGAGTAGTAGATTTCAAACCCAAGGTTCATTATTGAGTAGTGATTCAAACTCGAGGTTTACTGTTGAGTAATGATTTCAACATGGGCTCGTTAATTAGTCGATTGATGACTTCAAACCCGGGGTTCGTTAGTTATTTCAAGATTTCAAACACGGGGTTCGTTATTGAGTAGTATATTTCAAACCCGAGGTTTATTATTGAGTAGTGAATCAAACTCGAGGTTCATTTTATTGAGTAGTAGATTTCAAACTCGAGGTTCATAGTTGGGTAGTGATTCAAACTCGAGGTTCATTATTGAGTAGTGATTCAAACTCGAGGTTCATTATTGAGTAGTGATTTCAACCTATGCTCGTTAAATAGTCGATTGATGACTTCAAACCCGAGGTTCGTAAGTTCGTTCAAGATTTCAAACCCGAGGTTTATTATTGAGTAGTAGATTTCAAACTCGAGGTTCATTATTGAGTAGCGATTTGAACCTGGGCTCGTTAATTAGTCGATTGATGACTTCAAATCCGAGGTATGTTATTTAGTTCAACATTTCAAACCCGAGGCTCGTTATTGAGCGGTAGATTTAAACAAAAAAAAATTATTCAAATTAATGTTTTGACATAATTAAAATTGGTTTTTTTATTATGTTACGGTTTAATGGGACGACATCCGTCGTCCCAAATAAGCCTCCGTCGTCCCATTAAAGCAAGTAAACCTAAATAAATCGGATGACCTCCCCTCCTTCTTGCCATTTCATCCTCCGACTTTCTCGGCTTTTCGGATGTCCTCTCCTCACGATTGAAGAAAGCAGCAGCAGCAATCGAAGGCAAACCATCAATATAAAGTGGTTCGGCCGCCATCAATCGGCAAAGCAGCAGTTAGCTTGAAGATCGTTCGCCGGCAATCAACATTTTCAGGTAACATTTCCTCCATTTTTTTGAGACACACACTCAAAAAAAACTCTTCAAGTACTCATATTGATATCCCTACTCCTTTTTTTCAAATCTGTGCCAAAAATGGAAGCTTAATCTCATCGCCACACCCCCGCATTCTTGATTTTGTGAGTTAGTTTTAAGTGAAAGACTGATTTACTTAGTATCCAGGTTTCATCTGCTAATGGTCTTGGTATTTGGCATAATTTGTTGGGATAGGTGTATCGTATGTGTAGTGATTTACGGAACAGATCCGTAATTTACGGATTAAATTACGGAATATTAAACTAGAAAATAAATCATGTGAATAAAATAATTCATATTATTTAGCAGATCTAACAAAATCAATATTACGTGCAGATCTAACTCAAACAATAGATAATAATAGTTTGATGCAGAAAATAAAGGACTAGAGATCAAACCGAGGTGAGTAGTTACTCTTTCCTTAAGACAAATTGCTCCGGTATGGTGCCCACGGTAGTCGCAACTGTCTCCCAAGATACAACGGCTTTACGTCTCGGATTTAGAGGCACTTCAAAAATCCGAGCTCGGCGAACTTACTGAGTGCTCCGACTTCTCTTCGACTCAATATCTAGATCTATATGGTGACTCTTTGTGGTGGAAAGACACAACAGAAAATTCGATGCTTCAACCTTCATCATTGGGGTTCTTTATATAGTGGAGAGGAGGAGCCAATGCTTGAATGTGATTGGCCAGAACACATCATCAGACTTTTCCTTGGAAAGAAATAGGGCGAAAATATTAATTAAAATTGGCCAACTATTTCCACAATTTCGATTGGTCGGATGACGTGTCTTCTGAATTCTGATTGGTTGGATGATTTAATTGCTCGACTTTTCCTTCAAGAAAAGCAATTTCTGGCCGAAAATAATTAATTTCGAATTTAATTTAATTAATTAATTCGGACCGATTTAACTTAATTAATCAGAATTCGTTTCCACATTATTCTGGAACCTTCCAACCGCCTCACGATTAACTAATTAATTTCCTGGTTAAATTCATACGAACTTTTGTCCAAAAAATTAATAGTAACACCCGACCCGAGCCGGCCGGACGGACGGCGGCGGCGCGCGTGGAAATATCTAAATCCTCCCTCCTGCACAAAAGTGCCTTGCCCCTTGGGGCACATTTATAAGAGCATACACTAGCCCTTATATATGGAGCTCAAGTCTCCCATCTTACCAATGTGGGATATTGAGTTGAGGTACTCCCTTCAACTCTTATCTCCAACACATTTTCAACCAACTTTAGGCATTAATTTCTCATTCACCCGATATCCGAATCGAGTGATTCAAAAGCCCATCATCAACTACTCCGTATGGAGTATTTAATGATATCATTAACTCTCGATGATATACATCGGAGCCTATCCGTAAATCGCGCTAAAGTTGACTATTCAACCCTTCAAAGAGGGCTTTTTCTCCAACATAATTAACTAGTGAAATAATATCAAATGGAAAGAAAACGAGCCCCGATGATGCCCAAGTAAAAGGATCAAGCCATTGAACCCCGAGTAGTATATCTATTGTTGCAGGGTACTTGTGCTATATGATATGAGATTAACTACTTGTGCACATTTATGGTTTACCTATGGCATGTGGGATGATGATAATCAAGATTTGTCATTCTTCTTCTGGTGTGATTCTATTTTCAATGATTCAAAAG
This sequence comes from Gentiana macrophylla, assembly GCA_026214975.1. Lineage (NCBI taxonomy): Eukaryota > Viridiplantae > Streptophyta > Magnoliopsida > Gentianales > Gentianaceae > Gentiana > Gentiana macrophylla. The sequence continues at coordinate 10,962,719 of CM047807.1, read as the reverse complement.
AATATGTTTTAAGGGCTTAACCAAAAGCAAACCTGCCTAGTAGGAATAGCTGAGCTGACTTGATTTGGGAAGTCTATTTGAGCTCACTATTAGTGTAAGGACTGTATTGGTGGATACTATTTTAGCACTCCAAAAGTGGTCTCTGGCCTCGGGCCGTATTGACCTGAGAAGGTGGAACCGAAACCATCTTGTAACCCAAAAAGTATATATATTGAAGAAGAAGTGTTGGATAATCTATGAACTCATGTACGGTTGCATGCCTTTCAAGAAACTGAGCGTTAGTCATGTTCTGTCTATCATTTGTTTCTTTTAATGTCAAGATTACTTGATCAAAATGATTTGATCCTTCATAAAACAATGTATATGGTTAATGCTTAGTATGTTGGACTCCAAATAAACAATCCTAAGGTTGAGTTGAAGGTCAGTTATAGAGGCAATGCCAACTCCCAATAGCAGAACCAACAGAGATAGCTTTATCTGCTGGCTGCATTTATATGATTAAATGCACATAAACAAACTCCTTAAGACCGCATTTTTTTTTCTTTATTTGAAGGGCAAAGTACTCCTTAAACTTCACTCCAATACTTTCCCCTTTTTTTATTAATTTATTGGCCCTTCTCTCTTTTTTATTTTATTTGGGACAGATAGATAAAAAAAACTCTAATTCAAATGAACATACATTACTAAACCTTTCACACATCGCATTAGGCTTTCTTTGTATGCAAATCAGTAGTGTTCTTCTTACTAAGCAAAAGGTGCAGCTTTTGGAAAGGTTAAAACACAATTCTCTGACCTAAAAATGCATGAAGGCCAAAAAATAGTGATGCTGGTTGTTGCACTAAACAGATCTTCTTAAGCAAAAGTGTGTTTTCTTTACTGTGTTGTGATGATCAGAAGGCCAAAAAAGATTACTAATTGCTCTCTTTTCTTTGCTTTTTGTCCCCCTTCCTGTAAAAACAACAACAAATGCCTCTTTGCCCAGAAAGTAAGTGTGTTGTGCCACTTTGAATTAGGGGTGCTAGAGTTGATTTGGTAAACTATATTCTTCAGAAAATGTTTTGAAATGTGAAAGTGTATTAACGATCTATAAGTGTTAAATACATCGCAACACTTAAACTTAAAAAAAATCATGTTTTCGTAGTTTCATTCCACTCAGCCTTATCCGGTATAAAGACCCCAACCGTTTAATGGGGTTTCTTAGACTTAGAGCGAACTTGATGTTTCTTGGGAAGTGCATGGTACTACCAAGCTTCAGGTTTTAATATCCTAATGGTTATACACCGTAAAACCATCATATGTGTGATCTCTTCAAGAATTTTTTTTGAGGGTTTCTTCAACAACTTAAGTGTAAAAGAATGTAAAACAGAAAATAAACAGATCTACAAACATATCATTTTAATTAACACAATTTACGTTTATATATACTGAATTCTGTCCTTTTGTGTTTCATGTTTTACGTCTGTATATAATAAAATAGTTGAGTATGTTGCTTACTACTATTGGTTAATATATTGTCGTTTTGGTTGGTTAAGTTGTTAGACGTCACATTTGAGATGGAAATGGACAAGTCATGGTTATATGGTAACAGACTGGCACCTGCTTTTCGAAATGGGTTGAGAGAATTTTTACAATACGCAAAGAACTTTCTTAACGAAGAAGGTAAGATTCGTTGCCCATGCAAGAGGTGTTGTAATATGAGTTTGCACACGTTGCCGGATGTGTATGCACATTGCTTTGATAAGGGATGGGCAGTTGGGTATACAACATGGTATTATCACGGGGAAACCGGGCGATCCCGTAAACGTGCACGAACAGCTCAAGTTGTTGTTGAATCCGGGGACGAGATGGCTCCGGTTATAAATGATTTTTTGGGTAGGGCATCAGAAGAACCGCTACAGACAGAGGACGATGATAATATAGATGAACTTCTATCCAAGTTGCAAGAAGACGTGTATCCCGGTTGCAAAAACTCATCAGCTTTGAAGTTGTTAGCGGATTTGATGCACATAAAAGTGTTGTATATATAAGTGGCCAAATGAAAGTTTCGATGTTCTTCTAGCGAAATTGAAAGAAGTTTTACCGGAAGGGTCAAATTTACCTGATTCATTATACAAGGCAAAAATTTTCTTTGGACAAATTGGAGTGCAGGGTATGAAAAGATCGATGTATGCCTTTACGATTGTGCTATTTACTAAGGAGAATGCTGACTTACAATCTTGTCCAGTTTGCAAAACGAGCCGTTATAAGGAGTCAAAAGGGAAAAAGATAGCTCACAAAGTGCTACGGTATTTTCCGTTAAAGCCTCATGTGAGACGTTTGTATGCATCCCGTCACACAACTCAGGCTATGACATGGCATAAGACGGGGTGTTCTACGGATGAGGATGTGATGAGGCATCCAACCGATGGCAAAGAATGGAAAGAGTTCGACGACCAATACTCTGGCTTCGCTCTTGAACCTAGAAATGTCCGTCTGAGTCTGGCTACAGATGGCTTTAACCCATTTGATAATTCTGGTAAAACCATACAGCATGTGGCCTGTTGTAACACAAGTGTTGAATCCAGCGCCTTGGGTCTGTACTAACGAACTGTATAAACACATGTCCCTACTTATCCCCGGATCAGAATCCCCATGCAAGGACTTTGATGTTTTTTTGAGGCCATTGGTTGATGAGTTGCAAGAATTGTGGTCTGAAGGGATGGTTGTGCGTGATGCAGCTACAAATTCTACCTTCAAAATGAGAGTTGCACTTTTGATGACCGTGAATGACTTTCCTGCTCGTAGTTACCTCTCAGGTTGGACTGGTCAGGGTTATAAAGCATGTCCCACTTGCAACGACGACACACCTTCGGTACTATTGATGAATAAGATTGGATATGTCAGACATCGTAGGTGGCTTCGGGCGAATCACCCGATGCGAAAGAATAAAGGTTTAACGGTTAAATCAAAACATTAATGCCTCCACCTCAGAAAACCACAGAGGAAATACTCCAACAAATTAGTAACCTACCTAAATGCATACCCGGGAAACACCCACAATACGGTCTGAGCAAGAATAACTTGAATAAACGTCCTGACAGCTGTTTAAATTGGTCGAAAGACATCATATTAGGAGGTTGACTTATTGGAACATGAAGAAACTCCAACACAATCTTGACGTTACGCATATTGACAAGAAGGTGTGCGATAGTTTATTGGGTACGGTTTGTAGTATTGATGGTAAGAACAAGGACACTAACAAGGCACGCCGTGATCTAAAAAATATAGGCATGAGAAAAGAACTACATCTGATTAAATGAGGCGATAAAGACGTGAAACCGCGTGCGGCATTCACGTTGAGCCAAGTAGATCGGACAAAATTCTATGAGTTCTTAAAAGGCATTCGTTTCCCCGATGGTTTCGCAGGGAACTTGCACAAGAATGTGACTGGTAAAGACAAACTTAGCGGGTTAAAATCTCATGATTGTCATGTCATACTACAAAGGCTTTTACCAATCGGGCTACGACCATTCTTGAGAAAAGACATTTCTGATACAATCACTGATTTAAGTGATTTTTTCATATTGATTTGCGCGTGCACGTTGAGGGTTAGTGATTTAGAAAATGCAAAAGAGAAGGTTTTGGAAATCCTGTGTAAATTAGAAACAATATTTCCACCAGCTTTCTTTGAGATTTTGATACATGTTATAATACACCTGCCTGAAGAAGCGATTAGAGGTAGACCTGTTCATTTGAGATGGATGTATCCCATTGAACGATTTCTAGGTAAGCTAAAGAAGTACATTAGAAATCGGGCCAAGCCGGAAGGTTCTATCGCAGAGGCATATGTGGCAAATGAAACCCTCATATTCTTCTCGTTAGATTTTTCGGGGAACGAGACTAAGTTCAATAGGCCTGACAGGAACTGGGTTGAGAACGACGATCCAAGCAAGAATAGTATATCCGTATTCAAGACTCCTTTCCGATCAATTGGTTCGATGACAAGCTTGACATTCCAAACCGATGAGAGACTGAAGGTTCAGTTGTATGTTTTGCAAAACTGCCCGGAGATCGATAAATACCTCGAGTAAGTTAAAAATGCATTCTTAATACTTTTGCTTTTTATTACTATATTCCAGCTAACAAGCCTTATAAACATGGACCAGTAACATCGTGCTCACCTGTCAACTTATTGCTCGATACACAACATGGAGAAAATGCACCGTCATGAATTTCCCGGATGGTTTTATTTAAAGGTACCACATAACACATATCGTGCAATATTGTGAAGATGTCATTGTATGCATGAGTTGTATAATTATTTTTAACTTATGCATGGTACATTATGCAGATGCTTGAAATCTGTAAACATAGCCCATCAGACTTAAATGACCAATTGTTAGCACTAGCAACCGGGTCTTTAACAACGGTCAAAACCTACCAGAGTTGTGTGATGAACGGTGTCAAATTCACGGCACACAAACGGGATCTCACACGAATAACTCAAAAGCAGTGGGAGTTCTTGTCAAAAGTCTTGAAGGTATTACATGGTATGGAGTGTTAGAAAACATCTACATAGTAAACTATCCAAATGGTAACATGGTTGTACTTTTCAAATGTAAATGGTTCGATACTAGTAGAAAAAATAAGGGTGTCCGTGTATATAAAAACAGAACAAGCATCTGCACTAAAAACACATGGTATATATGACGACGAGCCATTCATTCTTGCCTCACAAGTTGAACAAGTGTTTAATGTAGATGATTTGTATAATGGATGTGACTGGAAAGTTGTTGAGCATTTTCAACATCGTCATATCTTAGGCCCTGCAAATGCTGATGCGGTTGTTGAAGATTTGGTAATTGATGACACCGTCCATGAAAATTTCCAATTGTTCGTTGAACTGCCACCGATGGAACCGGCAAGCATGAGTGCAAATGATGTAGATGTTGGTGAAAATGATGATATTGAGGAATTATATGATAGCATCGATGAATGCAGTATGCATCAACGGATTGTGACGATGATAATAATAGTGTAGATGATGACATATATGACTCGATGCCACCCACCAATGCAACTGACAATGATTGATACTATAAATCTGACGTGCTTACGTGAGTTCATATTGTGTTGTAACTTCATATAAAAAATCAATCGAGCATTAACGCAGATACATATTATTAGTGTTTTAATCATACTATATCAACATATATATGTACTTGTACAGATACTTGATCATACATGGCGTGTGCGGGATCTGCAGACGGCTCTAGACCACCTCACGAGCATCCTATTCGGCTACCTGCCGATTGTGAGGAAGGTATGTAACTTTCATTATTTTTCTAGTGTGAACTTTCTTGTATTCGTTGTATTAACATTCACACGTACAATATAGACTTCATGGATGATGACGTAGAGGAAGATCTTGGCCAAGCTCCTTTACAGCAAAAAAAACAAGGTGAATGTGGGATTGCAAAAGGCTTAAATGTACTGGTGAGCTTAGAAAGCTAGGGGATCAAGATCCCGCTTACATGGGATCAAGATTTCCCCAGTACGAAGGCGGTGGGTAAAAACTCATCATTGTTAGATTCTCGAGATAGGTAGGGTCGTGCGGATCCGATGTCCCCCTAGCACCGAGAACTGGCAAAAAGTCGACGGGCAGGCCAAAGAGCTAATTTGGCGAGAAATTGAGGTATATTTAACTAAATTTAAGTGCTCAACACTATCGCATTATACATTTCATTCTATTAGTTATCAAACGTTTGGTTTTATTGCGTTTTCATGACACTTTTACACCTGTTCATCACGCAATAGTGCTTGCAGAAGCTTCAGCTATATTTAGAAAATGGAAGAGTAAGATGACCACTCAAGTAAACGACTACTTGAAATAAGGGGGAACTCTGCCTCCTCCCATTTTAGATGAAACCGTCGCAACACAAGCGGATTGGGATGCGTTTCTCCGACATATTCAATCTGAGAAATTTAAGGTGAACTTTTTATTCTAATATACGTGTTACATTTATTCAATCATTATTTCTTATATATTACTTGAATCTAATCGAAAAGCACATTTTATTGCGAAGCAATCGAAAGAGAACAAAAAAACCGTGCAAAAATAAATATACGTGTTCTCAGGGCGGATGTCTATGCCCGCTATTCGATGGAAAGATGTAAGTATTAAATTTTAAATCCTTATAACTTCTTCCTTTATTGTTTAATTTTCCAAACTAATACTACATACGTATTTTCTAGAAAAATCCTTTTGAATATCCTTTGGGAGATGATCCTATCGAGATATGGGCCGCGAAGCATCAGAATTCTGAAGGTCAATTCGTTAATGCACAAGCGGAGGAGGTTTTCGTAAGTGATATACCTTATATATATATATATATATATATATATATATATATATATATATATATTATATTGTGAACATTTTATTTCTCAATTAACTTAATTACAAACATTATTTTTATATGTTTAGAAGAGGCTGCTTGAGTTCAAGGAAAGGATTGCTCCTGGAAGACGAGCAACTCATGAAGAAGAGGAGCAAATCTTTGCTCAAGCCTTAGGTTCAAGGCGAGATTATTTGATAGGCCTTGGACAAACTCAACCTCGTCAATTGCTCGCTTCGCAGCAGTTTGATGCCTCAACATCGGCATCAACCCAAAGTCGGGACATCAAATTTGAAAAGATAAAAAAGTCCCAAAATCGGTTAAAGAAGAAAAGCAAATGGTTAACGGCTTGTTTGAAGGGTTTGTTTGAATCTATGAAAAGTCACGATCCAACCATACACATGCCGGACATGCCAGAGCCTTCAGATGATGATGATGATGATGATGATGATGATGTTGGTGTTGATCTTGGTAATGATCAGTAAGGTTTGTATGCATGTAGTACACTTTTGTAAACAGTAAGGTTTGTATGCATGTTTTTAAACATTATGGTTTTTATGAAACATCGGTTTTGGTAAGGCTTTGAATATGAAAAACATGTATAAGATTATGAAATGAGCATGGGAGGCCATGCAGAAACAAAATTAGTATTAAAAAAAGGTTTTTTGGGACGACATAGTCGTCACAAATGCATATTTTATATTTTTTTATTCGAAAAAATTATTATCTGAAGATATATAAAAAAAACCTTTTGGGACGACATATTCGTCCCAAATGCATATTTTAAATTTTTTAATTCGAAAAAATCATAATCTGAAAATATTTAAAAACAGCTTTTGGGCCAAAAAACAATTTATATACATTTTCTGATTTGAAAAAATTAAATTACAAAATCATACAATGCCTTTTGGGACGACATGTCGTCACAAAAGCTGTTTTATTATTTTTTTGATTAATATTATTTAATAACTAAAAAAATAAAAATTGCTTTAGGGACGATATTTATCGTCCCAAAAAACATTTGCCACGTCAGCCGGTCTTCTCCACATCAGCTAACATGAAAAATCAAAGCCACGTCAGCTGCCATGTCATCACTTGTTTAAAGGGACGACTTGCCGCCACAAAAAACGTTTGCCTTGTTTTTTGGGACAAATCTAAAGCGGCGACATTTTTGGGACGATGTGTCGTCCCAAAAAGCAACTTTTGGGACGACATGTGGTCCCAAAAAAACGAGTTTTCTGGTAGTGTCTGGAAAAAACGAGTAACCCTGCTGCATGATTATTATTATTTTTTCTTTAAAAATGGCATCTTTTCTAGATAAAAAGGAGTAAAAATGCATCAAGTGCAGGAATTGAACCCTTTGACATCCAGATGTGTTGCTGCGCTTCCATCCATTGCACCACCGCCTTGCTTTGTTGATGTTCTTCGAATATGTACTTTATAGAACAGTGACGCCGATTCATAATTATTCTAGCTATTACGAAAATAAATTACAACAAAATAAATTACATAATTTCCTATACCCAGAAAAATTTTGGGTTTACAATAGATCTAACGGTAAATAGGTACCAACCTCAATCCATCTCGTCAACCAAAACATTCAATCGCATAAAAAAATTAAAAGATGAAAATTTATTCTATTTCACTCCTTATTAATTAATTATGCAATCAAGATCGCAAAATCGCTTTAATCTGGATCTGATACCACATGCTAGATATACAGAAACCCGAATCCGGATCCGATCCATAATTGGATCGTCAGATCTGATTCACAGCACCGACCGAGACACTCGATCATGCACAACGGAAGCTACGAATAAATTCATATGCGATTATACCACGATATGATCTACATAAATAATTAATCTAACTATGAGAAGGTTGAATATTTACCTTAACGGAGAGGAATAATAAATTGACATAAAGAGAAGCCACAATCTTCCGGATTGTATCTCCTAGCGACGACTGGTGGACATCGATCCTCGCCGTAGAACCTCCTCGAATATGCCCAAGAAAACCCCTAGGTTTTTCTCCTCTTAATGACTAAGACAAGAAACTAATTTGTCTTCCTTTTTATTTAGATGTGGCGCAATTTGTAGTTGTAATTGTGTTGGGAGGAACTCTCTTTATATAGAAAAATAACTAGTAAATAGAGAGTTATCATTTTTACAATACAATTACCTATTCCCATAATGAAAAGATATTTGCCAAAAGATAAGAGATAATTCCCAAAAAATCAATCTCTTATTTTTCCATTAATTATCCAATAAATAGATAAATAATTAATTACACATATGAGATAATCTAGGAAAATTTCTTTTCCCAACTTATCCATATTATAGGCGCCACATTCAAATCATTTTTAATAGAAAATGTCTTTTCTATTTTACATATTATTTACCAAATAAATAATATTGCAAATTTATTAAATAGACCAACTATTTAATTTTTTCTCGAGGTTCCATAAAATGAGAAAACACTCGCGTGTTAGTAGCCAACCCGGGGACCATGGACTTATAACCAGTAGCTACAATAAATTGAATAAAATATTCATCGAACAAAATATTTCTACTCAACTTATTAATTCCGGAATTACGCCACCATAGATCCGAAACTGAACTCTATCGATTATAGATATACTTATTCTCAAAATGTCGAGTCGAATTGATAAGTGTCCATTGATATAATCATTACATATAAACTAACCCTCCATAGACTATCCGTAATGAAGTAGGATTATTTCCGTAAACCTTCTTCAATACATCTTATCCTTATTTACCATTAACCCACTAGTGATCAATTAGTTCATAACAAATATGAACTCCGCGGATCGATCAGTTTCTAGGATCAACAAATAAAGGGGGGTGTCTTTTCTACTTCCCGAAGGAAGGAATGGTCCATCCATCATGAGACACACACTTCTCACTCATTCCAGAATAGTGCCAACGTGAAAGTGATTCGGACCGCGCCTCTTAGCGATCCTTAACGAACACATCAAACCCTATTTTGAAACAAGTAGGACTCTATAATCACTTCAGGATTAAGGTTAATCCATATATGATCTTCTTGTGATTTAATAAGATTTCTCAATCACGGAATTATATGAGAAATTCAGATTAAATCGGTCGATCCTATATGACTACATCATATATAAATGCCCCACTTAGATAACCAATATCGACCAGTGCGGATAAGACGGTCACACCATAAAGTGTTCTGGGCGCATTAATGGTGGTTTAACCAATAGACCCCATACTTTGATTATGTTCACCACAGACTAATATTTCAAGTGTATCACCATAAACTTAATCCTCATGTGTGACACACTCTAAGTTATATTGCTACATAGGATACGACTTGGGGTTTTCAGTAGTATATTACTTATAAGCACCAAGAAAATAATAAGATGAGAATAAATATGTCATTTATTAATTATAAAAACAATTACATAAATTGTCTTTCGGGCGCTACTTCCAACACAATCTGCATTAGAAAAAGCTCGAAGCTTCAAGAATGAAGTCGAGGGGAGAAAAAGAATCTGATAAAGAGTTCCTCGTAGATAACAAAGGATGTGCATAACATCAGTCCAATGTACAAAGGTTGGGGAGGAAACAAACTGACTAACGATGTGAACAACATGGGCAATGTCAGGGCGAGTGATTGTCAAATATACAAGGCTGCCAACAATAAAATGATATAAAGTAGGATCAGAGAGAGGGAGGTTATCAGTCGGAGCATAATGAGCGTTCAACTCAATGGGAGAATCAGCAACACGAGTGTTATTAAATCGGGCACGATGAATAATGTCGGCTGCATACTTGGACTGATAGAGGAGATAACCTTGTGGGGATAAGGCTACCTCAATGCCCAAAAAGTAACGTAAAGGACCCAAGTAATTCATATCAAAGTACCGAGACAAGGTTTCTTTCAAACTCAAAATACTATCAACGTCATCACCTGTACTGATCATATCACATATAGTAGAAGAAGAATACAACATGCAGAAGTCGATCTAACAAATAATGCTGAATCATTAGGACTTGAGGCAAAACCAAGAGAAGTGACAACATGTGAAAATTTCAAACGATGCACAAGGGGCTTGTTTGAGGCCATATAAAGCCTTCTTAAGCCTAAAATCTTGTCCCAGAGCACGAGAAACACCAGGTGAAGGAAACATATATACTTCTTCCTTAGGATCTCCATTAAGAAAAGCATTTTTAACATCCATTTGAGAGATATGCCACTGATGAATAGACGCGACAACAGTAAGAACCCAAACATACGTCATCTTAGCAACATAAGCAAATGTCTCATCATAATTCAAACCATACTCTTGGGCAAACCCTTTAGCTACCAAACGAGCTTTGTACCGCTCAATTAAACAATCTGACTTTTTCTTAACTTTATACACCCATTGAGAACCAATAGTTTTCTTACTATCCATAAGATATACGAGATCCCATGTCCGGTCTAAAGCAGACAGTTCCTTAGCCATAGAATTTTTCCAATCAGGAGAATAAACCACTTCCGAATAAGAGGTAGGCTCAGAAAAAAGTGTCAATAAAAACTAGAAAGAAAGAAAAAGACTGGGAGTAGAATGAATAAGCAAAATTTGATAACTAGGTATACTTACGTGTGAGCTTGGGGTAACGAGGCTGACCTGGATCCGTCGTCATAAGTGGTGCTTGGTATATACAGTAGAGGTGGAGTATCATCTTCACGAGGCTCGTGGTGAGAAGGTGAAGGAACAAACTGTAAGGAAGATTTGGATGCATCAATGGTAGAAGATGGTGAGTCAGATGAGTGATCAGTGATGAAAGGATCAATATGAACAAGATTGGACTTAGTCATGTTGTGGGGGCTAGCAGGAAGGGAAAATAAGGGAATATGCTCAAAAAATAAACATGTCGAGAAACATACAATTTCTTTGAAGAAGCATCATAACAATGATTACCTTTTTGTCCTATACCATACCCAAGAAAGACACATATAGCAACATGAGAAGATAATTTTGTACGTTCTACGTGTGGACGAAGGACAAAACAAGTGGAACCGAAGACTCTCAAATGAGAGTAATCATGAATCTGGCCAAATAACTTAGCATAAGGAGAAAGGCCAGAATTACGAGCAGTAAGGATCCTATTAATAATATAAGCAGATGCAAGGACAACTTTTCCCAAAAAGTCGTTTGGAACACTAGCTGATAAAAGCATAGAACGGGCAGTCTCAACAATATGTCTATGTTTTCTCTCAACAACATCATTCTATTATGGGGTATCAGTACATGAATAATACTGATGCACTGTACCATCAGATATAAATATGTCAGAAAGGTCTCCGTTAGTATATTCCCCACCTAAACTAGAATGAAAGCATTTAACAACGGAAGAGTGTTCGGTTTTGACATAGGCTTGAAAAGCAATATATATCAATAAAATCAGAAAAATGTTTAATCAGATACACCCAACAGTAACGAGTATAATCATCAATAAAGGAAACATAATATCTGGACCCTCATTTTATTGGGACAGGAGCAGGACCCCAAACATCAGAATGAACTAACTCAAAAGGTGCACGGGATTCAGATATACTTTGATTAAAAGGCAAGGCAGAAAATTTTCCAAGTTTACCACCACTACAATCTGAAATATCATGAGGATGCAAATCTCCCAAACCACCACTATTACTAATATATTTTAGGCGAGAGCCTGAGACATGACCAAGTTGTTAGGTGTAGTGCCCGAAAGACAATTATGTAATTGTTTTAGGACAGAATTAATAATTCATCATATTATATGCATGTATGCTTATAATTAAGACACTACTGAAAACCCTAAGTACCTCGTTTATGTAATCACATAACTCAGTGTATGGCTATACACAAGATGATTGAGTTAGTGAGATGTTCTTAAAATTAACTTAGTCCGTAGAGTTTATTAATATGAGTACGGGTCTCATGATTAATTTTCTATTAATGCGCCCAGAACACTTTACGGTGTGACAATCTTATCCGGATTTATCGGTAATAGGGTACTAGTGGGGCATTTATATATGATGATAATCATATAGAAATTTGGACCGATTTGATTTGAGTTCTCGATATAATTCCATAATCGAAGTCTTATCGAATCACAAGATGATCATATATGGATTAATCTCAATCCCGAGGTGATCACAGACAAGCCGCTTAGACTAGGGTAGAGTTTGATGTGTTAGTAAGGATCACTTCCAGCGATATGTGGTCCAACACTTCTCGTTGGCTCTATTCTCGGGATGAGTGAGTAGTACGTGTTATCATAGATATGGAATCCATTCATTCCTCGGGAAGTGAGCAGATGCAGTTCCCTTATTTGTTAATCCTAAAAACTGATCGATCCCGGGAGTTCATATTATATTAGTTATAAACTAATTGATCATTAAGGGGTTAATGGTAAATAAGGACAAGAGGTTTCGAGAAGGGCTTACGGAGATATCCCGAATCGAAATGAACAGTCTATGGAGGATTTATCCGTATGTAATGATTATATCAGTAGACACCTTATCGACTCATGGTTGAGTGTAAGTTATCTGTATTCGGCAGAGTTCAGTTTCGGGTTTATGGTGGTGTAATCCCGGAATTAATAGATTGAATATTATTGTTCGGTCTGACGGATAATATTATTTAATTTATTGTAGCCTCATCGATTATGGTCCAGTAGTCCCCGACGTGGCTCTAACATAGTATATGTTTTCTCGTCGTTTCACTCAATTATAATTAAATAGTCGGATTGATTTATTTAATTGTTATGCTGATTAATTGTTTAGTTGAATTTAGATAAGTAAATACATATAAAATTTTTTTTTTAGTGACTGGCGCCTAATGTGATGTGATGAAAAATGCGTGTGGCCTATTTCCAATTAGGGTGGGGCGCATTTTATGTATTAAATAATTAGAAAGAAATTAGTTTTCTTGGATAAATATTTGATATATGATTTAATTATTTATTTGTTAAATGATAAATCATGGAATATTGGATAATATATTTATTTATCTTAATTTGTTTGAGATATATATTATATTTATCTTATATTTAAATTAAGGATTGATTTAATGATTATCTGTTAATTATTAAATCCTTGGAGGACAAGGATTATTCTCATATATAAAGAGAGTTCTCCCAAACCTAAAATCACAACACAATTTTCGAAATTGAGGAAGTACTAAGGCTTAGAATTTTCGGCCTTAAGTATTTGGGTTCGAGTTTTCGAAAAACTTCGGGTTTTTGTAAGGTAGCATATCGAGGAGGTCCGGCGGCTTCAAACACCATCCACTTGGTGTTGCTTGGAGATATACCTTGGAAGACTTTGGCTTCTCAACTAGGATCTCCACTAGCTTGGATTGACTTTTTGTTCTTGGAGTATTTGCACCATAAAAAGGTTGGTAATCTAAACCTCCTCGTAGGTTTGATCTATTATTTTATGTGCTTTGATTGTTTAGATCTAGATCTTGTACTTTCCGCTGCGTAATCGGGTGGATCTTTGATCCATCCGGCGATATTACATCATACAAGTGGTATCAGAGCCTTTGATCTATCAATCAAAGTATATAATTTTAGATCTAAGGAGTGGAATATCATGTGTAGATTGCTTTATTTTCCTTTTTTTTTAATGAATCAAAAATATTATGTATGTATTCCTTTGTGACTGTTGTGGTTGAAGAGATGGATTGGGGTTGGTACTGTTTACCCGTTAGATCTGTTTTGTAGCTCTTAGATTTGTATCTATCGAGCATAGGTTGATGTAATTTAATTATGTAACACCCGAAAAAAAAAATTGAATCTTGTAATTTATTTATTGTTCCGGGTTCGTGACGACGAAGATCATGGTGTTGAAAATCATGAATGAAAGCGGGAGAAAAGTCAGTTGTTTTTTTTGTTCGTCACGGCACAAATTTTTTAATTTTGCGGCAGCTTCAAATTTGCTTTAGGGTTGCCGGCAAAGTTTGGTTATCAGATTTTTTTTTGGACATCTGCCGTGACATGCTGTAACCAAAAACAAAAAAAGTTTCTTTTATTGACTTTGGCCGAGGGCCTGTTATAATTAAAATAAAAAAAAGTTTTTTTTTATAAAACAATTTGATAATATAGATATATTTTTATATATATATTGGTATATTACTTACTGCTCCTCTCTGCTCGCTCGTTAAGTGGTTAGGTATCGAGATCGTTTTCAAGATCCGGATGATTCAAGTTTGAAGATCAAGACTTGAAGACATAGATTAAATTTTTACTTTTCCTTAGAAAATAGGTTAGATACGGGGGTACCAACGATCCATCTGCGTGTTTATTTTTTCCGTTATTTTTTCGTGTATGATCGAAATTATGTGATAGAAACGGGAAAATCGCTTACGATACGTCATCATATCGTGATTTCCACTCCAATGCATACATGTAGCTAGTTTATTTCGAATAAATTAGGCATGTATAACTCGTATAATTAGTTGAAAACTTTTTTAATTAATATGTGGTAGTTAATTAATATAAGTAACTAATTATAAAAACCGAGGAACCGGGTTTTGTCAATCGTTACGATTTTAGTGATGGATTCTCGGTGAATCACACTTAGATAAATCGTTGAGTTTTGGTGAACCCACCTTAAATGAGAAACTTAGATTGCGCTTTGGTTGATAATTTAGAAATTGGAAAATCTTAGTACATGGGTTGGAAATGGTCTAGCCATGGTTGGGCGAGTTCAACCGAGCTTCGGCTCAATCGACTCCCTTCCACGTGTGAAGTACGTTACAGTAGTTTGACAAGACTTAGCATAGCCGATAAGCCTTCGGGCTAAATAGGGCTTCTCTTGCCGGATTAGCCTGAACTGTCACATATGTTCCAACGAATAAGACGGCGTAGGCTTGCCTACATAACCAACCCTGTTCGGAGTACTTTGATTTGTTGTTTCTTATTGTCAAGACCAAAACCGTAATTAGTAAACCCACCACTTTTTCAAATTATTGAGTGGGAGCGGGGAAGGCGACAGCCAACCCCACGGCCTCTACTATAGGTGCAAGCACGTGAGAGAATGGTGACACCTTGTGCCGCTTTGATTTCGGACCCCTTCGGATGGTGTTCACCAATATCAAAATTCAAGGCTTGTGTTAGGTGTAGTGCCAAAAAGACAATTTGTGTAATTGTTTTTTATAACAGAATTTATCTCACCTTATTACTTGCTTTGTGCTTGTAAGTATACACTGCTGCAAACTCTAAATATATCAGTATGTAACCGCTTAACTCAGTGTATGGAATGCACGTGAGAATTGAGTTAGTGGTGCTATACTTAAACTGTTAGTCCGTGGTGAACTTAATCAGAGTTTAGGGTCTCAAGATTAAAACACCAATAATGCGCCCATAACACGCTTAGGGTGTGATAGTCTTATCCGATTTGTCGGTAGAGGAATACTACGTGGGGCATTTATATATGATGGCATTCATATAGGACTGGACCGATTTAATCCGAATTTATCGATTTAATTCCGTAATCGAGAAATCTTATTAAATCATTAGATGATCATATATGGATCAACCTTAATCCTGAGGTGATCACAGGGTGCTGCTTGTCTCGGGGTGTGTAGTTACGGTTCACTTAAATATGTGTTCCTAGCCACTTCTCATTGGCACTATCTCCTGATGAGTGAGTAGTTCTGATTTTCACAGACATGGAATTAATTCCTTCCTGCGGGAAGTAGATAGACAGTCCCCTTATTTGTTAGCCGTAAGAAAGTGATCGATCCCGATGTTGAGTATTTTGAGGTTACATTATTTTGTGTTGATTAATTTTCAAAAGTAACACCCTCTTTGATTAAAAGTTTTATATAGTGTTTTTGATTAAAGCTTTTATATAATGTTATATATGTACTCAATGTGATATTGTGACTTGAACTGTATTTAATACTATAACAATATATGTTGTGTGTGACTTTTATCTCAGTTGATTATAATTGTATGTCACACTAATGACCATGAAACTCTAACGTTTACATCATATGGCACAAGTTTTATGTTTTTGTATTTTGGATGGAATTTATTTAATTAATTTTTAAATTAATTAATTGGCCATTTTGTTGGTTGATTAAATTAATTTATATGCTGATGGATTAATTTCATACGAATATGTTTGCTGGACCAATTTATAGTCAAGTTTTTTTTAAGTAGTCCAGCCCCGTATATTATTTCATCAGCCTGGCCCAGTTATCAACTTATACATTTACCCGACTCCTCAGCCTCATTTGCAACAGAATTCTGAAAATCTAAATCCCTATTTTCTCTCCACCCACCTCTTCGATTCTGATCTTTCATGGCCGATTTTCGTGCAAGCTTTACGTTTTCTGAAACTGTTATCTCCTCTTAACAACCCCCAGAAAATCTGCTCGTTTATGACACTATCGTTCTTCGTTTTCAGAGATATACGGGTCGTATCTCCTCTTCTTCTAATTCTAATTGCAATTCGTTTTTGATAAAACGAGATGGCTTGAATCACGGAGCTGTTTATCGGTTAATTCGTTCTTACCTCTACTCTTCTGGTTTAAATTTCGAATTAATCTATGCATTAACGGCTCTTGATTTTGCAGATAATGATAAGGCATGACCTCTGCTCGTCTTGGTCAAAATCGAGTTGTAAAGGACCTTCGGTATTTGAAACGATGGTCATTCGAAGCTTAAAAGACTCAGGCTTGAACCTGAATCTTCGGAACTGAAGCTGAAATACAAAAAGATCGGACCTTTCTGATGTCCTATCTGCTATGAAGCTGCGTCCAGATACATTCGAAGCAAAATCCAAGCTGTTGACATTATCAGATTCCAAATTCAGATCGACTTGCTCAGTCAACACCCAAACCATGTTCAATGCCGGTTTGGCTCAGGTATGGTGGCTTGACCCGACCATCAGGGTTTGATGCTCGGTTTACATCAAACTCTGAGTCAAAACAATTTTGACTTCAAAGCTGAACCCATATGTGCTATGTGCTACGTGTAAAACATTTTTGGTTCAGTTTTGGGTCAAACCCGGGACGGATTAATCTAGTCTAGGAGACCTCTCTTAAGTGTTAAATAGCTCCCCATAGTGTTAGTAATTCGTTTGGTTCAAATTAAATGGTTCAACAAAATTCACAGCCTAAAGAGCCCTATTACCGGCCTTAAGTGGCAACCCGGGTGGCACAAAGTGAATTGTGTTAACAAAACACATAAACCGAACCAATTCTGAGTTATAGCACTTGGGTTAAATCAGTGTACTAAATCAGTGTTAATTAGTTAGTACATAATGATTTTTGATATTCAAATCAATGAGCTGACTTATGAGAGTCTTGTTGCTTAAGGGTTTTTACATGCCCTCTAGGCTATAAATAGACTAGTAGAGTGAATGGGATTGCAACAACAAAGAACAACAAACTCAGAATATCACTTCTTGAGCAATCCTACATTCCATAATCACTTAAATTTCTCCTTTTTGGTGTCTGCGTTTGAACTGAAGTTGGAGTCTAATTCTGGTCTTGGCTATTGAGAAGTAAGGTTCTGATTAATAGCTTTGACAGAATTCTGAATTGAGGTTTCAGTGTTCCTGTGTTTAGGTAACACTTTAACTCGATCGTTTTTCAATTTTCTGTGTTTAATGGTCTGTTTTTGATTGCTTATTGAAATTGCTTGATAGTAGTCTGTTATTGATACTAGTCTTGTCTGTGGTAGTTCTGTGTTGGTTCTGAGTTTTGAAGTCCTGATTTTGGACATTGATCATCTTCGGTCAGATTACGGGTCACAAGGTTGCTTGGTTTGACGTGCCAAGACATCCTGCCTAGTGAGGCTTCTGTGGACTATTTTCTGACTGCTCAAGAAGGATCAATATCCTTAAGTCTTGACCTCTGACCTCTGACAGAAGTCTAGTTTAGATTCTGGTCTGTTTTGGTCTGTTTTTTGATTCATACAATATTTAGAAGTCATTCATTCAAGGCCCTTGTAAGTGTTGACTACATTGAGTTGTAGGTCTTCACTCACCGTAAGAGGTTTGTCTGAGTTGATTCCAAGTATTATGTGATTCAATGTTTGTTTGATCCCCGTAAACTGTTGGTTCTGTTTTTGAGCATCAGTATACACCTAGTGTTGCTATTGATCAAATTTAGAACACCCCTGTATTTGTTCCTTGTATTCTTTTCTTGATTCTGCAAGTTCTGTATCTGTTTTATTCTTGCTGCATCCTTGTTGCATCCTGAACTTGCTGAAATATTGATCATCCTGCATATCCCGCTGAACCTGCACTTTTGGAACACCTTGTAATAGCATAGGTTTTAGTCACTTAGGGTGCTGAACCTTGTATTCAGTCACTTGAAGATTCAGGTCGGATAAGCTTTTTGTTTCAACTAGATTATCTTGCTTGATTCTTGACTGATAGTTCAGTCTTAATGTTTGTTTAATTTGCTGTACTCTGTAGTTATTTTTGCCGAGTTTTGTATTCATCATCATATTTGGTTTGCAGCTGCAACCATATTGTGTTAATAGAACTAGTTGGCTGCATCTTTTTTTTGTTTTAATTGCTATAGAACTTGTACGTTGGACTGCATTATTTTGTGATCAAGTTAAAAAAAAATCAGTGTTTGTCTTTGCATTGTTTTGTTTTGTTGCTGAATCTGTAATAAGGTCAAGCTTGCTATTCAATCTGCCCTGTATATCTTGGACTGGTTTTGGAATAGCTGTATAATTAGCTTTGCTTTCAGTGACAGATGCAATAACGTCACTACAAGCCTTTATAAACCATCTGCCTGCAAACCTTTGTTATATAAGTTGGTGTTGACCTTAGTATATCTGCATCTGTTTTGTTTAATAATATTCACTAAGTGTCAAATGATTAAGTTGCTTATATAATCAACTTAATCATATCAACTATAATGTTTTGATCAATTTGCTGTTTGATTAAATCAACCTGCTTTGTCTTGCAATAGTGCTGTATTGCTTCTTGATCAATTTGCACTAAACTTGTTTATGTGATATAACTGTTTTGATCACTTTAATCACATCTCGTTTGATCACGTAGGTGTTTATAACATAAGCGAATAGTTAATTAAGTGAGCTTCCGCATTTAATTACTAGTACTTGTGTTGTTTTCAAAAAGAGTTAAAAAGTTCCACACACTATATTCACCCCCCCCTCTAGAGTGTTGTCTGCGCATTATCGATCCAACAATTGGTAGCAGAGCCAGGTTACCTAGTGATCAAACTTTGGTATTTGTTTTTGTGATCAACCTCTTTTTATAAGTGCTTAACTGCTCTATTTTCCTTATTTGTGTTGTTAGCACATTCTGTATCTCTTATATAATTATTTCTCAAGAATTGTTATTTGAAATCACTCTTTGGATTATAATCAAACTGCTCCTATTTGTCATACGTAATTGTTTGATATAAATTTCTGTGATATAATACACTTGTCTTGTGAGTTTGGTACTTTTGCAGAAAATGCTTAATCAATCCAATTATATACGACAAATGGCCCCATTTGATCATATGGCTCGAGCTCGAGATAATCTCTCAATTAACAATGAAGTTGGACCAAGTTGTAGTGATCAAAACTCGTGGAAAATCAAGAAATGGTTCAACAGCACCAAGTCCCCCTCCAAGAGCCATGTCCCTGTGTTTGCCCTTGAAGCTAGGATTTCTGAGCATTCGGACAATGAATCACAATGTTCAGAATCTAATTCCGAATCGAGCTCCGACTTAGAATCTAAGGTATCTTCATTTGTCGTTTTAGAGTTGCATGAACAAATTAGACAATTAAGATCCACTCTAAAGTTTAAAAATAAATTGATTAGTGATCTTATGACACAACACAATGATGAAACCGTTTCACTAATCAATACTCTAAGTCAATTACAGCTTAAGCACCAAGACTTACAAGTCGAAAACGATTCTTTGAGAAAAGAAGTTGCTTCAGTCAAACAAGTCAATTTAAGACTTGAGGAGCGTTGTTCTGAGCTCGAAAAGCAATCTTCAAAAATCAAAGAATCTAAGGGTAAGGAAGTTGATGAGTCTAAATAGGATTCTAGAACATCAACTGAACCCTCCAACTCAGAATCTATCTTGGAGCCAAGGCCTGTTGCCTTAGAGCGTGCTACACCTACACCCCCCAAAGCACCCACTCCATCAAAGAACGCTTCATCTACACGTACACACACTTCACGGCGTTCTTCTTCACGTAATCACGCATATATGTATGATCGTAGAGGTTCAAAGAGTTATGCTCAACAGAACCAATATCATCATACTAATTATGCTACACCTAGCTTTTATTCACCTGCATTTCATGACCCTCGCATACATCAAGCACCCGATAACACTTTTAGACATCCCCATTTTGATCATTTCTTAGCCAATCTTTTGTTTTGGCAAGAACAGCTTCTGAGAATTCATCAAAACACATACAATCAAATCCCACGTCACTATGACCAGTCAACTCGGACCACTTGGACTAAGAAGACTGGGCATAAACCAAGGGTACGAAAAGTATGGGTTCGAAAAGATTCTCTTAAGTCTAATTCTAATCCCGAAGGACCCAAAGTGTAAAAGGGTACCATAGTTTTTAAATCTGTCTTGCAGGTTTCCAATCCTACGTTCTAAATGACATATCATGGCATGATAGTGCCCTCAATGAATGATTGAAAAGCAAATGGTATCATACTCCTTGATACCACATAGGGAAGTCTCTTATACATCCTTACTTTATAGTATTTGGTGGTACATTTCTCTCAACCCCGTCTTTTAAACCTTTATTTGATTAATTTTCAAACTAAGGGGGAGAGAGTAGTATAAAGCTTTTAACGAGAAGATATTCTATGTTGAAAAGCTCTCTTTAAGGGGGAGCTTATATTTAGGGGGAGTGTAACTCTCCATTGTTTTAAAATGTCCCTTATAAAAGCTTTAAAGAGTTATTTTGAAAATAAATCAAAGGGGGAGATTGTTGAGTATTTTGAGGTTACATTATTTTGTGTTGATTAATTTTCAAAAGTAACACCCTCTTTGATTAAAAGTTTTATATAGTGTTTTTTATTAAAGCTTTTATATAATGTTATATATGTACTCAATGTGATATTGTGACTTGAACTGTATTTAATACTATAACAATATATGTTGTGTGTGACTTCTATCTCAGTTGATTATAATTGTATGTCACACTAATGACCATGAAACTCTAACGTTTACATCATATGGCACAAGTTTTATGTTTTTGTATTTTGGATGGAATTTATTTAATTAATTTTTAAATTAATTAATTGGCCATTTTGTTGGTTGATTAAATTAATTTATATGCTGATGGATTAATTTCATACGAATATGTTTGCTGGACCAATTTATAGTCAAGTTTTTTTTAAGTAGTCCAGCCCCGTATATTATTTCATCAGCCTGGCCCAGTTATCAACTTATCCATTTACCCGACTCCTCAGCCTCATTTGCAACAGAATTCTGAAAATCTAAATCCCTATTTTCTCTCCACCCACCTCTTCGATTCTGATCTTCCATGGCCGATTTTCGTGCAAGCTTTACGTTTTCTGAAACTGTTATCTCCTCTTAACAACCCCCAGAAAATCTGCTCGTTTATGACACTATTGTTCTTCGTTTTGAGAGATATACGGGTCGTATCTCCTCTTCGTCTAATTCTAATTGCAATTCGTTTTTGATAAAGCGAGATGGCTTGAATCACGGAGTCGTTTATCGGTTAATTCGTTCTAACCGCTACTCTTACGGGTTTAAATTTGAATTAATCTATGCATTAACGGCTCTTGATTTTGTAGATAATGATAAGGCATGACCTCTGCTCGTCTTGGTCAAAATCGAGGCAGAAGGACAAGATTCAGGGAACCACGAATCTTGGTATTTGAAACGATGGTCATTGAAGCTTAAAAGACTCGAGCTTGAACTCAATCTTTCTTGAATCAAGTGAAATACAAAAAGATCGGACCTTTTCGATGTCCTATCCGCCATGAAGTGCGTCGGATACATTCGAAGCAAAATCCAAGCCGTTGACATTATCGAGTCCAAATTCAGATCGACTTGCTCAGTCAACACCCAAACCGAGTTCAATGCCGGTTTGGCTTAGGTATGGTGGCTTGACCCGACCATCGTGGTTTGATGCTCGGTTTACATCAAACTCGGAGTCAAAACAATTTTGACTTCAAAGTCGAACCCATATGTGCTATGTGCTACATGTAAAACATTTTTGGTTCGGATTTTGGGTCAAACCGGGACGGATTAATCTAGTCTAGAGACCTCTCTTAAGTGTTAAATAGCTCCCCATAGTGTTAGTTATTCGTTTGGTTCAAATTAAATGGTTCAACAAAATTCACACGACTAAAGAGCCCTATTACCGGCCTTAAGTGGCAACCCGGGTGGCACAAAGTGAATTGCGTTAACAAAACACATAAACCGAACCAATTCGAGTTATAGCACTTGGGTTAAATCGATGTACTAAATCGGTGTTAATTAGTTAGTACATAATGATTTTTGATATTCAAATCAATGAGGTGACTTATGAGAGTCTTGTTGCTTAAGGGTTTTTACATGCCCTCACAGGCTATAAATAGACTAGTAGAGTGAATGGGATTGCAACAACAAAGAACAACAAACTCGAGAATATCACTTCTTGAGCAATCCTACATTCCATAATCACTTAAATTTCTCCTTTTTTGGTGTCTGCGTTTTTGACCGAAGTTGGAGTCTAATTACGGTCTTGGCTATTGAGAAGTAAGGTTACGGTTAATAGCTTTGATGATTCGAATTGAGGTTTCAGTGTTCTGTGTTTAGGTAACACTTTAACTCGACCGTTTTCAATTTTCGTGTTTAATGGTGCATTTTTATTGCTTATTGAAATTGCTTGATAGTAGTGCGTTATTGATACTAGTCTTGTCTGTGGTAGTTCGTGTTGGTTACGAGTTTTGAAGTCTCGATTTTGGACATTGATCATCTTCGGTCGATTACGGGTCACAAGGTTGCTTGGTTTGACGTGCCAAGACATCTCGCCTAGTGAGGCTTCGTGGACTATTTTTTGATTGCTCAAGAAGGATCAATATCCTTAAGCCTCGACCTCGACCTCGGTGAAGTCTAGTTTAGATTCAGTACATTTTGGTCTGCTTTTTTGATTCATACAATATTTAGAAGTCATTCATTCAAGGCCCTTGTAAGTGTTGACTACATTGAGTTGTAGGTCTTCACTCACCGTAAGAGGTTTGTCTGAGTTGATTCCAAGTATTATGTGATTCAATGTTTGTTTGATCCCCATAAACTGTTGGTTCTGTTTTTGAGCATCGTATACACCTAGTGTTGCTATTGATCAAATTTAGAACACCCCTGTATTTGTTCCTTGTATTCTTTCTTGATTCTGCAAGTTCTGTATCTGTTTTATTCTTGCTGCATCCTTGTTGCATCCTGAACTTGCTGAAATATTGATCATCCTGCATATCCCGCTGAACCTGCACTTTTGGAACACCTTGTAATAGCATAGGTTTTAGTCACTTAGGTGCTGAACCTTGTATTCAGTCACTTGAAGATTCAGGTCGGATAAGCTTTTGTTTCAACTAGATTATCTTGCTTGATTCTTGACTGATAGTTCAGTCTTAATGTTTGATTAATTTGCTGTACTCTGTAGTTATTTTTGCCGAGTTTTGTATTCATCATCATATTTGGTTTGCAGCTGCAACCATATTGTGTTAATAGAACTAGTTGGCTGCATCTTTTTTTTGTTTTAATTGCTATAGAACTTGTACGTTGGACTGCA
Organism: Gentiana macrophylla; assembly: GCA_026214975.1. NCBI lineage: Eukaryota > Viridiplantae > Streptophyta > Magnoliopsida > Gentianales > Gentianaceae > Gentiana > Gentiana macrophylla. The sequence continues at coordinate 10,938,559 of CM047807.1, read as the reverse complement.
TTATTTTGTGATCAAGTTAAAAAAAAAAATCAGTGTTTGTCTTTGCATTGTTTTGTTTTGTTGCTGAATCTGTAATAAGGTCAAGCTTGCTATTCAATCTGCCCTGTATATCTTGGACTGGTTTTGGAATAGCTGTATAATTAGCTTTGCTTTCAGTGACAGATGCAATAACGTCACTACAAGCCTTTATAAACCATCTGCCTGCAAACCTTTGTTATATAAGTTGGTGTTGACCTTAGTATATCTGCATCTGTTTTGTTTAATAATATTCACTAAGTGTCAAATGATTAAGTTGCTTATATAATCAACTTAATCATATCAACTATAATGTTTTGATCAATTTGCTGTTTGATTAAATCAACCTGCTTTGTCTTGCAATAGTGCTGTATTGCTTCTTGATCAATTTGCACTAAACTTGTTTATGTGATATAACTGTTTTGATCACTTTAATCACATCTCGTTTGATCACGTAGGTGTTTATAACACAAGCGAATAGTTAATTAAGTGAGCTTCCGCATTTAATTACTAGTACTTGTGTTGTTTTCAAAAAGAGTTTAAAAGTTCCATACACTCTATTCACCCCCCCCCTAGAGTGTTGTCTGCGCATTATCGATCCAACACCCGGGAGTTCACATTTGACTAATTAGCTACTAGTCAGTTATGTGTACTAATTGGTCATCAAGGGGTTAATGGTAAATAAGGATAAGATATTCTGTGTCGGGTTTACGGAGACATCCCACACAGAGTGGGACGATCTATGGAGGTTAATCCTTCATGTAGTGATTATATCAATGGACGCTTATTCACTCTATGGATTGAGTATAAGTATATATCTATAATTGGTAGAGTTGATTTCGGGTTTATGGTGGCGTAATCCAGAATTAATAATTATATATATTTATTACATTCGATGAATATTATATTTAATTATTTGGAATTACTCTTGGTTATAGAGTCTACATGGTCCCAATGCGTTTCTATAATTCGGGCAAATATTCTTGTTTGTTTGGGACTCGAAATAATTAATTTGTTGGGCATTAATTGATATGCATGAATATTATTTATTTGGGCTAAATAATATAATAGTGTGGCGCCAATATGTCTTTGATTTTCCAAGAAATTAGTTTTCTTGGATAATGACATATTGTGTAATTAGTTATTTATTTGTTAAATAATTAATTGGATAAATAAAAGAAAATAATTTATTTATTATTTATCTCTTAACTATAAGGATAATTATATTTTCTTATTATAAGATTATAATTATCTCTTATTTTTATTGGATAATAATAATTAGAATTATCTTTTTATTTTGTTAAACCGATTGGGTATAGGTTTTTCTCTCTTGATTTTACTTATAAAAGAGAGTTATAAGCGCTTATGAGAAGAAAAAGCCCACGAAATTCATAGAGAAAAAGGCTAAGGAGTTCGATCCTTAGCTCACCTATGGATTGGAGAAAAACTTAGGGTTTTTTCTGGTTTGCATATCGAGGAGGTTTCCAATTCAAGAATCGGTGTCCACCAACCACCGTTTGAGAACACATTGGAAGACGCGCTTCTCATCCTAAGATTAAAGCTTTTCTTCCTTACTATTGGTATGTTTTTCTTAACCCCCTTGTAGTAATTAAATCCTTTGTTTATGTGTTATAATATATGAATCGTGATCCATCCGCTGCGTATAGATCTAATTTGTTTAGATCTGAGCTCCTATTTCCTTCATGTGGTATCAGAGACATGTTCCACGATTTATGTAGTTATAATCATAAATAGACGATTTAAAGGAGTGGAATTGCATGTAGGATTTTTTTTCTAAATGCATGAATATATTTGTTGTGGTTGAAGAGATGGATTGAGGGTTGACACTGTTTACCCGTTAGATCTATTGTAAACTCATATAAACGGAGAAAATTCGTTCATATGAGTATAGAAAATTATGTAATTTATTTGTTGTTGCAATTTTAATTTCCTATCAGTAGATCTATTTAGTTTCTGTTTGGTATTTCCGTTTTTCCCATTGTTTGAGCCGTTGAAACGACAATCCCTCCGGTCAGAATCAAGATTAAAATATGATAAATAAGTCCTCCAAATTTGGTGTCGATCGGAGTTCGTCTCAACATCCGTTCGTTGTTGCAAAGAGGTCAGAATGTAAAAACGCGAATTCACGAAACCCTAGCCGTGACTTCATCGAATTTCGGAATATTTTGGACCGTTGAAACGCAAATCCGACCGGTAAGATTAATAAACGTTGAGTTATTGACATGCCATAAATATTTCAGGTCAATCGGGTTTTATCTCGATTCCCGATCGGCCGGGAAGTCATCGATGCGCCATTGTCCGAGAGAGATGCGCTGCAAGTTAAGCGACTTCTTATCGAGAAAATTGACAAGTCAAACCTCCGATCCAACCGCCCATATTGAAGCCCGAGGAGTGAAGAAGCAGTGTCGGAAAGTTTCGTCACGATCCGTGTTCGTTTGATTTCCGATCATCGAAGAATTTGAGCAATTTGCAGATTATGTTAGAAAGTAGTAAAACAGTTAGGGTTTGGTTATTTATTTTCTAATAGGTTAGATACGGGTGCCAACGGTCCATCTCGGTGTTTATTTTCCGCACTAGAATACATGTTTAGATTGCATGTGTAGAACCGGAAAATTGCCAGGACTTGCATCATATCATGAATTTCACTCCATATGCATACATGTAGAAATTAATTCGAGGAATTAGTTAGGCATGTATACAACACGCAATTAGTTTTAATTAATTGTATGATATTAATTAGAAACTAATTAGGGCAAAAACCAAGGAACACGGGTTTTGTCAATCGTCGAGGTTGGGTGATGGATTCTCGGTGAATCCCACTCTGCGATAGCACATGGAGTAAAATCCAGAAACCTCGTGGTTAAGGTGTTGGATTCTCGGTGAATTCCACCTTACCTAGACGAGATTTCGTTTTTGTCCGTATTATCTACGTGAAAGTTTGATGTTAAGGGATTGGACAATTATGGGCGAATATGGTTCGAAAATGGTCAAACCATGGTTGGGTAGTCAACTGAGCCATAGCTCGATCGACTTAACCCTCCACGTGTGGCGTTTGCACGGGGGTCCGGCAAGGCTGAGCCAACCGACGAGCCACTACGGCTCAACGGAGCTCCCATAGCCCTGATCCGTCCGACGGCCACATATGTTCCAACGAATAGGTCGGGTGGGCTAGCCGGCATAACCGACACCATTCGGGCCCATAATTTATTGTTCCTTAAAGATACATCAAGTCCAAAACCGAAATCAGTAAACCCACCACTTTTTTCAAAAATATTGAGTGGGAGCGGGAGAGGCGACAGCCGACCCCACAGCCTCTACTGTTGACTCAAGCACCGTGAGAGAATGGTGACGCCTCGTGCCGGCTTTGATATCGGCCCCCCAAGGAAGGCCTTCACCGCTATCAAAATTCAAGGCTTGGTCTCCGAGAGGATATGATTTTGGGTACTCGCCAAGTCACTGACCGACCTTAAGGCGGCACACTCGGGGTCTACCTAAAAATCTGTAATAGTAGGTCACACTCATAAAGGGTATTTTAGTAATACATTGGCTGAAAAAGGAAATGTGATTGACGATCACAAATGAGATGTTCGATTCTCAATTTGATCTTCAATTTTAATCGAAACCTCTTTGACCTACTAGGCGGCGGCTTTGAGGTAAGAGATTAAGTCCTTGGAACGGTAGGATAGACTATAAGTACTTAGTTTATAGTTCCTAAAATTAACTAGTAGTGTATAATTTAGATTTATTTTCTGTCATTTTTATTTACAACTATTTATATATCTCTCTAGGGTTCTAGATTGCTAGTGTATGTTTTAAATTGACTAGTAACGACTTCGTTAAAAGTGGTAAGTAACTAGAACGTTGTATTTATTAATCTCACATGCGATCAATTTTTCGGAAGAGATATTTCTCTTGAGCCTTCAAGACTTAAGTGAGTAAATAAGTATGTCACTGCTGTTACTCGTGTTGAACGGGAGACAACCATAGTTAGTTTGAAAGATGATTGGGACGGTAAAATTCTTTTAGTGAATTTTTAATTGTGTAGTGGCTACACGAGAAATTTTCTAATAGAAAAATTAGAGAATCATAAATTAAAGTGTTGCTAGTTAGACGGTATTTGGAACCGATAAACTAGTGGGAGCTTTAATCTTATGTTTTGTTGTTTTTCTAATTTATTAGAAAATTAGTCCCGCAGGGTAACACTTTCATTAGACATCCCACAGTTCACGAGTAGTGTGTACTCAAACGATCTGCTAGTTCAATACTATTTCCTTTTAAGGAAAGTCAAGAATGGGAAAGAATGTTTACAAGTGTTAATCATATAAACTAAATTTGAGGCTAAACCGAAATATTAATTAAAGAAAGTATAGGATAAGGAAAGTGATTTCACATCACTAACCAATGAATCCTTAGTTACTTTCTTAACCGAGTAACTCGACTCGGGAGCTAAGTTCTTTGGAAGAACAAGGAAGCTTTTCATTAACGATTAATAGAGTAACAACGGGCAGTAATTTCAGCTAGAATAGTGGGAGTGGTATGAGGAAATGAATTTTGGATTCGATCCTTGAATATCACGGAAAATTTATTTTTCTGTTTACAGATTCGTTGAAACAAATGGATTCACTTTCATCTCGATACTACTGATTTGCCTTATACAAAGTGAAGATGACATTTGTAGTATTAATCGAGACTCGGACTTTTGTTTGATAAAGACAGAACCACTAAGAAAAGTTGAAATAGTATGTGTAACACATCTAAAACTATTAAAGGTAGGTTTCGTATTAAGATAAACGACCTTCAATATCTATTAATTAGTGCATATATCCTGTAGATAAGACACGATGATGGCTAAGGGTGATTCATATCTCCTACCCAGAACACTATCTCAAAGGAACAATGACTAAGTTTCCTTTCAATCGGGAGAGGGTAATAGATTTGAAGAGGTAACATAGCTTGTTCATGATGACCTTCGGGGTCTAGTGAGAGATACAAGCTAGTGGGAGATTTTGAATGGTGACATTTAGTCTGATAACTACTCAAAATGCTGGTTAGTTTATCGAAAGAATACGAGGAGGAGTTTCTGATTTTAGCAGTGAAAAGAATATTCCATGCTCAGAAATAGGCTATTGCATAGTCTTTGGACTGAAGCTCGGCCTGCCTTCAAGTGGAGTGATTTTCACTGAGGAAGAAACCGTAGCCTCGCCTTGCATAGTTATTTATGTGCTACAATACACTGCTTAACTCGGTTAAGATATTGTTGCAAAATAACGGTTAACATTATTATGTAAACCGAGAAGTCTACCTAGAAGATGCTTGTGAATTTATGGATAAGGAGTGAATTCGGTTCACACCACTTCCGAAAATGTAGGCATTTAGCACTTAGTGCTTGAAGGTAGGACTGGAGATTTTGCACACACGCACAGAATATAACTATTCATGAAATATCTTAATGTGACGAGTGAAGGTTGATTATAAGATTCTTGAGATCAGAAAGTGACGGTTGGACTATCACACCCTTTCTGAAAGAATCCATACATAAAAACCTTAGACCTTGGAGTACGGTTACTCTAGGAAGTTACTATCTGATTTAGTCAGGCCACGTCCAACATCGTTTGTTGGTGACTACACTGATATATACTACTAGATCAGAATGTCAATCCACCCAAAACACAGTGGGAGTATGGTTTAACCGTTGACCCATTGTGGTTTTGTGGACTTTACTGATCTCTTTGGGGTGATTGATAACCTATGGCTCTTGGTGGGCTGTGTAGGATTCTGATCATAGAGGTTGGTTTGAAAGCCTTAACCCTGTGAATGGAGTTTTGGTACTCCAGTTCTGTTCAGCCTCTTGTAGAACTCATAGAGATTTTGCATCATTAAAACAAAAGAAAATTTATAAAACCTATACTACCATGCAAAACTACCTCCTAACCGGCCGAATACCGGGTAGTTGCTAGTAAAGTTGGATAAGTACGGGTATCGATCCTCAGGGAAAAGGGATATTTAACCTAATTTTATTAACTCTTCTTTATTAACTAAACCTAAACCTAATCTAGAACGGAAAGTAATCGGACAGAGGATTGTTAGTCCAAAGCCGGGAAAATAAAAAGCAATAAAGACTAAACTACAAACGAAACGAAAAATAACTATTAAGATGATCATGGAGAGCAAACAACGAACAAACAAAATCATCCAATCCAACAAATCCTCTATCTCTATCTAAGGTTATCTCATGACGATTAACTAAAGATGTGGTTCACCTCTCGAAGGTATGAATACTACTTCGTAGATAATCCGTCTATCAATCTAACATCTTCCAATGTATAGAATTGACGCAACAAACCAAGGTGCAAGATTTTAAATCTAACAACCTTGATAATTAACCTATCAACTTCCGTTATGTCAAGGTTAAAAATCTAATCTTTCCTATGGTGATCTAAATCTAATCATGACTTCCATCAAAATCAAACATCAAAAGCAACGATCTTCCGATATGAGTTGCATAAGCGAATAAACGAATAGAAAAGATACAACTTTGAATTAAGATCACAACATAAACTTAAATAAAAGATAGATAAAACTCAATGGAAAAAGAGTCAAATCTGTTGAACATGTTCAAACCTCCAAGCATGGAGCTTCAGAAAAACGCAGCAGCAAGAAAGAAAAAAGAAATAAACATCTAATCTAAACCACTTTTGTTTGGGGAGATTTTGCATCATTAAAACAAAAGAAAATTTATAAACCTATACTACCATGCAAAACTACCTCCTAACCGGCCGAATACCGGGTAGTTGCTAGTAAAGTTGGATAAGTACGGGTATCGATCCTCAGGGAATTGGGATGTTGACTCTAATTTCACTAATTCCTTTCAATTGTTACTCAAGGAAACGAATAAACGAAAAGCAAACATAAAAACATAAAGAACAATGAGAATAAATCTAACCTAGGAAAACAAAATAAAACAATCTAAACTAAAAAGACATGGGATCAAACAAAGCACAAACCTACGTGATCTCAATCCTAGTTCAATTCATGATTCTAATTCGATTTGTGGTTTCACCTTTTCACGAGACATAAACCCCTAATTCCTTAGTGAATTTATTCTCAAACTACGGATTCCTAATTCCTTAGTAAATCCAATTTATCAATCTCTACTCTCTCGTAAGTTGAAACTGATTTCCATACAACACTCGGTGTAGATTCAGGTTAACTCTCGTATTTTAGAATCTATCAACCTAGATGATTAATCGATTAACTTGTCATCATTAACGATTAAAGATCCTATCTTTCTATGGTGATCTAACGTTTATGCAACTTCCGTATTATAAACATCAATCGTGAACTAATCTTTCAATTCTATTCTCATGGCATTCAAATCGCATAGAAAAGATACAAAGAGAATTAAAGATCATGAAATAAAACTGGAATTAAATTAATCAAAAGAGAACTCACATAGTTTCATACAAGGATTGATCCAAGAACGGAAAAGAAAAGCATCTAAACTACTCCTAATCTAACCTCGGTTCACCCGAGCACAAGGCTCGGGTGACCGCCTTCAAATCTCAAAGGCGGTGCTCTCTTTTTTGATGTGAAGAAAAATATTGATGATTTAGGGTTGGGGCGATGGTCATTTTAAATAGAGTTTTAAGTCGGCCGCTCAAAGTCGGCGGTGGACGCCGATCGCTTTTATGGACGCCCGCCCAGGATGCTTGACGGAGGATGGACGCTTGATTCACCTAGCGCCTCGAACTCTCTCTGTATGTGAATTACAATTCGAATGCTCGTTCACTTTATCAAACGCCCGCCTGGAATGGACGGGATGCGGACGCTCGTTCGCTTTGCCTTGACATCGAATTTCTTGATTTTTCCATCTTTATCTTGATTGATTTCTTTCCTTATCTCTTTTATTCTTCCATATCTTTGATTGATCCTTCCTCAACTCAATTTTAGCTCTTTAGGATCACCTTTTCCATCATCAATGAGTATCTACAACAATAGGAAAACATACCAAAACATAACACAATTCCAAAATAACATAAAATCATACTTTAAGCACATAATTTGTTACATTTTCATATTTAACCATTAAAAACCTCATTTACTCAATTAATCAATTATAAGCTCGATTCCTATGAAAATAATCCAAATATGAGGAAATTGATATATAAAACATATGTGAAAATCACTATAATTTGACCCTAAACAACACCCCACACTTATCTTTTTTGCTCGTCCTCGAGCAAAACAGAACAAAGCCAAGCTCGAGACAAATAAACATCTATACAAATATGAAGTATATTCAATAACTTAGAAGTTCACCCAAGTGAGTGTGTGCATAGCCATAATAAACTTCCACTAAGTTCCACAATTTGAAAGTTATTCAAACCAAAACTAGCCCGGTTTTCCATCCGAGTTAGAAATATTCAAAAATTATAACGAGGCACTTTACAAAACACACATATCCCAAAAAGAAATAGTAGAGAATATCTAAAACATTTTCGATGGACTGAGAGGATAATCCCTACAACATATCCTTGGTTTATCTGGGGATAAGGTTAACGATAACCAAGTCCTTACTTATTCATAATAATATATTTCAATATTTTCACTTTTTCACACTTTTCTAACACACATCAGAATAAGCTTTTGCCCTCATAGCAGAATAGGACATTTCAAGATAATCCCCTACCTTACTCCAATCATAAGGCAACTATAAACTGATCGTCGTGAGCTTTTGGTCATCATAGTGGAATAGGACATACGTGGTACACCCTACCTCACCCAAATCATAAACCGACTTCCGACACACACAATTACAATTATGTTTACTTAGAGATTTACGGTGGCGGTGGTAAAGATTATTTTCTAGTAGCATGAGACCATCGAGCATAACACCTCAAGTAAACAATTTATTACTATTGCAAAGACTTAATCACGCTTCACTTATCACATTCAAACTTATAGATATTCACAAGATGTCATACTTTAATCCTAGAATACAAACTACTAAACTTTTCAAGAATTGTACATAAGCAAAGAAACATGCTATAATAATCAAAAATCTCCAACTAAAATGGGGTAGGCTCTCAACATTTAGCTCATCATTTACTATGGCATGTGAAAAAGAGTGTCGGGTGAAACAACTAAAATTACTAAATATACAGAATATAGCAAAAATGATATAAACTCAAGCAAAGATATGCCTTTGTCTACTCGGGACAAAACAAAAAAAATTTGAAAATTAAGCACTTTTCATAGAAAATTATAACTAATATGAGCAAATGAAAGTAGATACATAAATCATCTATCCCCTCCCCCACACTTAGATTGCAACTTGTCCTCAAGTTATACAGAAATAATAAATTAGAGAACTTAGCTGATTGGATGTCGGCAGTGCGGAGGAACCAACAAGAACCAGGATTGCTTGCATAGCTCAAGAGATCGTGAGCATCACAGTAAACTGAATACATCTTTAAAGTGCACAATAGCTATATAAAGTATCCTCGCGGACTTGATCAGTGCAAAAAGAGTCTACGGGAAAAGATTAGACTTATACAAATAAAGCACATAAGGAAAAGAATTTATAGAGATATTCAAATTATGCTCACATATACATGAAAATATCACAAACTCGTGGCTAAAAGGTGCAACTACATGAAAATGCAATACAATGCAAACTACATGAAGAATCCTAAAAATAAAATAAATAAAAATAAAACGAGGTAGTATTACGAAACCGACGATTAACTACACTCAAGAAAAATAAAGAAAAATAGAAAAACAATGCAACTAGATGATATGCAACTAAATGATATGCATCTAAATGATATGCAAAAATAAAAGAAAATAAAAGAAAGAAAACTAGCCCACTCATTAGCAACACGACATGTATATAATAAACGCTCACCAAATAATGACAGTTACGATAAACGACAATGTCTTTCGCCCATTACATGCAAGCAGACGCGCTTTAAGACTCGTTGAAAGTGATAGCATTATGGAAACCAACAATATTAGCTATTCTAAAGCAGATATAACTCATAAGATGCAATGGTAGCATTACTTAAAACCGGACAATTACTACCCATATGAGTTATAAAAACAAAGGAAGCACGTAAGTCTTAAAAGCTAACAAGATTCATCATAACGATATGTAGCATACGGAAACCGACATTAGCTACTAATTAACTATAAGAAACGCTTATAGCTTACGAGAACCGGCGATCCACTATAACATGCCTAGATGAATCATATATAAGGAATTGATCAATTATCTAACATGGATTCATAGATGGAAAGGTAAAACATATAAGTTCAGGACATCTATGTAAAGATCAAATAGCCACAGAAGCTCGAATGAAAGAAATCCAAGTTAAACAAAAGCATTAAAAATTAGATCAAGAAAAACCTGGACCATGAACTGGCGTTCAGCAAAACAGACGGGCGTTCACCTGCAATTCAGCCCCGGACGAGCGTTCATCAAAACAAACGCTAAATCGCTTGAAACCCGACCGGACGGGCGTTCGTAAAGTATAGGACGCCGTCTGGTCCTCTAAATCGTAAGCAGATTGAAAATATTTGAACGGACGGCGTCAATACTTCCAACGCTTCGTTCACTGCAGATGAAGAATCGGACGGGCGCCCAATGTAATGCACGCCGTCCATACAACAAGAATGCACAGCGGCAGGAAAAACACAGCAAAACCCTAAATACTTATGAACACAACACAAAGAATACAGATCACAAAGACAAAGAAATTTTATCAAATTAAGCACTGAGGGGTTAGACTAGGTAACACATAAACATATAAACTTCACGTAAAACAAGTTGAGTAAAAACTTTGCACATTCTTAACCTAACGGTCATCATGAAACACGGCAAAATAAAAACTCTCAACTTGGTATACGCTACTTTTATTAAAAACAAAAATAAAACGTAAGAAAATCGAGAACTAACAAAACTAGATTCAACATGACACCTATTCCCGGCAACGGCGCCCACTTTTGTTTGGGGAGATTTTGCATCATTAAAACAAAAGAAAATTTATAAACCTATACTACCATGCAAAACTACCTCCTAACCGGCCGAATACCGGGTAGTTGCTAGTAAAGTTGGATAAATACGGTATCGATCCTCAGGAATTGGGATGTTGACTCTAATTTCACTAATTCCTTTCAATTGTTACTCAAGGAAACGAATAAACGAAAAGCAAACATAAAAACATAAAGAACAATGAGAATAAATCTAACCTAGAAAACAAAATAAAACAATCTAAACTAAAAAGACATGGGATCAAACAAAGCACAAACCTACGTGATCTCAATCCTAGTTCAATTCATGATTCTAATTCGATTTGTGGTTTCACCTTTTCACGAGACATAAACCCCTAATTCCTTAGTGAATTTATTCTCAAACTACGGATTCCTAATTCCTTAGTAAATCCAATTTATCAATCTCTACTCTCTCGTAAGTTGGCGATTTCCATACAACACTCGGTGTAGATTCAAGTTAACTCGTATTTTAGAATCTATCAACCTAGATGATTAATCGATTAACTTGTCATCATTAACGATTAAAGATCCTATCTTTCTATGGTGATCTAACGTTTATGCAACTTCCGTATTATAAACATCAATCGTGAACTAATCTTTCAATTCTATTCTCATGGCATTCAAATCGCATAGAAAAGATACAAAGAGAATTAAAGATCATGAAATAAAACTGGAATTAAATTAATCAAAAGAGAACTCACATAGTTTCATACAAGGATTGATCCAAGAACGGAAAAGAAAAGCATCTAAACTACTCCTAATCTAACCTCGGTTCACCCGAGCACAAGGCTCGGGTGACCGCCTTCAAATCTCAAGGGCGGCGCTCTTTTTTGATGTGAAGAAAAATATTGATGATTTAGGGTTGGGGCGATGGTCGTTTAAATAGAGTTTTAAGCCGGCCGCTCAAAGTCGGCGGTGGACGCCGTCCGCTTTATGGACGCCCGCCCGGGATGCTTGACGGAGGATGGACGCCCGATTCACCTAGCGTCTCGAACTCTCTCGTATGTGAATTACAATTCGAACGCTCGCTCACTTTATCAAACGCCCGTCTGGAATGGACGGGATGCGGACGCTCGTTCGCTTTGCCTTGACATCGAATTTCTTGATTTTTCCATCTTTATCTTGATTGATTTCTTTCCTTATCTCTTTTATTCTTCCATATCTTTGATTGATCCTTCCTCAACTCGAATTTTAGCTCTTTAGATCACCTTTTCCATCATCAATGAGTATCTACAACAATAGGAAAACATACCAAAACATAACACAATTCCAAAATAACATAAAATCATACTTTAAGCACATAATTTGTTACATTTTCATATTTAACCATTAAAAACCTCATTTACTCAATTAATCAATTATAAGCTCGATTCCTATGAAAATAATCCAAATATGAGGGAAATTGATATATAAAACATATGTGAAAATCACTATAATTTGACCCTAAACATCCATACATAAAAACCTTAGACCTTGGAGTACGGTTACTCTAGGAAGTTACTATCTGATTTAGTCAGGCCACGTCCAACATCGTTTGTTGGTGACTACACTGATATATACTACTAGATCGAATGTCAATCCACCCAAAACACAAGTGGGAGTATGGTTTAACCGTTGACCCATTGTGGTTTTGTGGACTTTACTGATCTTTGGGGTGATTGATAACTATGGCTCTTGGTGGGGGTGTGTAGGATTCTCGATCATAGAGGTTGGTTTGAAAGCCTTAACCCTGTGAATGGAGTTTTGGTACTCAGGTTGTTTCGACCTCTTGTAGAACCATCCGAGTGTCTCAGCCCAGTGGGAGCAATTGGATCTACACGGAAAAGAGTCGAATGAATAGGAAAGTTTAAACTTTCAAATGCAGTCGAGTGGTCTCAGGGTGATTCCATGACAAGTAGTGAGTTAACTGGACCTTGAACTCTCTCACCACTCGGCCTTGCTAGATTTCGTAGAAAGCGAGGAAAATAGGGTGATTCCACGAGACTTTTTTGCTTAAAAACGGAGTCCGGATTCATTCGAATGAAGGGTCTTGGTTAGAACAAATGGCGGGATGATCGCCGGGATTATATCCTTTGTGGATTTAAGAGAACCTCTCGGTCATTTAAAGTCACATGTTTTAAAATATGTGGACTTGACCAGAATATTGATAAGTCTTTCGTAGATTGAATATCAATATTGGTAAAGTAGTAGTATTAGTGTTTATAAATGATTGGAAACAATATGAGTGTTCTATCTGAAGTCGGAAACTGACACGCCAAGATTCTCTGGATGAGAGAATTGGATTATATTCTAAGAATTTGATTCGGTCAAATTCACAAGAATGAGTCATTGGCTATCCCATCCGGCTTATTGGTTAAGATTATCTTTTATATACGGATGCAACATTCAACGAGAGTAGTCCTACCCTACCTCTCAGGAATGACTCTCTAAATCTTCAGATAAAGAGAAAATGGGATAGAGTCTCTCTTGCATAACGGCAAGTCAGGTTATAACAAGTCAATCTCAAATCTCAGATTCGAGCATTGAATAGCATTTTAATATGTTCTCAAGTATCTTTGAAGAACGAGGAATAATATGCTTGTATATTCGGGTGCAAGTGGGAGTACCGCCTGATTAGATGGACCGGCGATGTTTCGATCCTAAAGATCGTCTCGAGCCAAAAACCAAACTAATTAGTGTACCAAGTCGAGTGCTTGGAGGGTACGGCATTGAGGGATATGTCTCATATGCTTTTAGAGCAAGTGGGAGAGTGTTGTGAATAAGATGAGAAAAGTGTGTGCTCTAAAAACAATCGTTGCTTGTCATTTCGTGCAAGTGGCAGATTGTTAGGTGTAGTGCCCGAAAGACAATTTGTGTAATTGTTTTTGATAACAGAATTTATCTCACCTTATTACTTGCTTTGTGCTTGTAAGTATACACTGCTGCAAACCCTGAGTATATCAGTATGTATCCGCTTCACTCAGTGTATGGAATGCACGTGAGGATTGAGTTAGTGGTGATATACTTAAATTGTTAGTCCGTGGTGAACTTAATCAGAGTTTAGGGTCTCATGATTAAAACACCAATAATGCGCCCAGAACACCTTAGGGTGTGATAGTCTTATCCGGACTGTCGGTAGAGGGAACCTACGTGGGGCATTTATATATGATGGCATTCATATAGGACTGGACCGATTTAATCCGAATTTCTCCATATAATTCCGTAATCGAGGAATTTATTAAATCATTAGATGATCATATATGGATCAACCTTAATCCTGAGGTGATCACAGGGTGCTGCTTGTCTCGGGGTAGTGTTTGATGTGTTACTTACGATTCACTTAAATATTTGTTCCTAGCCACTTCTCATTGGCACTATCTCCTGATGAGTGAGTAGTTCTGATTTTCACAGACATGGAATCCATTCCTTCCTATGGGAAGTAGATAGACAATCCCCTTATTTGTTAGCCGTAAGAAAGTGATCGATCCCGGGAGTTCACTTTTGACTAATTAGCCACTAGTCAGTTATATGTACTAATTGGTCATCAGGGGGTTAATGGTAAATAAGGATAAGATATTTTGTGTCGGGTTTACAGAGACATCCCACATAGAGTGGATAGTCTATGGAAGGTTAATCCGTATGTAGTGATTATATCAATGGATGCTTATTCACTCTATGGGTTGAGTATAAGTATATATCTATAATTGGTAGAGTTTGATTTTGTGTTTATGGTGGCGTAATCCGGAATTAATAATTATATATATTTATTCATTCGATGAATATTATATTTAATTATTGTAAATTACTCAGTTATAGGTTTATGGCCCCCAACGCGCTTCTATAATTCGGGCTAATATTCTTGTTTGTTTGGGCCTCGTAAATAATTAATTGGTTGGGCCAATTAATTGATATGCATGAATATTATTTAGTTGAAATTTAAATAATATAATACATGTGAAAAAGACATTTTACGTGGCGCAGTGGGCTTAGTGTGGCGCCAATATGTCTTGGATTTTGCAAGAAATTAGTTTTCTTGGATAATGACATATTGTGTAATTAGTTATTTTTTGTTAAATAATTAATTGGATAAATAAAAGAAAATAATTTATTTATTATTTATCTCTTAACTATAAGGATAATTATATTTTCTTATTATAGCATTATAATTATCTCTTTTTTATTGGATAATAATAATTAGAATTATCTCTTTTATTTTGTTAAACTGATTGGGTATAGGTTTTCTCTCTTGGATTTTGCCTATAAAAAGAGAGTTCTCCCAGAGCCCTATGAGAAGAAAGAGCCACGAAATTCATAGAGAAAAAAGGCTAAGGAGTTCGATCCTTAGCTCCACCCGGTTGGAGAAAAACTTAGGGTTTTTTCTCGGTTGCATATCAAGGAGGTTCCAATTCCAAGAATCGGTGTCCACCAACCACCGTTTGGAGAACACATTGGAAGATCAATGCTTCTCATCCTAAGATTAAAGCTTTTCTTCCTTACTATTGGTATGTTTTTCTTAACCCCTTTGTAGTAATTAAATCCTTTGTTTATGTGTTATAATATATGAATCGTGATCCATCTGCTGCGTGTAGATCTAATTTGTTTAGATCTGTGCTCATATTTCCATCAGCTTGGTCTCCGAAAGGATAGGATATCGGGTACTCGCCGGATCACTGACCTGCCCCTCGTAGGCATACTCGGGGCGTACTCTGAGATCTGATATAGTAGGTCACACTCTTTATGGATATTTACAAAATATCTAGGCTAGAAAAATGAAGGTAATCAATTATTAAGGTCCGGGATGTCTGATTCCCGTGAGATGTTCGATTCTCGAAGCTTAATCATTGAGAGAGATTGTCTCAGTTTAACCGTTATAGTGCTGATATCGACCCTCTCGGACAGTACTATGTGAGGTTAAATCCTTGGAATGGTAGGATAAACTTTTTAAAGTTTATAATTCTTAAAATAAAAATCTAGTAGTGAAAATTTAATTTTTGAATTTAATTTTCTGTCATATTTTTTACAACTAAATCTCTAGGCCACTAAACTGTTAGTAATAGGACTTCTTAAAAATGTGGAAAGTAACAAGTACGTTGTAATTATCAATATATGCTGTTAATTTTCGGAAAAGATTTTATCTTGAGCCTTTAAGAACTTAATGACATAGTATAGGTATGTCACGTATGTCGCTCGTGTAAAACGAGAAAGGACCGTACTTAGTTTACAAAAGATGATTTTGGGCTATATATAAAATTCATTTAGTGAATTTTAAAAGTGTAATTACACATCAAATTTCTAAATTGAAAAATTGGAAAATCACATACATAAGGCGCTGCTAGTTAGACGGTATTTGGAACCGATAAACAAGTGGGAGCCTTAGTCTTATGATTTGTTGTTTTTCTGAATCATTTGAAATATGTAATAGACTGCACATGAGTTTCTCCATTTATTGGAAAAACAAGAATAAAGAGTTACTAGTTAGACAGTATTTGGAACTGATAAACTAGTGGGAGCTTAGTTCTGGAGATTTTATAATCTTTGAAACATCATGAACACAACATTGCTAGTTAGACAGTATTTGGAACTGATAAACTAGTGGGAGCTTAGTTCTAGGTGATGTCCTAATCTTTGAAAATCATAAATACAAAGTGTTGCTAGTCAGACGGTATTTGGAACCGATAAACTAGTGGGAGCTTTGGTCTTATGATTTGTCGATTAGAAAAATCGATACTCCAAGCAAGTAACACTGAACATCCCATAATTCAAGAGCAGTGTCTACTCAAACGAACTGCTAGTTCAAGACTTTTTCTATCTAAGGAAAGTCGAGAATGGGAAAGAATGTTTATACGTGTTAGTCATCTAAACTAAGTAGTTTTAAGGTTAACCGGAAAATTAATAAATTGGAAATTAGAGGATAAGGAAAGTGATTTCGGATCACTGACCAATACATCCTTAGCAATTTTCTCGAAAGCTAAAGTTCTTTGGAAGAACTAGGTAGGTTTGCATTAAACGATAAATAAAATAGACAACGGGCAGTTATTTCAGATAGACTAGTGGGAGTGATATAAGGAAATGAATCTCGGATTCAATTCCTGAGTATCATAGAAAATTCATTTTCTGTTTCGGATTCGTTCGAACGAACGTATTCATTTTCAATAGGATAATTTGTTTGCCTTATTAACGATGAATATAACATTCGTAACACCAACCCAAGACTCGCACCTTTTGTTTGATAAAGTCAGAACCACTAAGAAATGCTGAATAGGTATATGAAACACATCTTAAACAATATAAACGCAAATGGTTTCCATATTTAGATAAACACTTCTTTATATACTATTAATTAGTGCATATTCCCTAAAGACAAGATCTGAAGACTGGCTTAGGGTGATTCCTATCTCCCAATCAAAGGAACCTTGTCTCAAAGGAACAATGCCTAAGTTTCCTTTTCAATCGGGAAAGGGTAATAGATTCAAAGAAGTTACATAGCTTGTTCATATCGACCTTAGGGGTCATATGAAAGGTACAAGCTAGTGGGAGCTTTTGAAGTAGTGACATCTTGTCTAACAAACTATTCGAGACTCGGTAAGTTTATCCAAAATATTTGGAGGAAATCTCGATTTCACTGAGAGATAGAGTATTCCATACTCAGAAATAAGGCATTGCGTAGTCTTCGGGACTAATGCTCGGCCTGCCTCCCAGTGAAATGTTTTCACTAAGGGATACACCATAAATTTGCCTTATATACTTATTGATGTACTACAATACGCTGCTGAACTCATTTAATATATTGGTTGCAAAATAACGGTTTACATTGTAATCAAAAACCGAGAAGTCTACCTGAAAGATGCCTACGCATTTATGGATAAGGAGTGAATTCGGTTCACCCCACTTCCGTAAATAGAGGCATTTAGCACCGAGTGCTTGAAGGTAGGACTGGAAATTTTGTGTACACGTTCAGATCGTGAAATATCTTGATGCATTGAGTAAAGGTTGATTATAAACTTGTAAAATTAGAGAATGACGGTTATACTGTCAAAATCGGTCTGATAGAGTCTATAAATCACAGCTTTGGATCTTGAAGTATTTGTACTCAAGATGTTACTCACTGATTTGTTCAGTCCACATCCAACACCGGAAGTTGGTGATAACACTAATAAAAACTACTAAACTAGATCACTATATCAATCCGCCCTGAACGTAGTGGGAGTATGGTTTGTCCATTACCCATTGCAGGACCTTGCGGTTTATAGGGTAGATTGATCACCTATACTCCTTAGTGGGCTGTATAGGATCCTGATCATAGAGGTTGGTTTAAAAGCTATAACCCTGTGAATGGAGTTAGATACTCCAGTTCTGTTGAAACTCTTGTAGAACCACCTGAGTATCTCAGGCCCAGTGGGAGTAATTGGAACTACACGAAAAAGAGTCGAATGAATAGGAAAGTTTAACTTTCAACGCAAAGTCGAGAAAAATTTAGGGGTGATTCACTAAACGGCAGAGAGTTAACTGGACTATGATCTCTCTTACCACTCGATCTTGCTTGATTTTCGTCGAAGCGAGAAATAGGGTGATTCCCAAGACTTCCTTGCCGAACAATGGAATCGAATTTATTGTAATGAAGGGTTTTAGCAAAGAACAAATAACGGATTCGTTACAAAGCAGAAAATAGGGGTGATTCCCTAAGACCTTTTTGCAAGTCTAACGGTATCTTAATTTATTCAGAAAGAACCTTTGGCAGGATGCCTACCATAGCTTATATCCTTGGGGATTAAAGAAAACCTCTAGGTCATTTCAAAGTCATATATTTTAATATGTGGACTTGACCAGAATGTTGATAAGTCTTTCGTAAACTGGGCATCAATATTAGTAAAGTATTATGTAGATTAGTGTTTGTGAATGGTAACACTGAAATAGTTGGAAACAACATGGGTGTGTTATCTGAAGTCAGAGTCTGACATGCCATCGGGATTCATTCTAAAGGATTTGATTCGCTCAAATTCTCGAGAATCGATCATTGGAAATCCCATCCATTCACCAGGTTAAGATATTCTTGCATTTATGTAACAATCAACGATGTAGTCTACCCTACCTCTTAGGAATGGTTATCTAAACCTGCAGATGAATACGAAATGGGATGTTTAGTGAATCCTCAAGTCTCTTTGGGAGAATGAGGAATAATATGCTAGTATATTCAGGTGCAAACTAGAATATAAGTGATAACACTGATTCTGGCTTTAGGTGCAAACACCATCCACTTGGTGTTGCTTAGAGATATACGTTAGAAGACTTTGGCTTCTGAACTAGGATCTCAACTATCTTGGATCGACTTTGTGTTCTTGGAGAATTTGCACCATAAAAAGGTTTGTAATCTAAACCCCCGCATAGGTTAGATCTATTATTTTATGTGCTTTGATTGTTTAGATCTAGATCTTGTACTTTCCGCTGCGTAATTGGGTGGATCTTTGATCCATCCGGTGATATTACATCCTACACAAGTTTAGTATGCCATAAATAAAATATAGGTCAACTATAGTGGCAGCTGCATAACCCGGAACTTGCAGCTCATCCAAAATATAAGGTACCCCCAGCATACGGCCTATCCCAATCAACCTCTTGGATTTGGTATCATGCACATGACAAAAGGTGGAAAAAAAATGAACAGAGTAACCAAAATCACATAATTGACCAACCGAGACAAGACTTATAGTAAGCTTTGGAATACAATAAACATTAGGGAGGGAGAAGTGTGGAGTGCGGATGTGACCAATGCCAGTCGATGGCAAAGGCGTGCCATCAGTAGTCATAATAGTTAGTTGGGGAGGGAGAATCAGAAGACATACATGTAAAAGAAGTAGAATCATGGGACATGTGAAATGAGGCTCTAGAGTCCAAAACCCATAAAGGTGAATTTGTACGTAAACCATTCAATAGTGGGGAACCTGATGTAGATTGAGCAGACATGGCATAATGTTGAGACTGAGGCACCCTCTGACTTTGAGACTGAGACTTGCTAGCAAGAAACCTCTAAAAATGTTCCGCAAGAGAGTCCGTAGTAGGATTCACAAAAGAATCCACAACCGAGTCACCCGAGGGATAGACCAACGCAGCAGTCATATGATGAGAGTTACTACGGGGATTCCTTTGCCCCATAGAGGATGACCGTTGTTGTCCACCACGTTGTTGTTGTTTTGACCTGTCACCTTGCGTCGAACCATTTACTGTCTGTCGTGCTAATAATTCAGGACACTGATTTGTCCAATGCCCTGGTTGCTTACCGTAATGACAATCATGGCCTTTTTTGGCATTTTACTTGTGCTGTTTTGAGGGGGTTGCTAAAACAGATGCAGATGGAGTGTGAACTCCATTTTCAGTTTGAGTCTTGAGACGAGTTTCTTCAGCCAACAACTCATTAAGAATAGAATCAACATAAGGTAAATGAGTGCGATGTAAGATGGACACACGACAATTTTCATATTCTGGTCGAAGGGTCATCAACAACTGAACAAGGCGTTGCTCCTCCCTACGAGAAATATAAGGTGAAAATGCGCTCAACTCAGCAAATTCAGTCATAACTAACTGATCCCAAAGAGCAGTTATTTTAAAATGAAACTCCCGAATACTTTGATCTTTCTGTGACATGGCACAAATATCAACTTCCAACTCATATTAAACAGCAAAATTAGAACACACATACAACCTCCCCAGATAGTCCCTAACCTCTTTAGCAGTATCATACTTAGCCAGTTGCATACTAGTCCTATTCTCAACAGAATTATTAATCCAAGTAATGATCTTTGAATTACAAGTATCCCATTTCTCCTACAATTCAACATACTTTTCATCTCATGCTTTAGGAGCCACAACAATACTAGAAATATAACCCCACATTTGTTTGTCTTTCAGAAAGTTTTTCATTACATAACTCTAATAGGAATAGTTTTTACCATCTAAATGAACACTAATTGTTTACATTTAATCGTCACCACCAGCCATGTTGAACAAGATACACAACTCAAACTAAAACGACATTGAATCTAGCAACAATTCCACAACAAGAATGACCAAGACAATCACCGAAGAAAAACAGATCTAAAGAGGCAAATTCAACCACGTACCACGAGATATCCCAAAAAACGATAAGCAAAACTCACCAAACACCAGAAAAAATCAAAATGAACCAGAAAAAATCAGTTCGATCCGCGATCGTTGTGTTTGAAATTAACTTTGCATAGGATCGAAGCTCTGATACTTTGTTAGGATTGGTATAACAAGAAATCAATAAATCAAGAAACCAAGAGAAAGAAGGAGAGCACTTGCATTCATTTGATAAGAATTAGAAAACTTAGGGCTTGTCTCACAAGTGGTGGCTTATTTAGCCAATAATAGAAAAAACCAAAATGCCTTTGTGACAAATACAAAATATCTAAAATAATAGATAAATATATATGCTAGCATGATGAACCACTATCATATAGTTCAAAAGTAATCATGTAAAATTGAAACATTACCATTAAGAAAGAAACGTGAAATTCATGAGAAACAATATATATAAAAGTGTCTTTATTCACAAAATTCATAGCATAGCTACAAAACTAAGCAAAAACAAGTGGAAAATTCTTACGCTGTAACTCCACATCTGTGAAGTGAACGAATCAAGATTACACAACTGTGTCCAGATTCATCCACAAAAATGAAGTTACAACCCAAAAATAACCCATGAAAGATTGAATCAACGTGAAAAATAAGATCGATTAGATTTCAATCTGCAGAATTTGACCACAGGAGGAATTCTATCTGTAAACAAGCATTCTTCATTAACCTGTGGACGACACTCAGCTTCAGTTTGAAATTCCTTAACTATCCCGTTCTTCTTGGCTTTGAAAGTAATAAAATAGGAGTAACGTATACCCATACCTCCTTGCAATTCATTAGCCTTCACAACATCCACCAACTTAAAACCCTTCCCTTTTTTGATCTTGTTCTCAGCCATCCATTCCAATGCTTTACTCGATATCTTGCACAGGTGTTTGTAAGTCAGATCTTGATCATCATCCCTTTGAAATTTAACAATTGACAAAGTTGCGTAAATCGAACCCTTTGGATAATTATTCTCATTGAGATCGAACCCGCCGCTGCCTCTGATTTGATTGAGATACCTCTCCCATAAACCCTCGTCGACGCCAGACGGTGAATCTACTTTCTTAGTGGCGTCAAGCAAATCTTCCTTCATGCCGTAGATGATCGCTCGCTCGTAGCAGCAGCTACAAGCCATATTTGCCTTGCCTTTGGGTATAAACGGAGAATGAAACGATGGAAAAATGAATTGCAATCTAGCCCTAATATGTTACTCCCTCTCATATATAGGGCCGTAAGTGAAGCGAATTGCTCCTACTTGACTCGTAAATGATTTTTTTTTTTTTTCTTACTCAGACTCGTAAGTGAATTTTGATTTGATATATATAGGGTGGGATCTATTCGCACACCTTTTTTACTATTGACATCTATTTTTTTATTATATTTTTGGGGGAAAAAAAACGTCGGTGTCACTGGTGTTTTTTGTTAAACACCAACGCCAGTGGTGTTCAACAAGGAATACCAGTGGAAAGTCGTGGACTGACATTTTCTAAAATGTAACACTTTTATATAGGGAACGTGAGTGCCATTGGAGTTTTTTGTTGAACACCAACGCCAACAATTGGTGTTGGTGTTCAACAGGAATAAGAGTGACATCGACGTTCCTTTATAAAAATCACCGGCGACGTAAGTAATTTTTGTGGTCTTGCAGAATAGGGTGAAAGAAAGTAAATAGGGGTGTGCTGATAGAACCCCTATATAGATAGATAGATATTGTTTTTTTTTTTCAAATTCGAACCTGAGTTGAGCTAGTTGAATATTTAAGCGAGCCAATCTTGAATTTCAAAATATATTAATTAAACTTTTCGCGAGTTAATCGACTACTAATAAATAACTGTTAAATTAATTATATTTATAAAATTTATTATTAAATAGTGTTTTATATAAATACTTAATTATTGGTCGAGTCGAGTTGTATGCTGCCGAGCTCAATCTTGTCATATTTTGCAAAAAAAAAAGAATTCTAAAAGATAATTGAGCTTACGAGCCAAATCGAGCTATGTCGAATACTTAACGAGTCAAGTTCAATTTTCCTTTTTATGGCTAGATCGATCCTGGGCCGAGTTTCAAGCTTGGGTTTTGAGTCAAGTCGAGCTCGATCCCTAGAGAGTATCGACTCAACTCGGATAATTTGCACATGTGCACCCTCTACAGTAAATTAAAGAGGACCTTTAAAAGAATTACACTAAATATACTATTGCACTTAAGGACACCACAATTCATGTATATTTCTAAACTTTGATTTGTTGCATGCCCCAAGTAGCTTTGGTGTTGGCCCTTAAAATGCTCCCTTAAAATGTCTTTTTTTAGAAGGAGACCTTTAAGGACACCACACTAAATGTATCGTTTTCCTTAAGGGCACCACAGTTCATGAATATTTTTAAATCGTGATGCGGTGTCCCAAATAGATTTGGTGTGGTGCCCTAAAAGGCTCCCTGAATTAAAATGTCTTTTTTTAAAATAATTTTTGTAAGAGGAACCTGTGACAATTTTACTAAGCGATAACCAATGCACAAGCCAACAAAACGTGGGAGGGAGGAGAAGATTCCCATTCTACACACCAACTAGTTTAAGACATTCCTTAGCTAAAAAATGAACAGTGACATTTCCCACTCCGTTAACAAAGAAAAAACAAACTGAAACAAAACAAGATATCAAGGTACGACAATTGATGAGAGTCAATCTTACTACGCTCCGGTGTGTGTTTAAACCCTCGTTTACGGCACTTTTGGCTCATTCCAGGTAATTTTAGACCTTTTTAAGGGAGAAAACACATAGTACTTTCACTTTGAGGTAAACCATCATACATAGGGTAAACCTTGCCATTTTACGGTGTTTTTAGTCCTTTTGAGTCCTATTTATCTTGCGGAGTTATGCTCGGTATGTGTTTAGATGCCATGACGGAGGATATAGGTGTTCGTAAGCCTGGAATGTAAGGCATTGAGCTCATGAAGGCAAGACCGAGGCTCGGGGATGGAAAAGCTGAAGAAATAGTGGAGATTGAAGGTTGCAGCAGGCAATGCGTATGAATTCGAGGCAATGTGTACGCATTCGAGGCAATGCGTATGCATCCATGATACAAGATGTATAAATCTGGAGAGGTGCAGCCAATGCGTGCGCATGATGTGTAATGCGTATGCATCAGTGATTCAGGATGTTCAGCTTTGAACAATACGTGCGCATGGATGAACAATTAATGTGTGCACATCCAGGAGCAGTAGCAAGTCAAGGATTTGGGGATAAGACGTCCAATGCGTACACATGCATGGCAATGCGTGCGCATTCCGCTCAGCAGGATCAAGCTTCCCCAGTGGACACAGGGCAATGCGTATGCATTGCAAAAGGGATGTGTGCTTATTCAGCAGTTTTCAAGCACAATTTTGGGCACACATAAATAAAAGTTTTGTACAAATTTTGAGATATACTTCTCACACTACATTTTTTCTAGAGCTTCTTCCTCATACCCTTTTTACTCCCCTTAGGTCGAATTCCCCTCTTTTCACCTTAGAATCATTTTCTACATTAGGTATAACATAGAATTAGCTTAATCTAGCTACAGTTCCTTCTCTACTCTTGGATTTTGTCATATTGGTTCTTCTTAATCATCAATTGACATCGGATGGTGTTGGAGCTTGATGTAATCCAGATTTTGCAACAATTTTGGTAATTAATTTCGGTTTCCATTTTACTTATGGCTTTAATTCTATCTTTGATTGTTATTTTTAGTTTCATTATGAGTAGCTAAACATATCATAGCCAAGTCATGTGAAAATTGAAGAAATCCTCCTCTAATTGACGAAATTGGGAATGGGTAGTGCTTAATTGATGTTGTATCGACGAATTCATGTCTTAAAACTTGTTCGTAATACTTGAATTAGACTATACACCTAGTTCATGAACACACACCACTTTTATAAATGTATGTTGTGAAGGGGTGTGGGAAAAGGCATTTTAAGATCATTTCTTATAATCAATTTAGTTGTTTAGATTGATTAGGGAGTGAGGTCAATCGGTTGTGAAATCGAGCATCTCTAGAGCTTTTGTCTTGTTTCGGTCAGTTAAATCCTTAAAGGCGGACTATTGAACCGGGCAAAGGGTACTAGGTTGTTGCATGAAGTCTAGTACTATATTAGGAGTTTGCACCCATGAATGAGTCGATATAAGTGTTAGGATGGTTGGTTGGTAGTTTCCATTCCTGAGATAACCGATTAGAGGGGTGAAAGTATTCAATTGGATCGTGGTTTGGTTATGTCTCTCTCTATATCTCTTGTTATCTTTAATTTACATATCGTTTTAGCATAAGTGAACTTGAAACATCTTGGTTAACCTAAACTAAATCCGAAGACGACTTTCGTATTCGATAAATTCCTTGTCCGACTCGGTACCCTGCCGGTTAAAGTTGGACTCACTATTTTGGCCACCAAGTTTTCTGGTTTCGTTGCCAGGAGAGTTAGACTCCTTGGTTACTCAGGTCGCCTACCAGGAGAGGGGAGATAAGGGTGCTCAGGGTGCTACTGTTGCGGAGCCTGGTTAGCATGATATTGAGGGTAGTACGGACGGTTTCAGTGATGAGTCAGGAGATGAGGAGAGTAGTTCTGATGGGGAGGGTACTGGTTCTGATGATGAGGGTAGTGAGTCCGAGGGGGATGGTAGTTCTTTTGATGGGGACGAGGACGTACCACAGGCCCCCACAGGTACATGTACTGCTGACACACCTGCTGATGGAGGAGAGAGAGCTACTACTGACGTGTTGATCGGAGTCCAGGATGATGTGGTGACTATCGAGGGTGACTTTCTGTTGCTGGTGCTACTCAGGCCCAAACTACTACTGCACCCGTCGTTGAGCCTGAAGATCCAGAATTCCTTTATCTCGTGAATTATCTACCAGATGATTTTATTAGTGGCTGAGTTTTATTTTATACCATTTCATGATGTATAGCCCTAGACTAGTCTATTACCTTTTGCACCATTAAGTTCGATGTTTAGAGTTGAAGTAAGCCCGATGGGGCATTAGACTTGTTTCTTCACTTTTCCTTCATTCACCGTACTGGGATGATTTGACTTTGACCCGTTTTAGCCGTACTTTTATGCATGGTTGATGTTCTCTTTCTTTTATTTTATATGCTTGTCACATGCAGTCTGAGTGGGTATTTTCCCCCGTGTCCTCCTCTATTCGTATTTGTGGCATTCTCTTTCATACATCTCGATATCTATTGCCTATATTTGGCACGGTGGCTGTTCCTCGTGCTTGTGTTTTCTTGGTTTTTATTTTCTCTAGGTGTAGATTTTCGAGATGGAGCTTGACTGGAAATGTTACGTACACGGTTTGCGCCTTTCTTCCGGGTTCAGCTAAGCCTTCTTTCCTTATTCCATTCACACACTAAGGACAGTGTTGCATTTAAAGTGGGGGTGGTAGGCTTAGCTAGGTTATGTGCTTCATTGTTTAAAATTTGGCCATTGTGTTGTAGGCTTAGTGTTTGATCACTTCTTTAGAAAAAATTGAGCAATTTTTAAAATTTTCCAAAGTTTTGATGTTGCATTCGTATGTTGAGCCGTCATATTGATAGGATAAAAGGTTTAGTGGACGTTTAAATGCATGCTACTGTTAGGTGTTATGCCCGAAAGATAATTTTGTAATTGTTTTATTTAATGAATGAATTGACATTATTATTCATATTTATTATTCTCATATTCACCGATGTGACAATAGTATTTACACTACAGAAAACCCTAAAGTATATCGTTTATGTAATCACTTAACTCAGTGTATGGGATATACACGGGAGGATTGAGTTAGTGAAGATGTACTTAAAATACAATTAGCTTTGTAGTGAAGTTAATCGAGAGTATCGGTCTCTCCTTTAACGTGCTATTAATGTGCCCAGAACACAATAGATGTGATTGTCTTATCCGGACTTTCGGTTAAGAGAACCTAGTGGGGCATTTATATATGATAGATATATCATGTAGAAATTTGGACCGATTTGATTAGAGTTCACGATATAATTCCGTAATCGAGAAGTCTTATCGAATCAATCGATGATCATATTTATGGATATATCTTAATCCTCGAGGTGATCACGATCCAACCGCTTGAATCGATTATGAGGTTTGACTTGACGGTTAAGGATTACACCGAGTCCGTGATCCGAATTACCCCATCTTGGCATTGTCTTTGGATTGAGTGAGTAGTCCGTGTTATCACAGATACGAAATCCATTCCTTCCATTTATAGAAGTAGATAGACAGTTCCCTTATTTGTTAATCCTAGAAACTGATCGATCGCGCGAGTTCATATTACACTGATTAGCTACCAATGAGTTGTATGAATTAATTGATCACTAGGGGTTAATGGTAAATAAGGATAAGAGGTTCTAAAAAGGGTTAACGGTAACTTCCCGATTTAGAATGAAAAGTCTATGGAGGATTAATCCATATGTAATGATTATATCAATGGACGCTTATTATTATTCTCGTGAGGAGATAAATATAATCTCATAATCGGAGGAGTGCAGTCACGGGATTATGGTGGCATATTCCTGTGATTGATTTATCGAATATAATTATTCTGTTCGTAAGGTAATTATTTATTTGATTTATCGGAGCCGCTGATTATTAGTCCATGGTCACCGACGTGCCTCCAAATATAGCATAGCTATTCTCGGACGTCGAATCCTAATAATATTAATTTAGTTCTTCTTAGAATTTAATTAAAACGATATGTGAATTAATTGTTTAGTGAACTATTAAATTAGTTGGGCTAAATAATTAAATATGTGAAAAAGACATTTTTCATAATCTTGGCCCAATTTAGTGTGTTAGTCACAAATAAGAATTTTCGGCCCCCCCTCATGTTTTAGGAAACAAGAAATTGTTTTAAGACATATGCACAAAATATTTATTGGATAAATATTTATGGTAAGAAATAAAGATAAATATTATTCTAGATTTGTTCTAGAATATTTTGGGATTATCTTTATTTATTGGATTTATTTATTTGCAAAATAAAATCCTTGGAGGACAAGGATTACTCTCCTATATAAAGAGAGTTCTCCCAAGCCTAAAACACACACATAATTTCGACTTCACCTCTTAGAGAGGAGAAGAATAAAATTCGGCCAAGGGGGAAAGGAGGAAAATCTTGGAGGTCTTCCGGGTAGCATATCGGAAGGATTCGAGATGAGGATTTCTTTCCACCGGGAGTTGTTCGGATCACACGTGCGGAAGATCGTGGTGCTCTTCACACAATCTTTTATTCTTTCTATTGCGGTTCTTCTACTTGGATTTTGAGATCCAAGAGGTATGTTCTACAACCCCCTTGTAGAGTAGATCTAGTTATTTTATTACGTGTAATTTATAGATCTAGATCCTTAAATCGCTTCCGTTGCGGATGGTATTACTAACAGTGGTATCAGTCGCCAAGGGGATATATATTTATACGTATAAAATATTAGATCTAGGAGTGGAAAACATGTAGATTTTATTGTCCCAATTTTTTTTAATAAGGGCCGATGCATGTTTATTATATTTTTATGTTGCGATTGTTGTGGTTTGAAGAGATGGATTGGGGTTGATATTTTTTACCCGTAGATCTATTTTATAGCTCTTTTGATTAGTATCACTTGAGCATAGGACTTGTAATTTAATTTTATGCAACTCGAAAATTGTAAAGATGGCTCATTTGTAATTTTAATTTTAATCCGGGTTCGAGACGACGAAGATGATGTATTGAAGATCATCAAAAATGTAATAACGGGAGGAGGCCGATTGTTTTATTTTATTTTTTCCGGCAAAAAAATTTGGTCACGGCTAAATTTTTTTTTTTTTTTTTTCCATGCGGCAATTTTTTTTTTTGTTTTTAGTTCACAGCAATCTAAAAGTTGCCCTAATTTGCATGGCCGAAAGGCGTAATGAAAAAAAAAAGAGAAAGTTTCCCTTTCTTTTGAACTTGGCCGAGAGCTTTTAATAAATAAATAATAAGTTTTTATAAAACAATTTGATAATATAGATATATTTTAAATATATTGGTATATTACGGTCTCCTCTCCTAGTCGTTCGTGGTTCGTGTCAAGATCGAAGGTTTGAGATCCGGAAATTTCAAGATCAAGATCGAAGGTCGAGTTTTGAAGACTTAGAATTAGTTTTACTTTTCCTTAAAAAATAGGTTAGTCGGGGGTACCAACGATCCATCTCGGTGTTTAAAGTTTCCGCAATTTATTTTTTATGTGTTTGATCATAAAATAGATATTAAACGGAATTACCATGACATGCATCATATCATAAATCCACTCCATGCATACATGTAGAAAATTAAAATAGGCATGTATACAAACTCACGTAATTAGTTGAAATTTAATTAATACGTGGTAATTAATTAATTTAGTAACTAATTAAAGATCCGAGGACGGGTTATGAAATCGTTAAGCCTTTCGGTGTGTGTTCTCGGTGAACCACCGTAAAAGCCCAAACGAGATCACGTTTTCGATTCGTAGTGTCTACGAGATTGAATGATGGTAAAAGAACAATAAATCTTGGATAAAAACGGTTCGCCTATAGGTTGGGTGGTCAACTGAGCTTTGCTCGACCGACTGAACCCTCCTAGTGTGATTGATGGGAACCAACTTTACTGTACATTTATGTACGGTTTAACCCACGGTTATCACATTTCTAGCATATTTTTGGGTGGTTTAGGCCTTTTTGTAGAGCTTTATCATGAGAATAATGCACGGGGAGTGAAAACGACAAACAGTAGGAAAGCCCCTCTTTTTATCGATATTTGGCCCTACTCCGGACACTTTTACCCCCGGGATATCGTCTGGTATGTTATTTGCACAATATTTCAGGGTTTAGGTGATCCGGGGACCCGGAAGGAGATATTTGGTGATGAGAATGATCAAGGGGAGGAGAAAAGTGAAGAAAAGAGAAACTGGAGTTCGGGACTCAACCCTTCAATCCCCTTCAGATGCAGATTCAACCAGGATGGCGGCATTTTCAGGATCTGACTTCTTCATGAAAGTTGTAGATAATTTCAAGATATTTCCAATGCAATTTGAATCACCTCAATCGGATCTTGGACAAAGAATTTATGAAGGGTTTACTGCAGCGCTGTCGGAAACGGAGCGAGCTGAAGGCAGAAGTTGGAAAATGAATACAGAGAATTATCCGTACGGACCATGGCCCATCCGTACGGACAAGAACCTGAACTGTCCGTACGGACACATTCCCAATCCGTACGGATAGCCTAAATTCGCCCTAAAGTATAAATAGCAGCTCAAACGATTTCATACGAGAGTTTTTTTTTTTTGACGATTTGGAACACCTTAGGCCGTTTTGGGGCGATCTCCCTCATACGGAAGCGTACGATTAAGTGCCATATACCGTTTCGATCGTCCTTCGATTTTTCCTAAAACACTATCTACATCACAACATTAGATTTTTACAGTTTGATTGTCAGAAATTGATTCTTTGGCTACGGTTTTGTTTGGATCATTAATTCTTCAATAAGTTAGGTATGAATTCTTATTTCTTTATCGTTCTTGTAATGATTTCTCTTATTGTTCCTCGCTTTAGTCATATTATGAGTAGCTAAGTTCCTTGTATGGCCGAATTATGTGAAGGCGGGTAAACGCTCTCAGAGGGATGAACTCGGGGGGTAGTTTAGCGCGTAGTTAAACGTTTTAACGGGTAATTTGCATCACGAAACTTGATTAAACAAATAAAATGAATTAGCTTGACAACCTAGTTCGTTATCTCACACACCATAGCTTATAAATGTATGTTACGGCTAGGTGTGGGAACCGGGGTTTCGGGACCGTAGAAGTTAAGGCTTAAAAGGTAGTTTGACACCTACCTGTGTTCTAGGTTGACACCCTAGGCGTTGAGTTCTTTTCTGATACGGGGTTTACAACCTTAGGCTTTACTCGTTGGACAGTTAAGATAGGAAACTCCCCCGAGATAGTCGTTTTGAGAGTAAATTAGCTACCTGGATCATAGTTCGGCCATACCTCCATTAAACGTAAAAGAAACCGATTAGTATAATATTTCTTTTATGCAATAGTATAACGTCCTAATTTTCTGGTTGACCTGAACTGAGTGCTAAGTCAGCTGTGGTACTCAAAGCCAATCTCTGTGGGTTCGACCTCGGACCCCTCAAGCACTACCTACAATCGATCCGGTCCACTGCCGGTTAGAAAGTAGATTTTGCTAAGGTTTCGAGTTTTTACTTGATTAACCGGATTGCAAAAACCCTCTTATCAAGTGGGCGCCGTTTCCGGGGACTGGCTGCATTTTGATATCACACACGTTGACCGAAAGCTTGGGCTTAGGTCATTTTTTTATTATTGTTTTTTCTTGCTGTTTTATTTTGTTGGAAATATTTTGCTGAAGTGCCACACCACCTATTGATGAGGTGGTGGTGACGAGACACTGTGATTGTTTTCGTGTTGTTTTCTGTGATTTTGCAGCTTGAGCTTAAATGGATGGATACTCTAAACAATACAACTTATATGAAGAACAATCTGCCTACCAACCTTGGGCACCTGAGCTTGGTCAAAATCAGTATTATCAACCTTATGACCAAGAGCAGGGTGCGTCCATGGGATGTGGAATGGATGACGATTATCGATATGATGATGGGAACTATAATAGACAGAATTCTGAGGGCAATTGGAACCAGAATCAGTCGGGAAACTGGGGAGGCAACCAAAACAGTCAATGTTGGGGGCAGGATCAGGACAACCAGACCTGGAACCGGAACGACACTCCGAATAATCAGGATTTCAAGCAAAATCAAAGCCAGCATGACTACAATTGGAGCCAAAATCAAGGACAAGGAAATAATCAGAATTATGACTCGAAACAAACCGTGGAATTGGAGCTCTCAAAATCAAGACTTGCAAAGCAGATTGACCTCGCTTATCGTCAAGAGGAACGAAGTTGGTATTATTTAGGAGCTGATTGAAAGGGTTTCTATGGCTATGGATGAGGAAGTGTCGGCACATCAATTGATCGATTGGTTGAACCGGATGTTGGTGTTATATGCAGAGACCGCGGATGTTTTGAAACGGGCTTGGGAGATTCAAGACAAGTTTTCCAGCGGGGAGTATAGGACCTGCCCAGCCAATGAAGATTGGTCCCATATGAGAGACATGCTATTTTGGATGTCTCAGGATATCGTGTCTCTCATTAAGGCCCGGATGCCGGATCAAAAAGAAAAGTCTTGCACACAAAAGGGGATTGAGGTTGGTGACGTGACCCTCATTGAAACGGTCCGGGTAGATAGTGATATTGACGAGTCAAGTTGCTATAATGAGGTGCTCGTCCTGGAGGATCCAGTGGTTGAGTTGGCTTTATCACCGCCACCCCCCATTGTAGTATTTGATTGTATCAGATTCCATGTTCTACCGAGTGAACTTCCGACAAGTGAGCTAAAAAATGATGATGTTTTGGTAGAGTCCGTGGTGCAACCCACCATTTATAGGAGTGAGCAAGACTGTTTTGGTGATGGCACGGATTCAGTCTGGGATGAAGATGAGCCGCAAGACTTGGAGATGGAAGATGTGCAAATGTTATCTATTACACCGCCTTCCGATAATCCACAAGACAATGTCGTGGAGGGGTGCATAATAAACTTGAGTACATTCTTTGAGAAGCCAGAGATTGAGATGCAAGAGATTGATATGGGATCGCCCATCTCTCCATTAGTTGATGATGTACCATTAGAGTCGGTGGAGAGTTTTTATGAGTATGCCAAGCCACTTGTAGTGGAGCCTACCTCAGTTTTGGGTGAGCCGGAAGCTTTTGGTATTGCCATGCTCTAGGGCATGGAGGATACCCATGATTGTAAAGTGGGGGAGGTGGAACTGTTGTCTACCATACCACATCCCGACGATGACCATCATGACACCTTGACGAGAGGTGCGATAGATTTATTTGAGGTCGTCGATCCGGTGGGATTCGAAACCGAGGAGAAGATGGGACAGCTCATTCTGCCGCCTAGCTCGCTAGTGGTTCGAGGTCATGTGGATGAGCCCATTATGTTGACACCCCCGGATAGATTGGTCATCTCTGATATACCGGTCCCGGATTACTACTCCTCCCATTCTCGTGCGGATGAGTTCTACGAGGTTAAGTTCGAAGGGTCCCGGGTGGAAGACGCATACGAGGTGATAGAGAGGAAAGACCACGGTGGTGGGGTGATTTTAAGAAGAGGATGATCCGGAAAGTCGACAAGCGGAGATTTTCTCGGATGGGAAGTTCTAGCAACAAGAGCCCGATGGGTAAGTTTCTCATGAATTCTATTTCTGTGGCTCTTGCATTGTTTGGTTATCGTAAGTTGTTGGTCTTCCTGAGTTCAGATTTTGGTTAATGATTTTTTTGATGCTTGCGTGTTAGAAAAAATTAGGGTGAGAGTCGTTTTGAGTTTGTTTGTTATGATTTGTGAGTGTCATCTGGTCGAGCCAACGACGTAAAACAAAGGCGCTAGGTGGGAGGCAACCCACTGAAATAAGGAAATCATTTTGAATAATGATGATTTTTTTTTTTTTTTGTTTTTTTTTTGTGCGTTTGAGTCTGCAATGTTCTCCTTTTGAGGGTGTATGTTTGATGCTACATTTGTGGATCGAATTTTTTGACGTGGTCGAGTCTCTATTTTATAGTACCCAATTCCTGTGCATGTTTTGGGCACGTGGACTATATCCCGTGCATGCTTTGTTTGGTTTCTGTTATCATGCTTTCAGGGAATCAGGATGAGATTTTTGGGGACTATCACGGGATTCGATTGCGGCGCTTTTTCGGGCTACTAAGCTAAGTCTTTCCTTCTTTTTCGTTTACACACCGAGGACGGTGTTTCACTAAAGTGGGGGGTGGGATGACTTAGCTTAGCTTATTTTCATTTGATTTATACTCGAGATATGCCGTTATGTGATTTAAACTTAGTTGTTACTCGTCTTCGAGCCGATTTCTAGGCGTTTTCAAATTTTTCCAAGGTTTTAACACCGCGATGTATGCATGTTTTTCACAATTGAGTTGGTAAACGGTTGTTAGCCTTGTGAATGTCTTACAGTGAGTCCACCTTTTCACGATACGGAACACATTTAATATACGTTTGACGACGTTTGTACTTAGTACGATTGCTTTACACACCTGTACCCCTAGTTTTGAGGCGAAATAGAAAGGTTTCACCTTGGTAGGTTCGGAATGACGGGAAAGGCGTTTCTTTGAAGCGACCAGAGCCAAAAGCCAACATCCCAACATTATCCCTCTAAACCCTCCTAAGCCTTGATAGGAACGGTCTGACCACCGTCCGAATTTTGTGCCGTTTTTGGTTACTTAGCCTATAATTCCTAGCCCTAAGCCGATAATTTGGTCACGTTCCCTTTTGACTACCCTACGAGTGGACTTAGTTGTTTCCTTTAGACACACTTGCCAAGGCAAGTGTGGGGTGGGAGAGAGTATGTGAAATGATATGAGGAGGGAGTTTTGAGCTAACATCTAGAAGGGGAGGAGCTTGAGGGAATCTTCGATGTGGCCTTTGGTTCGAAAGAAAAGTCTTGTTCCTAAAAAAAAGAGAAAAAAAAAAGAAAAAAAGAGAAAGTAAGAAAGTCAATAAAGTCGAACCAAAGAAAGCCGGAAAAGGACTATGCGTATTAGCTAATATGATGTTGAGTTTGGATGTTGTTCTACTGGAAATTCGAAAGAAGTTTGGTGGTTTTCTATGATCGAGTTGAGGGAGTACACGCAATGATTAGGTTCACTCGTGCCTTCTTTTCTCCAGTCCCAAATTATCTTTCGATAACCCCCGTCCGAGCCTAACGTTATAACCTTTCAAGTCCTACCTGACCGGAATCTCTGGCCCTGGTGAACCACGATTAGTGGAGACTCAGGAAGGCGAGGATTGTGTGCGATCGTTTGTCCGTATTCCAAGCCAAGAATCGATTGAGTATAAGTCGTCAGTCATTCACCACACACTCACTCCATTTCGTGATCTTGTGGAGTCAAGGTATTACATTCACTTGTCTAAGTCCCTTTTGCTTTGATATTTTGAAACGCATGCATGTACCGTAAAGTTGATTCCTTTGCATTGTTTGATCGCCTGATTTACTCGAGGGCGAGTAAAGGCTAAGTGTGGGGTGGTGATGGGAACCAACTTTACTGTACATTTATGTACGGTTTAACCCACGGTTATCACATTTCTAGCATATTTTTGGGTGGTTTAGGCCTTTTTGTAGAGCTTTATCATGAGAATAATGCACGGGGAGTGAAAACGACAAACAGTAGGAAAGCCCCTCTTTTTATCGATATTTGGCCCTACTCCGGACACTTTTACCCCCGGGATATCGTCTGGTATGTTATTTGCACAATATTTCAGGGTTTAGGTGATCCGGGGACCCGGAAGGAGATATTTGGTGATGAGAATGATCAAGGGGAGGAGAAAAGTGAAGAAAAGAGAAACTGGAGTTCGGGACTCAACCCCTCAATCCCCTTCAGATGCAGATTCAACCAGGATGGAGGCATTTTCAGGATCTGACTTCTTCATGAAAGTTGTAGATAATTTCAAGATATTTCCAATTCAATTTGAATCACCTCAATCGGAGCTTGGACGAAAAAGTTATGAAGGTTTTACTGCAGAGCTGTCGGAAACGGAGCGAGCTGAAGGCAGAAGTTGGAAAATGAATACAGAGAATTATCCGTACGGACCATGGCCCATACGTACGGACAAGAACCTGAACTGTCCGTACGGACACATTCCCAATCCGTACGGATAGCCTAAATTCGCCCTAAAGTATAAATAGCAGCTCAAACGATTTCATACGGGAGTTTTTTTTGACTACTCTCGCGTGGTTTGGATTTATTTATTGTTATATAAAATGGAGGTTGAAACCGTTTTTCTGGACTTTGTCGCTTTGATTTCTCGTCCATTTGACGTTACGATTAAACGAGTTCATAGGGACTATGGGACGGAGTTTAGGCCTTTGCTTCTTTATTTTCGTAAAGAAGGTATAATTTTTGAAACTTCATGTGTTGGTACTCCACAGCAGAATGGAAGGGTAGAACGTAAGCATCAACACATCCTAAATGTTGCACGAGCCGTTAGGTTTGATGGTCAATTACCCCTTAAGTTCTGGGGAGAGTGTGTTATGGCCGCTGCATACCAAACCCCGTCAAGTATTTTGAACTACAAAACACCTTATGAGTCTCTATTTGACAAAGAACCGGATTTATCGATGCTTAGAATTTTGGGGTGTTTGTGTTATTCCCATGACCATCATCCCTCACATAAATTTGCCAGCCATAGTCGTAAGTGTGTGTTCTTAGGGTATCCTTTTGGGAAGAAGGGATGAACCCTGTACGACCTTCATTCGGAATAAATTTTTGTATCTCGAGGCGTCAAATTTTATGAGCATGTTTTCCCGTTTTCTCACCAGACCGTGGGTAATGTGCCTTCCCCTCTCCCTTATCCCATGTTTGATAATGTTGATATCGACGATTACGGGTTTGAACTCCCTCATGCCTCTTCCGGGGCTCCACCCTTTCCAGATCCTCCGGTTGAGGAAGGGACGACAGTGACTGATGTAATAAATGATGTTCCGGGCAGTGATGCCGCACCTTCGCCACAACTACGACATCCAGGCAATGGTGCGGAGGAATTAGGCAGAGATCGATGGTAGAAAATCCTGAACTCACAGTTTCAAGACTGCGTGACTCATACTTTGATCGAACAGAAAAGTCCCCCTCCACGCATTTCCGTCCGTCGGTGCACTCAGGTACTCCGTATCCTCTTATGCATTTTATTAGTTATGATCGGTTTTCTGATAAGCACCACAAGTATCTTGCAGCCATTACATTTGGGAATCTTCCGAAGTCCTTTAAAGAGGCAGTTAAGCATGAGGGTTGACGTCAGCCCATGGCAGAAGAAATTCAGGCTTTGGAAAATCGAGGTACGTGGGAGTTACACCCTCTTCCTCCCGGGAGTAAGGCATTGGGAAGTAAGTGGGTGTATACTGAGAAATATGATGAGCATTGAGTTTTTGCAGTGGTTGAAAGAATGATTGGTGGCGTTTGGGCATCATAAAGAGGAAGGTATTGATTATACAGAGACGTTCGCACCTGTGGCGAGGATGGTTACTGTCTGCACATTCCTTAGTGTTGCGGCGGTTAAACAGTGAGAGATTCACCGGATGGATGTCCATAACGCATTTCTGCATGGTGATTTACAGGAGGAATCTCCATGAAAATGCCTCATGGTTTAGAGAAGAAGGATCAGAACTTGGTGTGCAAGATGTGCAAATCGTTGGATGGATTGAAACAGGAACCGAGATGTTGGTTTGCAAAGCTTGCTTCCGCTTTGCGTGAGTATGGTTTCCATCAATCATATTCGGATTACTCATTGTTTACCTTACATCGGGGTGGTATTCAGCTCTGTGTTCTTGTGTATGTCGATGATATGATCATAGCCGGTAATGATAAAGTTGCAATGACAATTTTAAGGGATATTTGGGGAAGTGTTAGATGAAGGCCATTGGGGTTCTGAAATATTTTCTTGGGATCGAGGTGGCGCGGAACAAGGAGGGGATTTTCTTGAATCAGAGGAAGTATGCCCTTGACATTATTCATGAAACCGGTTTTCTTAGGAGGAAGCCGGCTGATTTCCCGATAGAGCACAATCACAAGTTGGCTCTTGCTTCTGGCGCGTTGTTGAGTGATCCAGGGCCTTATCGTCGGTTGATTGGACATCTTATATATCTCAGAGTTACCCGACCCGATCTGGCATATTCTCTTCATGTGTTGTCTTAATTTATGCAAGCACCTCGGGTTGATCATTGGGAGGCAGCCTTACGCCTGGTTCGTTATTTGAAGAAACATCCTGGACAAGGTATCTTGCTACGGTCTGACAGTTCTCTTACTCTCGAGGTTGGTGCGATTCTGATTGGGCGAGTTGCCCTCTTACCCGACGTTCATTGAGTGGTTGGTTTGTTTTTCTTGGTCTTTTGCCTATATCCTGGAAATCCAAGAAACAAACAACGGTTTCTCAGTCCCTGGCCGAAGTGGAATATTGATGTATGGCGGAGATTACAACTTAATTGAAATGGTTGAAACAGATACTGGCTGAGCTCGGGGTCCACCACACCCTGGGATACGACTCTTTTGTGATAGCCAATCGGCACTTCATATTGCGTAGAATCTGGTGTTCACGAATGCACGAAGCATGTCGAGGCAGACTATCACTTTGAGCATGATGCTATCACGGATGGCTTGATTCTTCCTTTGTATGTTCCTACAAAGCATCAATTGGCAGATATCTTTACGAAGGCATTGGGTCGGCAACAGTTCGAGTTTTTGTTATGCAAGTTGGGCATTCTAGATCTTTACGCTCCCACTTGAGGGGGTATTACGATATGGAAAATATTATGTGTTATGGAAAATATTGATAATAGTGTTTTAAATTAGCAAGCCCTGACAGTGGTATAAAATATTGTGCTATGTGATTGATAATGACATACGAAATGCATTGACTGAAATTTTACAAAGAGGAAAAGAGAGATGGAGGCGCCTTTAGTGAAGAAGTGAACTTTAAGGGAAACGAAACATGGGAAAAAAGGGATGTCAAAGACGATTCTGACTCTGTTTCAATTTACCGAAAGGAAAATGTGATAAATGCCATGATTCATGCATAGAGCTCATATGATGTTGAGGATATACTTAATACTGAATAATTATTTAAGTTTATGTTTGAAATAATTGTAATCATCTAGTTCTTGTAGGAAAATGTGATAAATGCCATGATTCATGCCAGGGCCGGCCCTCGCTTGTATTGGGCCTAAGGCCAAGCCCTCGAATTGGGCATTTTAGTTGAATTTTTTTATATTAAAACATACTTATTGTTAGATATTTTTTCATAAATAAATATTTTGGTTATCGTTTGCATACGAGTTTCCGTACGAATTAATGTTATCGCAACGAAACGGGGTTTGACCTGATATGTATCAGTTCATGCATCAGTTCATGATACACGCAACTAAACCACTGCATGCATCAGTTCATGAAGGGATATGCATTTTCAGATACACGCATTTTCGAACTGATATGTACTTACCCTTTTGTGTAAGGGTTGCATGCTTTCATCCGGTGCAAGGAGTACATCCATTCGTTTATGGGGTACTTGCAACCTATAAAAGGCATAAGTATGAAGACGAAAATCCATAAATTTGACAACATCATTAGAAAAACTTTGAGTGTTCTCGGGTTTGATTCAAACAAGTCACTGTTTGAACCGAACACCCCCATTGTATCCTGAAAGAGATTTTTATTTGATCCCTTAGTGACAAATCGTGTAGGACAAAACATCTCTTAAAAGACAACATTATTAACGTGCCTTGGAGTTTCTAATTCTCTGTCAAATCCTAAGTACTACATTTTTTTCAACACTTATCGCGTTTTTACAATCCGTAAATGCAAAATAAAAAATAAAACTTGTTTGTATGTATCTATTTTTTTGGTCAAGTAAAATTTTTTATTGGGGTCTTTATCAATTAGAGTAAAAAAAATTGGGCCTTTATCAAAAAAGAAAATTAACATATTATATTAGGTTGAATCGGATTAAATCTACACGAATTTTTTTTTCTTTTAGCAAAACATGTACCGTTGGACCCCCCGACAGAATTGGGTCTATGACCCGGGTCTCGCCGGCCTTAGCATAGGGCCGGCCCTGATTCATGCATAGAGCTCATATGATGTTGAGGATATACTTAATACTGAATAATTATTTAAGTTTATGTTTGAAATAATTGCAATCATCTAGTACTTGTAGGACAAGTTATGTGGCTCTATATAAACACTATTGTGCTCATACTATTATTCAATGGAATATAATGTTTGATCCCAATTACATATGGTATCGGAGCTAGGTTTCCCCTTTCTCCTTTTACGCCAAATTTTCTAAACCCTAATACCCTCTCGTCAGCTTCATACAGTAGCCATGTCAGGCACTGACGGCAACACGTCGGACTCATCTTCCTCCTCTTCCTCCTCTTCTACATACCCAACCTTCATCCCATCTTCTTCTATTCATATAACTAAATTAAGCCGTCAAAATTATCATCTATGGAGAGCACAAATCCTTCCATACCTCAAAGGTCAAGGCGTCTATGGATATCGACGGCACTAAACCATCTCCGGCCAAAAATCTTACCGATTCCACCGGTACTGTCACCACAAATCCTGCTTATACGGACTGGAGCAAGCAAGAAATCTCATCCTGAGTACGATTACCACTTCATTATCTGATGACGTATTAATGCAGATCTATACATCAACCTTCTCTGAGATTTGGAAAGCCTTACAAACATCCTTTGCTTTAGCGAGTAAGGCAAATTTGGTTCAGCTTCGCACTGAGCCTGCGTCAACTCGAAAACAGGATCTTCAACCTCTGATTACTACTTCAAACTAAAACGAATTGCAGATGACCTTGCACTCACCAGGCATCCTCTCTAAGATGATGATTTTATCGCCTATATTCTAGTAGGGCTTGGACCGGATTATGATTCGTTGGTAACGACGCTCGGTGCTCAATCATCTCTTACAATTGATGAACTTTACTCCCAACTCTTGACCGTAGAATCAAGGAAGCTCCATCACCGGCATGTTCCTCCGGCTCCATCACCGATGAATGCCCCGCCAACACCCCAGCCGCTGCCAACTTTGCCCATAATCAACAACCTCCTGCTCAAAATCATCCATACTGTTGACGTGGTTCAAATAATAATAGAGGACATGGGCGAGGAGGCCATGGCCGAGGCTCTCCCCGCCCAAATTACTCCGGCAAACAGGCTCCTCAATGTCAGATTTGCTCACGTGTCAGACACTCAGCCAAAGAGTGTTACTACAGGTACACTCCGCCTCCCCAACACCCATCCCCATACCACTGACCTCCACCCCACCCCCACCCCGTTCACCCTAGGCTTACCATGCACGACCGTACTCTTCCCAATCGTATTATCCTCCCAACCCCGAATGGATTGCTTATACAGGGGCCTCTCATCACTTCACTAACAATTTCAACAACTCAAACCTGTCCTACGAGCCTTATGATGGTCCAAAAAAGTTCACGTTGGTGACGGCACGGGTTTAATCATTTCTCATACTGGTTCTGCTTCGTTTTCTTCTCCGTCACACACTTATGTGTTGCATAAAATTTTAGTGTCTCCCTCTCTTAAACAAATTTATTATCTGTCTGTCAAATTTACCAATGATAATTCAGTTTACTTTGAATTTCACAAAAATTATTTTCTTGTGAAGGATTACTCGGGCCACGTCCATCATAATGGACATGTCAAAGACAGACTCTATCACTTTTCCACCTCCTCGTCCCTATCTCCAGCTCATGCTCTTGCCGTAACCACCAGCTCTTCCACCACCTGGCATCAATGTCTAGGACACTGCTCCTTTCCCGTGCTTCGTCAAATTTTAGGCCATTTATCTATTTCTATTCCGAATAAAGCACCCACTACTGTGTGTGCACCGTGTCAGTTAGCTAAGAGTCATCGTCGACCATTATATGTTTCTGATTTTACTTCTTCCGCATCTTTGGATTTAATTTACTCTAATGTTTGGGGTCTTTGTACTGAAACCTCTATTTATGGATCTCGTTAATTATTATGTTAGTTTTGTTGACGATTTTACAAAATTTATATGGCTCTTTCCCCTTAAACGCAAATCTGATGTGGAACGCGTTTTTCGTGATTTTTTAACATGATTGAACGTCAATTCAATACTAAATCAAAGGCCCTACAAACCGATTGAGGTGGGGAATATTGCCATCATACCCAATTCCTCAACTCCCTTGGGATCATTCATCTCTTACCTTGTCCCCACACTCATGAACAAGTCGGCGCCATTGAAAGGCGTCACCGCCAAAACATTGCAGTCGGCCTCTCCCTTCCCGCTCAATCCCACTTACCCGTTCCCTACTCGGAAGATTCCTTCCTTACCACTACGTACATTATTAACCGCCTTCCTACGCGCGTCCTAAATAATAAAAGCCCTTATGAATTGTTTTTGGTCGCTTCCCGGACTATTCCTTCCTCCGTGTCTTCGGTTGTGCATGCTGTCCCCATCTTCGCCCCTACAACCATTACAAAATGGTCTTTCATTCCAAGTCATGTATCTTCTTAGGCTACCGTCCATCCCACCATGGATATAAGTGCCTTGACTTATCCACTGGTCGTGTCTACATCACTAATCACGTCGTCTTCGATGAAACTTCCTTTCTCTATACTCCATCCTCCCCCGCACTTACACCTCAAAATATCCTCGTTCCTCTACCGGCATCTTTAACTCCACCCTCACTCTCCAAATGAACCCCTCGGCTCCACCCCCCGGCTGAACCTACTCAACCCGATTCTTCTCCAGCTGTGACAAATTCCCCTCCCTCGGCCTCTCATCCCCCTCGTGAACCCTAACCATATCATCCCATGGTCACCTATACCAAAACAAACTCCTTAAAACCCACACAAATTCCTGACTACATCCGCTACCCCTTTCCTCGGGCTCTTATCCATTCCCATTCCACATCTAATCCCACCTCTTACACTGATGCCTCAAAACATGTCATTTGGCGTAATGCGATGATAGAGGAGATTAATGCTCTTTTACATACTAATACTTGGGATCTTGTGCTTTTTCAGTCTCACATCAATATTGTAGGTAATAAGTGGGTATATCGGACTAAGCACCATGTGGATGGAAGCTTTGAACGCATAAATATCGGTCAGTTGCCAGGTTTTCATCAAAATGAGGGCGTGGATTGCACAGATACATTTAGCCCGGTTGTCAAACCGGTTACCATGCGGTTACATCTTGCACTTGTTGTTTAGTATGGTTGGTCAATTCGTCTGGTTGACATTCAGAACATGTTTTTTAATGGCTATCTAAACGAACCTGTCTATATGCAGCAGCCTCAGGGGTTCATCCATCCTGATTATCCAGATTATGTATGCCGCCTTAAGCGCAGTCTCTATGGCTTTCGTTAAGCTCCTCACGCTTCGTTTTCTCGTCTCACTGAAGCTTTGACAAAGTTTGGGTTCACTACCTCCAAGGCAGACACATCATTATTTATTTACTCACGTGGTGGTCATCGCATTTACCTTCTTATATATGTAGATGATGTTATTATTACAGGTACTTCTGCTCATCTTCTCTCACAGGTTATCTCACATCTTTCTTCTCAGTTACCGGCTAAGGATCTTGGCGCCCTATCTTATTTCTTGGGCATTGAGGCACTCACTACGTCTGAGGGCTTATATCTTACTCAGCGGAATGGATAAAGCTAAACCATGCCCTACACATATGTCTGCCTCGACTCGCATATCTACTAGTTTGACCTCCCTCTTTTCCGACCCGTCCCTCTATCGTGCTGTGGTCAGTGGACTTCAATATCTCAGCTTCACGCGTCCTGACATTGCATTTTTTGTCCACAAAGTCAGCAAGTATATGCACTCCCCAACCGATGGCTCACGGTTAAACGCATTCTGTGCTATCTCAAACACTCCATCTCAGATGGTCTTTTCCTCTCTCGGCATTCTCCTCTAGAACTTCAGGCCTATTCTGATTCTGACTAGGCTGCAGACCCCAATAATCGTCGCTCCATTGGTGCCTATTGTATTTTTCTGGGCAATAATCTTATCAGCTGGCGCTCCAAACATCATCTCACTTTTTCCAAAAGTAGCACGGAAGCGGAATACAAGACA
The DNA here is from genome assembly GCA_026214975.1 of Gentiana macrophylla. Classification (NCBI taxonomy): domain Eukaryota; kingdom Viridiplantae; phylum Streptophyta; class Magnoliopsida; order Gentianales; family Gentianaceae; genus Gentiana; species Gentiana macrophylla. The sequence goes on along the minus strand of CM047807.1, from coordinate 10,894,613 downwards.
CTCTCCAACACCGCGGCTGAGGTTCAATGGCTATGCAGTTTACTATCCCAGATGCAAATCGGTTGTCCCCTACCTTATGGTGCAATAATATTGGAGCAACGTATCTGGCACATAATCCGGATTTCCATGCACGCACCAAACACATTGAAATTGATTTCCACCATGTCCGCGAATTGGTTTTCTCCAAGAGGTTGTCCATCTCCTTCCTCAAATCCAAGGATCAACTCACCGACCTTCTCACTAAACCACTTGCACGTCTACAGTTCGATGTACTCAAGGCCAATCTTCATGTGCAACCACTTTCCACGGGATATACTTAATACCGAATAATTATTTAAGTTTATGTTTGAAATAATTGTAATTATCTAGTACTTGTAGGACAAGTTATGTGGCTCTATACAAACACTATTGTACTCATACTATTATTCAATGAAAATATTGTTTGATCCCAATTACTATATATGAAAATTTTGCTTTCTACGTTTTGTTCAATGCTGCCCATCTTATATTCAATTCCTATATTCTTAAGTATACCATGACATACTTATTATAACAGCCTGTTGATGTTTTGTGTTGTGTCCTTCAGGATAGGATACTGCTCATGGTCAAAACTGAAGTTCAATGTAGGAATCAATTATGCAACAACTAGATATGGATATTTAGGAAAACTGATTGTAGGCAATGCACACAACTTAAATGAATTCTTGATTGAGACTATCATAATGCTTCAAAGAAAAGCTTCAAGCGGTTTTAATTTGTGTTGGCAATTTCTCAATTGTTTAGAAGGTAATTTATTTTGAAACTCCACACAAAAAAATATTTTGAAACTAAACAGTTTTCTTGTTAATTTATCCCGAAGTGTTCCCATATAACTTACCAGGGAATACTTCTGACCGTGATATAGAGTTTCAAGTTGACCTAGTTCCTGATGCAAGACCAGTCTCTAAGCAACCATACAGGATGACTCCAGCTGAACTTAAGGAATTGAAAGAACAGGAAGAGGATATGCTTGAGAAGAAGATAATTCAGTCAAGTACTTCACCATGTGGTGCACCAGTGCTGTTTGTAAAAAAGAAAAATGGCACTATGAAGATGTGCATAGATTATAGGGAGTTAAAAAAGTTGACTATTAAGAATAAGTATCCTCTCTCTCGGATAGATGATTTTTTTGGTCAGTTGCAAGGGTCAAAGGTGATTTCGAAGATTGACCTCCGTTCTGGCTATCATCAGTTGAAGATCCGGCTAGCAGATGTACCCAAGACAACATTCAGTACTAGATACGGGTTGTATGAGTTCTTGGTCATGCATTGCGGTTTGACTAATGCCCCGGCAACTTTATTGATTTGATGAATTGGGTGTTCTCCGCTTACTTGGATCAGTTTGTTGTTGTTTGCATTGATGACAATCTGATTTTTTCTAAGGATGAACAAGAGCATCTACGGAGAGTGTTGCAGACCTTAAAAGATAAAAAAATGTTTGCAAAATTTAGCAGGTGCGAATTTTGGTTGGATCAGGTTGCTTTCCTTGGTCACATCATTTCAGGCGATGGAATTTCAGATGATCCAAGTAAGATAGAATCAGTGGTTTTATGGCCTAGACCTACTTCAAATTAAAAACAATATCACAACTTTACTAACTATCACAACTACAGAATATCTACCACCTCATTGTGACGAACCAAGATCGTCGCTCAGGAAATGTCACATAATAAGTATATATAGACCCTTGATTCAAGGAGAAGTCCACTAGGATACGCAGACGGGGAGCGACAACATTGACAGGTATTGTTGGGGTTGCTTCCAAGAATGAAGGAGTTTCAACAGAAGTAGATTGAGGGGCAGGGTTAGTGGTCACCCGCTTATGGTATTACAGGGTACGCCTCAGATTGTAGGGGTTAATCTGCTAAGTGTTAATTTAAGGAGTGAGCTATAAAGATCAGTAAGAAAACATAACATCAAATGAACTATACTACTTACTGGAATCATAATACGGTTTCAAGTTCTTTTTCGTAAAATGAAATGCATAAGTAAAGATTATACATAAAAGTTAGCAGCTAACAAGTAACTAATCATAAATGATCACTTTTAAGTGACAATAAGTAAACAAGAAACATACCTTTAACATTTGTTTTGAGTTACCATATCCAATGTTACATTATTTTTTGTATCATGTCTTGTTACTTTTCATGACTACTACATTACATTTATTGTATCCCAACGTGGAGGACCTAAACATAATTTATCCCACGGATACATTTTCAAGCTTCAGCTCTTCCTTAACATTCTCAAGAATCATTCACAAGCTTTCTTCAAAGCTCTCATGGCTTTCAAAGCTGAGAGAAACAAAACCCTGGGCTTAGAAGACTTAGAGATATTAGGCTATAAACAACTTCAGGTTCAGAAGGCGGACGAAAAAGAAATTGATGGGGACCGATCCATATCTGAAACGGCGTCCAGATTTAGATAGAATGTTCAAGACAAACATATCATAAACAAACTCGAACCTTGCAATTGGATACCAAACGACGTCGAGATAGACAAAGGCAAATACAACTTAATTGCTGGAAAAACAACCTTGTCTCTTGACCACTGGGTGCTCATGTGACAAACAATGCGACCAAAAAAAAAAAAAAATTGATTCAACAAAGACATTACATGTCATAACAGCCTTATCAACATATGTGACATTTTTCCTTGCCTCAACTTGTAAAACTAACAAGCCTTCACTGTACGATCAAGCAGATCTAGAGGTCGAAACATTTATACTTCCCCGAGAACAAGTCCTTGATCATATGCCAGACTCGTATAGGTACGAGCAGAGGTCGAAACATCTACATAGGATTGGAATTCCCTTTTTCATAGCTCAACTATATATCTCCTGAATTAATTTGTTTGGTTTGAGTTATACTCTCATTGGGACTTGGAACTTCAATAAGAGTTCTGGAGTTATTGTGTGCATCAGATCTTTTAGAGTGATACCAAACGGAACGGAGGGATCCGATGTGATGAATCCATGTCAGGTCCACATACACACCTCTGTCGTCGTGTGTGAGAAAGACCGAACAATATTTAATCACAACCTTCCACACTTTAAAATGCTAGTTGCACCATAATTCCGCTCTTAAAGTTCTCATTTTGACAGCATGTGCACCAACAATGTGTTTTGTTACACAATGTATTTCCTTATTTATTGCAGTTTTTGCACGGATGAACCATTTCATCATATAGATCAAAAGTAATTAAACATGTAAAATTGAAACATTACCATTAAGACGAAACGCGAAATTAATGAGAAACAATATATATAGAATTGTCTTTATTCATAAAATTCATAGCATAGATGCAGAACAAAGCAAAGCAAAACACATAAAATTCTTACGTAGAATATTACACATGCAACTGTTGTCCAGATTCATCCACACATACGTGTGTATATATATAACCCCACAAATATGAAGTTACAGCACAAAAATAACCCGTAAAAGACTGAATCAGCGTGAATAAATACGATCAATTAGGATTCATCCGGCAGAATTTTACCACAGGAGGATATTCATCTGTAAACAAGCGTTGTTCATAAACCTGTGGACGACACTCAGCTTTAGTTTGAAATTCTTTTATCCCATACCTGCGATTCTGGGCTTTGAAAGTAATAAAATAGGAGTAAAGTATACCCCAACCACCTTCCATAACATTAGCCTTCACAACATCAACCAAATTAAAACCCTCCCTTTTTTTTTTCTTTCTGTATTTTTTTTTGTTTTCTTTTTGTTTTTTCAAAACCCTCGACTTTTTTGACATTGTTCTCAGCCATCCATTCCAATGCTTTACTCGATCGATATCATGCAAAGGTGTTTGTAAGTCAGATCTTGATCATCATCATCCCTTTGAAACTTAACAATTGACAAAGTTGCGTAAATCGAACCCCTTGGGTAATTATTCTCATCCAGATCGAACCCGCCGCTGCCTCTGATTTGATTGAGATACCTCTCCCATAAACCCTCGTCGACGCCAGACGCTGAATCTACTTTCTTAGTGGTGTCAAGCAAATCTTCCTTCATGCCGTAGATGATCGCTCGCTCGTAGCAGCAGCTACAAGCCATATTTGCCTTGCCTTTGGGTATAAACGGAGAAGGAAACGATGGAAAAATGAATTGCAATCTAGCCGTAATATGTTACTCCCTCTCATATATAAACGGGCCGTAAGTGAAGCGAAATGCTCCTACTTGACTCGTAAATGATTTTTATTTTTTTTTCTCTTACTCAGACTCGTATAAATGAATTTGATTTGATATATATAGGGGTGAGTTCTATTAGCACACATTTTTTACTATTGACACCTATTTTTGGATTATTTTTTCGGGTGAAAAAGCGTCAGTGCCACTGGTGTTCCTTGTTGAACACCAGTGGAAAGTCGTGAACTGACGTTTTCTAAAATATGACACTTTTATGAACGGACCGTCAGTGCCACTGGAGTTTTTGCTGAACACCAACGTCAGTGATACTGGCGTTGATGTTCAACAAGGAATACCAGTGGCAGTGACGTTCCTTTATAAAAATTCACCGGATGACGAAGTAATTTTTTGTGGTCCGGGAGCAATAGGGTGTCGAAAGTAAATAGGGTGTGCCGATAAAACCCCCCTATATAGATAGATAGATACTTTTTTTTTTCAAGTTCGAACCCGAGTTGAGCTAGTTGAATATTTAAGCGAGCCAATCTCGAATTTCAAAATATATTAATTAAACTTTTCGCGAGTTAATCGACTAATAATAAATAACTATTAAATTAATTATATTTATAAAATTTATTATTAAATACTGTTTTATATGAATACTTAATTATTGGTCGAGTCGAGTTGTATACTGTCGAGCTCAATCTTGTCATATTTTGCACACAAAAAAAGAATTCTAAACATAATTGAGCTTACGAGCCAAATCGAGCTAAGTCGAATACTTAACGAGTCAAGTTCAATTTTCCTTTTTAATGGCTGGATCGATCCTGGGCCCAGTTTCAAGCCTGGGTTTATGAGTCGAGCTCGATCCCTAGAGAGTATCGACTCAACTCGGATAATTTGCACATGTACTCCCTCTACGGTAAATTAAAGAGGACCTTTAAAGAAATTACACTAAATACACTATTGCCCTTAAGGGCACCACAGTTTATGTATATTTGTAAACCTTGATGTGTTGCATGCCCCAAATAGGTTTGGTGTTGGCTCTTAAAATGCTCCCTTAAAATGTCTTTTTTTTAGGAGGAGACCTTTAAGGGCGCCACACTAAATGTATCGTTTTCCTTAAGGGCACCACAGTTCATTCATATTTTTAAACCGTGATGCGGTGTCCCAAGTAGATTTGGTGTGGTGCCCTAAAAGACTTCCTGAATTAAAATGTCTTTTTTTATAATTTTTTAAGAGGAACCTGTGACAATTGTACTAAGCGATATCCAATGCACAAGCCAACAAAACGTGGGAGGGAGGAGAAGGTCCTCATTCTACACACCGAACTAGTTTAAGACATTCCTTAGCTAAAAAAAGACCATTGACATTTCCCTCTCTTTTGACAAAGAAAAAATAAACTGAAACAAAACAAGACAGCAAGGTACGACAATCATCTATAATGTTGTCCACTAGAGATAGATCTTCTACTGAGCTACGAGCTTTTGATAAATAGTAAGGGAGTCTCCTTCAAATATCATTATAAAGAAGCCCCATGTAATCGTGAAATAAATTGCATTATACATGGCGAAAGCTTCTCCAGCCAAGACGCCATGAACTCCATCTAGCTTTAATGAGAAACTATTGATGATTCTACCTTCTAAATTCCATACGATACCTCCTACTGCGGTGCCGTTCATCCCAAAAGTTGCATCAACATTAAATTATACACAACCAGTATCTGGGGGAGACCATTTGACAGGGAATGAAGTCACATCACCCAAAGATCTCGAACAATACATAGAGCATTCATGTATTCGTTAGCTTCACTCAAGGCGGAATTGAGTAAGCATTTAACGTACGTAGACATTTTCGGCATCGAAAATAAAAGAGCATCTAGATTTCCAAATATTCCATAAAATACTTACTACCCTTGAGCATTCAGCTTCATCTTTAGCTTCCATTAGTAAAGCAAAAAAATCATTGGGAGAATGAATATGATGATCTCGCATAAAAACCAAAGATTGATACTCTTTCCATATCGCCAAATGAATATCACATTCAAATAGACAGTGGCATATGGATTCTTCATGTTGATGGCGAATTCGGCATAAACCATTGCCAATTCCTCTAAGACGAAGTGTTTGGGGCGTTGGTAATGAATTATTTAACAATTTCCATGTAAAGTGGAGAATTTTGGGCTTAACTTTAAGCTGCCAAACTCCATTCCAAACATTAAAACTAGAGGAAGGGGAAGCAACATTAACTCTTGCGATCGGTACTTCATCTCCATTGTAAGTTTGTAGTGGGTTTTCACTGAGTAGATTCTATTATTAGAAAAATGCCATATCGGTTTGTCTGGCGATCTATTGGTAGATAATAGAATGCTATGAATTTTCTCGGCCTCATATGAGTTGAAGTTTTCTTGAACTATATCAGTCTTCCATTTCCTTGTTGCTTGATTTATAAGAGAGCTAACCATTTCAGCTGAAAATTCTTTTGTTAGGGGATGCGCGTGAAATGAAGAAAGAGTCGACATCTAGGGGTCTGATCTAATGCATATGTGGTCACCTTTCCCCACTCTCCATTTAACACCATTAAGGAGAGATCTTTACCCATCAAAATGCTCCGCCGAATTATCGTAGGTGGCTAGCGATTCATGCTTCCTTAAAATCTCGAGTTTCGAAGTACTTTGCTTTTATTATTTGCAAAGAGATTGAAATAGGATCCTTGAGGATGCACCAAGCCTACTTGGCCAACAAAGCTACATTGAAGGATTCTAAATCTTTAAAGAAAAGCCCTCCCTCATTCATCGGTGTGCAACAAGTTTCCCATGCCCTCCAATGGATTTTATGCTTCTCACCCTCTGACCTCCAAAAAAAATCCTCAGATCAGTGAAGGTCTATACTAATGTTGACTGGGCTGGTTTCCATATAAACAGAAAATCTACCACAGGCTATTGTTCATAGGTGTGGGGGTAATCTTGTCACTTGGAGAAGCAAGAAACAACCTTCTGTCTCTAGAAGCAGTGCTGAAGCTGAACTCAGGGCACTTGTTTTGGGAATTTGTGAAGCTCTATGGTCTGAAAAAGGGTCCCATCGACCTTCAAAGAACCCCTTCAAAGAACCTATCATACTCTACTGTGACAATAATTCAGCATTATGCGTGGCAGAGGATCTTGTTCATCATGATAAGACAAAACATGTGGACATTGACAGACATTTCCTTAAAGAGAAGATTGATACCCAGATCATTCAACTTCAATATGTTCCCTCAGCAGACCAGAATGCCGATATTCTTACCAAGGCCATTCCACCGCTTATGTTCAGCAGACTGAGTAGCAAACTTGGCTGTATTAACATATACAACCCAGTTTGAGGGGGTGTGGAAATATTACCTTGTTGTAACACTTTACTTATGTGTAACATGACATATTGATTGTATTATATAAACAATTAATATGTCATAAAGAAACTCTATTTTGTCCTTTTATGCAATAGCCGACTCTAGCACTTAATACTAGCCGACTCTAGCATTTAATACTCTACTCCTAGTACTTATTACTCTACTAGGACCTTTCTTATTCATGCTTGTATCTATTAATACTCATTCTTTTCTCATGAATAAACAAGTTGAGTTTACTCTAGTATTATTACTTTCTCAAACTCTCTTCACAATGTAACATAGATAATTGCTCGTATGGTGCTAACAGACTTAGCAGATGGGAGTGTATTTTAATGCAACATATGTGGTAGATGTATAGATCAATATGTGTTACCGATCTTCTACCCCTTACTGAGTACAAAATGTACTTACCCCTTTTCCTTATTGTACCCCATCCTGAGAAGATTGGCAGGTAGATGAGTTTGGCTATGACGATAGTCAAGATGAAGACGTTTGAGCTTGGAGTTCGAAATGAAGTTTATTTTAATTTTCATTGTTTCAATAATACTTTGGAATTGTAAACGTTTAACGTTTGAGATGCCACTAGTCTTTAGCTTCCAGTTTTATCTTTTTTTATTTGGGATTGTAATAGTTTAAACAACATTTAATTCCGTTGTTTCTTTTGAGGATGTTCTTAAACTTGATTTGGAACTTTGATCGATCTGTTTCGTTTGTCGTTTGACATTCATGGGGTGGTTCTTTTAAGTCTTCCGCTTTGCAATTGATATTAATGTATGATGACGTAGGCTTACGTATATTTACTTCTTTGATTTATTAAAGAAAAAAAATAATATATGCATGCCGGGCGTTCTTTCCGGATAAGGACTCGGTGTCCGGAACGGGGCGTCACAGTTGGTATCAGAGAAAAGTTTCCTTATTAAGTCTAAGTTCGTAATTAAGCTTTAATGTATAGTTTTCTTTAGCAGCTTAGCTAATCCTATCTTGCCTCTTATTACAGAAGATGGTTAGATACGACACCAGAGCTCATCCTAGTGTTCCAGGTCCATCTCGTGCACCTCAGGATGGAGATACGGCCTGTAGTGAGTCCAGTTGTACTCAGGGAGTTACGGTTTCTCAAGGGTTGCAACCTCAGAATCAAGGTGTAGAACATGGTCAAGAACATGGGTTGGTTCAGAATCAGACTCAGGGGTTGCTGGATCAGAATCAGGAAGTTGTTTTCATTCAAGAGCAGGTTGTACAGACTTCTGGAGTGCCAACTTCACAGGTTAATGTTTATTTGCCCCAATTTGGAGGTACTACTGCTGTTCCTAAAACTACCTATACCACCCATTTGACCATTAACTACACAGCCGCATCCATCGCTCATTACAGAGCCACCACCAATAACCAAGTTCACCTCACTGCATATCCATCTACCACTTTCCACCCTCAAATTCCAATGACCTACTCATCGCAGCCAACCCTACATCCTCAGTATGACTATGCTTTTCTTCCCACTAAGTATATGCCCCTGTATTCACTTACCCCTTGAGCAACCTATACTTTGTATAGAACTCTACCTCAGCCGCCACCTATTAACACCACCGCTCAAACCACAACAAACTATCAGCCCTACTACTCAACTCCTCCACCACCACCTAACCAAAGATATCATCCTTACAGACTTTCAGTTGACTCACATATACCACCTCCTTCACCACCAACTACTGGGTATCCTACTGCTTACCCTACCGCACCTAGACCCTTGCAGTATGCACCAGTACACCTGAATAGGGTGGAACAAGAAGAGGCACAGAGCTTTATAAATGTTCAAAAATCAGGATTTAAACAGTTTGATGGTCAGACGGCTACTATTGAGGCGGATAGTTGGTTGAGGACGGTTGAAAGAAGCTTCAAGATGAGGTTACCGGTGATTAAGTGGGCCAACTTGGCCAGTTCTCTGTTGATTGGAGCAGCCCAAGAATGGGCGGATATGATAGAGGATACGAGAGGAAAGATTGAAGATTGGGAAGAATTTAAGGGAGCCTTCATCGATCAATTTTTCCCTACCGCATTGAGAAATGCTAAGGCTAGAGAGTTTCCTTTCTTACGTCAGAAAGCTATGTCGGTAATGGAATACCAAAGGAAGTTCTATGAGTTGGGAAAGTATTCCCCCAACACTATTGCGAATGAGGAAGCTAAGATTGATAAGTTCATGGAAGGGCTGAACAAAGACATAATGGATAAGTTGATTAGTAACAAGCCAGATACTATGAAGACGTTGATGGACACATGTTTGAGAATTGAGATTCATAATGCAAAACCGAGCGTCACGGTAGGTCAGAAGAGGCCTTTCGATGCGAGTCAGAACCGTAGGATAGCACAGCAACAGAACTATAGGAGGGCTCCAGCTAGACCGTCAGCCCCACCAGTAGCAGCGACACCGCCTTGCCCTAAGTGTGGCAAATCTCATGTTGAAGAGTGTCATGTTGTCACAAGAGCTTGTTTTCACTGTGGTGATACAGGTCACATGGTTAGAGATTGCCCAATGGGGAGGAACACTGCACTCCAAAGATCTGACTTTTAGACCACCCCCAGGGAAAGTTAGGCCATCGGGACCTACCGAGTTTTTGCTTTGGATGCGTAGCATACGAGTCGAGATGAGGCGATGTCACAGTACTTTTAAAATTTTTTGGTTCCTTTCAGTATGTGTTCTTGAGTGTGCAATTTCATTTCTTGAATACATGTTGTTTTCCTTGCCTACTAGGTTCTATACAAGTATGAGGTTTACTTGTGTCTGCTTTGTTTGACACTGGCGCTTCAAACACGTTTGTGTCGACTAAGGTAGCCGAACAACTTAGGATTCCTTTTGGAAAGTTAAGGAAGCCCTTAAAGATTAATACCCCGTTAGGAAAGTCTTCTAAGGTTGATCAGATGGTTCCTCAATGCAAGATACAAGTTGGTAAGTACATATGTGAACATGATCTGATTGTGTTGGATTTCTCAGGCTTTGACGTCATTCTAGGAATGGATTGGTTGTCAAAGAATCATGTACATCTGGATTGCAAGGATAAGAAGGTGATGTTCAAAGAACCAGGAAAATCTTCTATCACTTTTCAAGGTAATGCCAAGAATTCAAGTGTTAGGAATTATCCGATAATTTCTGCACTTAAGGCAGTCAAGACAATTCAAGCAGGATGTGCTGCTTTGTTGTTTTTCGCGGTTGATATATCGAAGAATGGGCCAGAGTTAAAAGATATCCCTATTGTGAATGAGTTCCATGATGTGTTTCTAGAAGAGTTACCAGGAGACACGCCAGATAGAGCTTTTGAGTTCACCATAGAATTGATTCCAAGAGCAGGACCAGTTTCTAAAGCTCCTTATAGGATGACACCAGCTGAGTTAAAGGAGTTGAAAGAGCAGCTTACGGATATGTTGGAGAAGAAGATCATCCAGCCGAGTACATCACTGTGGGGAGCTCCAGTGTTGTTTGTGAAGAAGAAAGACGGGAGCATGAGGATGTGTATAGACTATAGAGAGTTGAACAAATCTCACTATTAAGAATAAGTATCCACTCCCGATGATAGACGACTTGTTTAATCAATTACAAGGGAAGAAGGTATACTCTAAGATTGATTTAAGCTCGGGCTATCACCAGTTGAAGGTTAAGGAATCAGATATTCCTATGACAGCGTTCAACACTAGATATGGGCATTACAAATTCAGAGTTATGCCATATGGTCTCACAAATGCACCTTCGGCATTTATGGATCTTATGCAAAGAGTCTTTATGGCATATCTAGATCAGTTTGTTATAGTGTTCATTGATGACATTCTTATTTACTCTAAGGACGAGGAAGAACATGGGAAGCACTTGAGGATTGTTCTTCAAACTTTGAGAGAGGAGAAGTTGTTTGGCAAGTTCAGTAAATGCGAGTTCTGGTTAGACCAAGTGAGTTTCTTACGTCATGTCATCTCAGGTGAAGGAATTAAAGTAGATCCAGCTAAGATTGAAGTGGTAGTTAAGTGGCTGATGAGAGATAAATTTATGATCGTTTTTATGATATTTCGCCCCATTTCTGATACCATTTTGAACATTATTGTATCAAATCAAGTCAAAATTACTAAGTTTTATTCAAATGTATAAGTAGTAGTTATTATATAAATTATCGTATTTTTATAAGTTTTTATTAGTTTTTGTACCGGTTTAGTAATCGAGTGTAAATGTCGGATTTACGTTTGGTATTTTGGTGGTTCATTGCAGGATTATACATTGACCAAGATCCCACGTAACGACATGTTTGAGTCTAAAAGATGTGTTTAGAGGGTTAGAAGAAGGTGCCACAAGTTTATAAGTTCAACGGAGCAAATTTTCTAAGTACTTAAATCGTTACATATTTTCGACGGAGATTTGACCCAGCTTAGAGGCATTTTCAGGGGATGACTTCTTAATGAAAGTTGTAGATCTTCACATAAGCTTTCCAACGCACTTTGAATTACATCAATTGGAGGTCTACAACTCAAGTTATGGTCAATTGACTAATCAATTCGGATTAGTAGAAATCCCGTAAAAGACTCGACATACGAATGGCTCATCAAAACGACATTTTCTGAAGATGTTTCCTTAATAAAAGTTGTATATCTTCAAGAAAGCTTTCCAATGGATTTTGAATCAAGTCAATCGGACTTCTACAACTCAAGTTATGGTCAATTGACTAATCAATTCGGATTAGTAGAAATCCCGTAAAAGACTCGACATACGAATGGCTCATCAAAACGACATTTTCTGAAGATGTTTCCTTAATAAAAGTTGTATATCTTCAAGAAAGCTTTCCAATGGATTTTGAATCAAGTCAATCGGACTTCTACAACTCAAATGGTGGTCAAGTGGCTAATTGATTTGTACTAGAGAAAAATCCCGAAAACGTTCGGAGTATGAAATGACTCATCAAAAAGGCGTTTTCTGAAGAAGAGTCCTTCATGAAAGTTGAAGAATTTTCCGAGAGCTTAATTTTGACGTTTGAATCATAATTTTTGGAGGTCTACAACTCAAGATATGAATTTTATAAGTTTTAGAAGGATCTAGAATTGATCATCACCGGATCGATCCGGCCCTTTCCCGGATCGATCCGGCCTCCCCAATTTGCTATATATACAGAGCATCAGAGAACAGAGAAGGCTGCCCCTTTCTTTCCCATTTCTTTCTTCTTCTCGTCCCTGCTTCTTTTCTTTCTTTCTTTTTTATTTTTTTGTTTTGAAGATCATATATATATATACATATATGATATATATATATATATATACACACACCCTTCATGTATGTATATATATTCTATATATGAATATATATGTAATAGATCTATCTATATATATATAGATCTAGATCTAGATCTCGTTTTCATCTTGTTTCTCTTTTTATTTTCTTTTGGGGGCCCGTATATACATATATATGTCTACGTATGTATGTATATATGTTTTTCACATATATAAATAAAATGGTTATAATATCGTTGTAATGGCGGAATAATTATCGAAGATTGTTGATTTGAAGCTTTGGCATGTTAGATCCGTGGAAACGATTCGATTCGATAGTCATAACCGGTAATATATTCTAAAATTGTTATGTTTATTATTTCTATTTCTATTTATATATGATATTAAACTAAAAATATATCTAGCCAAGATATGAATCTGAATTAGTTAATCTTTTGGTAAAATGAATGATCGACTCTGGTAATAATGATTAAAATCAATTATAATGAATCTCTTTCTTTCTGCGCTTAATGAAACGTTAAAATTGAAAGACCGGAGGGTAAAATTGGCCGAGTGAAAACGTGACAACGGAACCCAGTTTCCTACCCGGGGGCAGATTTGTCCTAGAAAAACAAATCTTATTGAAATTTGTACTCGAGATCGTAATAATGTTAAATCATCAGTTTAATTGAAACTTAAACCGGAAAGTTGAATCGTCAGGCTTTGACAACCGGAGCCTTTTAAATAAAATTGACCGTTTGACGAACGGAATGACTCCTTTTTATCTAAAGGTAGATTTGTACTCGGGACCTGTTCAGAAAAACCGTAACAGTTGTGGACCTTGGACTGATGCAATGGACATTTGACAATTTCATACGCTCGTGTGAGGAGGAGTTGTCTAGCTTAGGAGTACACCGATTCATATATAATTTACACCTTGAATAAAGGAAGATCTGTCTCATTTATTTCTACTAAAAAGAGATTGTAATTCAGTAACGTATTCTTGGCTAGATTCCAAAAATATATATATTATATTAGTATTTATTTACTTATTTTACTTTATGCACTACTAACAATCTAACTACTAACATAATCTAACCAGGAAAATGTTATAAACTGCGACTTAGATCGAGTTAATAATAGCTTCTTGGTGTTTAACCCACTTAAAAGAATTACCATGTTTTCCCGAGGAATACGACTGACTCACCGGACTAGCACTACAATTTGACCCGGTACACGCCGGTTAGGATCTCAGTATAGCCTAGGTAATGTCCGTCGGCTTTCTGGCGACGTTTCCAAGGTTAGGTTTAGGTCTGTCAGTGGCCTAGACCTACTACAGTGTCAGAGATTCGGAGTTTCTAAGGTTTGGTAGGCTACTATCGGCGTTTTGTACAGGATTTCTCAAGAATAGCATCACCACTTACAAGTCTCACTCGAAAAGGAGTGAAGTATGAATGGACTAAGGAGTTTGAAGAAGCGTTTCAGATTCTTAAGAAGAGATTAACCGTAGCACCAGTATTGACTCTTCCAGAAGTGTTTGACAATTATGATGTTTACACTAATGCTTCGGGTCAAGGTCTTGGTTGTGTCTTATCTCAGAATGTAAATGTCATAGCATATGCGTCAAGGCTGTTGAAGATTCATGAGAAGAATTATCCGACGCATGATCTTGAGTTAGCAGCAGTTGTCTTGTGTTGAAGACCTGGAGACATTACTTGTATGGAGTCAAGGCTCGTATTTTCATCGACCATCATATCCTTAAGTAATTCTTTAAGCAGCAGCAGCTGAATATGAGACAAAGTCGTTGGTTGGAGTATGTTAAGGACTACGACCTTGATATTCAATATCATCCAGGAAAGGCGAATGTTGTAGCAGACGCCTTAAGCAGGAGACCAGTGAGTTCTCTATCAGCGTCCCGATGTTGTTGGTCAGTTGGAGAGCTTGAACATTCAGGATATCGGTCCACAGGATCAGGTTGGTTGTTTTGCACTGTTGATCGCCAGTTTAGAGTTGGTTGCTGAGATTCAGAAGAAGCAAGATGAAGATCCAGTTATGGTTGACTACAAGAGAGTTACCCGTACAAAGCCAGCCAGTGGCTATGAGTTAGATGCAGACGGTAACCTTTGGTATCAAAATAGGTTTTCCTCAGGTGGACAACTTAAGGAATATGGTTATGGATGAAGCCCATAAAGTTGCGTTTGCAATTCATCCGGGAGCAAACAAGATGTATAAAGAGCTGAGGCAATATTACTGGTGGCCATCAATGAAAATTGAGACAACAGAGTTTGTGGCCAGATGTGATACATGCCAGCGAGTGAAGGCTGAGCATAGAAGACCAGCAGGATTGTTAAAGCCTTTAGAGATTCCCGAATGGAAGTGGGAGAAGATCACTATGGATTTTGTCGGCGGTTTACCCAAGACTAGAACATGTTTTGATAAGATTTGGGTAATAGTCGATCGGTTGACTAAGTCTGCACATTTCTTGCCAGTGAATGAGAAAATGACATTGAAGAAGTTAGCTACACTTTATCTGCACAATATTGTGAAGCTTCACGGAGTTCCGGTTTCTATCGTATCAGACAGGGATAGTCGGTTTGTTAGTAGATTTTGGATGAGTCTTCAGAAATAGTTTGGGACCAAGTTAGATTTGAGTACAACGTTTCATCCCCAGACAGACGGGCAGTCAGAAAGGACGATTCAGACTCTCGAGGACATGTTGAGGGCGTGTGCCTTGGAAGTAAGGGGCTCATGGGATGAGTACCTCCCAGTGGCGGAGTTTGCATACAATAATAGCTACCATGCAAGCATCAAGATGCCACCGTTTGAGGCTCTATATGGAAGAAAGTGCAGAACACCAGTGTTTTGGGATGAAGTTAGGGAGAAACAGATAATGGGGCCAGAGTTGATACAACAGGCTAAGGAGAAGATTGAGGTAGTTCGTCGGAATCTGAAAGTGGCTCAAGACAGGCAGAAGAGTTGGGCAGATGTGAGAAGAAGACCGTTGGAGTTTGAGGCCGGGGATAGAGTGTACCTCAAGGCATCACCGATGAGAGGAGTGAGACGGTTTGGACAGAAGGGCAAGTTGAGCCCCAGATATGTAGGACCTTTTATGATCTTAGCTAAAGTTGGACCTTTAGCTTATCGTTTGGAATTGCCAGAGTCCTTGTCAAGAGTTCATAAAGTCTTTCATGTGTCAATGCTAAAGAAATGTTTGACTGATATTGATACGGAAGCAAACGTTGCCCTTGAAATGGTTGAAGAGAACCTAACTTACCAAGAAGAACCAGTTTGTATCTTGGAACGGAAAGTAAAGCAAGCCAAGGATGAAGATGTTCAACTAGTGTTGGTTCAATGGAGTAATCATACACCAGAAGAGGCAACATGGGAGAAAGAAGATGACATAATTGTTAAGTTCCCAGACTTCAAGAACCTTCCAGGTACGTTCAGTTTCGAGGACGAAACTTTTCTTAAGGGGGAAGAGATGTAATACCCCGAAAATTTAAGATGGGTAAAAGAGTAAAATGGAATTTATTATATATTTTCCTATTTTATTTTTTTAACCTAAAAGATTATTATAAAAAAAAGATTAAAAAGGATTTTGATTAATGATTATTTAATTGGGTATAAAAAAAGAATATTACCTAATTAAATTCTTATTCGTTTACGTTCATTCTTTCTGAAAATCTGGGAGGAGGGCGATGGCATTGTTCATAGGAAAAGTTCGGACACCGTTTCCCAAATTCGAGGCTTAAAGGTTGATAATTTGTGCATACCGTAGTAGAGAGAAGTAATCGTCTTGTTGCAAGCGTTCTTTTGACATCAACAATTCCGTATTTCGTAAGTATCCACATTTTAGGTCTTTTTAGGATCTTTTTCGTTTTTGGGCAATTCTTGTGTTTAAGATGATATAAAGGTTGTGTTGTTAATCGTAGTCGTCGTTTTGGTTTGTATAGATTGCGTAGAAGGCGAGGATTCGCAGCTGTTCTTGTTGTGTTTGGTTTTGGATCTTTCCTAACTATTATCAAGGTAAGAGGGTGTTTTTCAATCGGTGTATTATTGTGCTATTGTTAATTTATATAATAAATTGTTAATGTGTTAATTGGAGGTTATAGTTTGCCGTGGAAATTAATTGTTATTCTTGGCTAATTCTGGGATTAAATAGATTCAGCCGGCTAGCTGATATAATTTATTTTACTTTTTAGTTAGGACATGTACAGTGTATATAATGTTGTTATATTACTATTATTACCATATGTTCGAATTGGACCTGGGATCAATTCCCAGGTATGATGTCGGGGGAAATTGGCATTTCAGGCAACTGTAGCAACACAATTTTTTTTTAGGTGTGTCAGACCCTCTAATTTTTTTCGAGTAAAACGTCCATATTTGGAAGAAGTCGTCCATATTGGGTCAAAAACGTCCAAATTTGTACGCATATCGTCCAATTCCATTGACATGCATTTAACCTTCTAAAATACACAAAAACCGTCCAAAATACACAAAAACCGTCCAAATGTGGACGGAACCGTCCAAATTCGGACGAAAACCGTACACTTTTCAAACCTTCATCAAATCGTCCAAATTTGGACGATGTAACTGAAACGCACCGTCCAAATTTGGACGATTTGATGAAGGTTTGGACGGTTTCGTCCACTTTTAAACCTAATCGTCGTCTTCTTCATTTCATTTCGTCCCATTCAAATTTCAGAGCAAAAACGCGGCGAAGAAGGCGAAAATTGGCGATTTTACAGAGACTTGATTCACCATGGCTGCTGCTTCCTCTTCTCATAGCTCAGAGCAACTTAATGTGAGTGTTTACGGCTTTGATTTTTTATGCTTCTTCTCATTTGTAAAGTGTTTGGCCGAATGAGACTCATGCTCTGTTAATGGCCGTTTTCATGCTCTGTTTATGCATGCTCTGTTAATGGCCGATGTTTCATGCTCTGTTGATTCATGCTCTGTTAAACATGTTAACGCCCGATGTTTCATGCTCTGTTTGCACTTGTGTCTGTTAATTGTGATTGTTAATGGCCAAATTGAGGCCTGTGACTGTTATTGTGCAATTGTGAATGGTTTGATTAGCACTTGTTAATGGCCGAATTTTTTGTTAATGGCCGAATGAATTGATGTGCATGAAGCAAATGTGTATGTAGTTAGTCTAAAAAATAGATTAATGGGATGAAATTAATGGATATGTGGTTTGTCTAAATTATTCAATCATGTATATGAATTGTAAGAGGATAAATGCCCGATTAAATTCATTACATTCGTCATCTTTCATGTGTTTGAAAACTTTGAATAAATGTTGTTGTGGTTAGTGTGAAATTCAAAATATGTGATAATTTGGTTATATTCTGTTATTTATTTTTGATTTGATAATGCACTGTGATCTATGATAGTATGGTAGTAGTATTGGTAATGACCTGATTATGCCCTTGAAATGATGGCTAACATGGGGAACAATAAAAATGCCCTCGAAATTATGGCTAATGATTATGTTAATTAAAAAATGAACCAAACGACAAAACCATCGTTGTTTGAAAATCCAAAACTCAATATCTCGTGATCGAATTCCATGGTACGCTGCTCGGCCTGACGAGGTTCTTAGAATTGCATGCTTTCCTAGGGTGTTTTCGATTCCTTCCGATCCATTTGTGTCATGCCTAATCTCCAGGCTTTGTATTGGGGCTCTGGTAGGTAGCTCGTAGAAAATTTCATTAGGTCCGCTTCAATAGAGCATCTTTTTCGTCCTCGCACTGGTAAACCTCGCCGGAAGTGAGGCACCCTTTAGCTCGAAAATATAAGGTCATTCTGCTCCGCTGGCTCCGTCACGCCTCTCTGCTTCTCCTCGTCATCATCAAATATTCTATAACGTGGTAAAAACCATAATTTATGCTTTCTTACCCACGACGTTACAACACAATGAGAACACAATACAAAACAAAACAACCATGTTTAATAGGATTAGTATTTATTGACTTCTAATATATATATATACACACATATATATATATATACACATATATGTACATATACACATACATACATAATTCACCACACACACATATATATATATATATATATATATATATATATATATATATATATATATATATATATATATATATATATATATACATACATATATATATATATATATATATATATATAAGATTGTTCTCAAAAATTGGTAAATATGTATATCTATATATATATATATATATATATATATATATATATATATATATGTGTATATATATATATATATGTGTGTATGTATATATATATGAAGAGAGTTTGAGAATGTGATAAACACAAGAGTAAACTTCAACTTGGTTTTTTCATTGATATGAAAGGTGTATAAATAGATACAATTGAGAGAGACTAGCACTAGCTTGGGCGGCCACTTGAGTATGTAGATGTGGGCGGCAAGCATGCAAAAGTAAAAGTAAAAGCTATGTCTATGACATATTAATTGTGTCTATGACATAAAGTAAACTAGAGTTTGACATATTAATTGTTTATATGTATCACAATTAATATGTCTTTTATAATTAAATAAAGTGTACAAAATATCTGTGACGCAATTTCTCGAGGTTCTTGAGCACCTCTTTGAACTTCAATGAGACTCATCAATCTATTTGAAGTAATGTTTGTAATATTTCCACACCCCTCAACCTGGTTGTATATGTTGATGCAACCAAGTTTGCTACTAAGTCTATTTGAACATAAGAGGGAATAGCCTTGGTAAGAATATCGCATTACGATCTGCTTTGAGGAACATCTTTGGAGTTGAATAATCCTGGCATCAATCTTTTCCTTCGAGAAAGTGTCTGTCAATATCCACATGCTTGGTTTTATCATGATGGATGGGATCTTCACCATGCATAAGGTGAATTATTATCACAAAGATAGTGTGATAGGTTCTTTGAGGAGGTTCTTTGAAGTTCGACCGGTACACTTTTTAGCCATAGAGCTTCACAAATGCCAGTATAAGTGCCCTAAGTTCAGCTTCAAGATCGCTTCTTGACATGATGAGGTTGTTTCTTGCTTCTCCAAGTAACCGGGTTCCCCATACATAGGAACAATAGCTGTGGGTGAGACCTTCTATCTATGTGGCATCCAGCCCAATCGGCATCAAGATATAGACCTTGATGGATCTATCAATGAGACTTGGTGAAGTGTAACCCCTTGGCCAGGAGTGGACTTCAAATACCATGATATTCTATTCATTGCATCCCAATGTTGCTCATGAGGGCAATGCATGAACTCCAGCAAACAGATCGACACCATATGCAATATCCGGTCTTGTATGGGATAGGTAGATGAGTTTCCTACAAGTCTTTGATATTGTTCCTTTCTTACGGCAATGTCACCATGTAGCGAGGTATGACTGGGTCTACTCTGGATACAAAGAGTTTGCACCCCAAGATGCGCTTTTTTCAAAGAGTCCATTACATATTTCCTTTGGGAGACCGAGATTCCTTTGATGTTTCTAGCTACTTCCATGCCAAGAAAATACTTAAGTAAACCCAAGTCTTTAACTGAAATACCTTTGCAAACAATTCTTTCAAGTGTTGGATCTCAAGCAGGTCGTCTCAAAGTAAGGATGATATCATCCACATAGACAATAAGAATAGACCTCTTACGGTTGGTTGTCTTGATGAACATAGTGTGATCGAATTGCATTGGTGATATCCAGCAGCTTTGACCACGATTGTTAATTTTCCAAACCATGCCCTTGGTGATTGCTTGAGGCCATATAGAGATTTCCTCGGTTTGCACACCTTGCCTTGAGTATGAGGATTGATAAAACCAGGAGGTATAGTCATATAAACCTCCTCAAGAAGGTCCCCATTTAGAAAAGCATTTTTGATGTCCAATTGATGAAGAGGCCAGTCAAGTTGGACAAACTAGAGAAATTAGTACCTCGACAAAGGTGTTGAGCTTTGCCACTTTGGTGCAAAAGTTTCTTTATAGTCAACGCCATAAGTTTGAGTGAATCCTCGGCTACCAATCGGCTTTGTACTTGTCAATAGTACCATCAATGCAGATGTATTTGATAGTGAATAACCATTTGCAATTTGATTGTCTTCTTGCCTTTTGGAAGAGTTGTGAGATCCCAAGTATGATTATCCGGGAGGCGATCATCTCTGTTTTAACAAATGACCTTCCACTTATCATTTTGAAGGGCCTCTGAATATTTCTAGGGATAGAGTGAGAGTCCAGTCTGTGTAAACATGGCAAAGGCAGGAGACAAGCGATCATAAGATAAATAAGAATGAATAGAATGATCGGTGCATGATCTTTCCCTTTCCTTAGAGCAATAGGTCTCATCATCCACTTCAAAGCAGATCACGAGAGTCAATAAAGTGAGGTCCAGTGGACTACAGTTCGATAAAGCCGAGGTTCCAGTTCAGCAGGCTCTGGGTCAGTAGACTCTTGTTCAGGAGGTTGCTGAGAAGTATTAGGCTGTAGAGAGTCAGTAGGGTACTGAAGTTCAGCCTCCTGAGGATCAGGAGGTTGCTGAGGGTTAAGAGTTTGCTGAATGAAGGGGTTTAGGTCAATTTCTATCAGGTTTCCATCAGTGACTGCCTCAGTGGACTTGCTGTAGTAGGGAGTCCTTTCAAAAAAATTTACATCCATAGAATTGTAAAATCTTTTTTCAGAAGGAGAGTAGCACTTGTAACCTTTCCTGTCCTTTGCATATCCTAGGAATATGCACTTGTGAGCTTTGGGATCAAGTTTGCTTCTGTGTTGGGCATGGATATAGACAAACACAGTACAACCAAAGATTTTTGGAGGTAACTGGGAAATAAGATGGGGGCAGGAGTGTGTGTCCAGTAGGGTTTTGATAGGAGTTTTGAAGCCTAGTACCTGCTTTGGGAAGTGTCATTGATTAAGTATGTGGAAGTCAATATGGCTTCACCCCACATATATTTTGGAACATTTGTGGTAAACATAATAGACCTAGCCATTTCAAGCAGATGCTGTTCTTTCTCTCAAAGAACCCCATTTTCTTTGAGGGTTTCAACACAACCACTTGATATGGACAATCCCTTTATCCATCAAGAAATTACCGAGATGAGACTCATAATATTCAAGAGCATTGTCGGTCTTCAAGATTTTGATCTTAGTGTCAAGCGAGTGGAGACCATGTTGTAAAATTCTTGAAAGATGGGTCCAACTTCGGACTTATCCTTCATTAAAAATAACCAAGTGGTTCTCGTGTGGTCATCTATGAAGGTAACAAACCACCTCTTTCTGTTATGCTTTTTACTCTTGAGGGTCCCCATACGTCACTGTGAATTAAGGTGAATGGTGTGAAGAGAGTTTGAAAATGTGTTAACACAAGAGTAAACTTCAACTTAGTTTATTCATTGATATGAAAGGTATATAAATAGATACAATTGAGAGAGAGACTAGCTAGCTAGCTTGGGCGGCCACTTGAGTATGTAGATGTGGGCGGCAAGCATGCAAAAAGTAAAAGTAAAAGCTATGTCTATGACATAAAGTAAACTAGAGTTTGACATATTAATTGTTTATATGTATCACAATTAATATGTCTTTTACAAATAAATAAAGTGTACAAATAATATAATACACTAAATAT
This sequence comes from Gentiana macrophylla, assembly GCA_026214975.1. NCBI lineage: Eukaryota > Viridiplantae > Streptophyta > Magnoliopsida > Gentianales > Gentianaceae > Gentiana > Gentiana macrophylla. The sequence continues at coordinate 10,872,210 of CM047807.1, read as the reverse complement.
AGATCTTGAACATGTCCTCAGTTATTGAGGTCGCACCTGCCGAGGTAATATTTCCACACCCCTCAAATCGGGTGTGATATGTTAATGCAACCAAGTTTGCTACTTAGTCTCTTTGAACATAAGAGGTGGAATAGCCTTGGTAAGGATATCAAGATTACGATCCTTGAGGAACATCTTTGAGTTGAATAATCTTGGCATCAATCTTCTCCTTCAAAAATGTCTGTCAATGTCCACATGTTTGGTTTTGTCATGATGGATGGATCCTCTGCCATGCATAGTCTTTGAGTTATTATCACACAGAGAGTGTGATAGGTTCTTTCAAGAGGTCTTTGAAGTCGGTAAGTACTCTTTTGAGCCAAAGAGCTTCACAAATGCCTAAGACAAGTGCTCTGAGTTCGACCAAAGATCGCTTCTAGACACGATGAGGTTGTTTCTTGCTCCTCCAAGTAACAAGATTGCCCCATACATAGGAAAAGAGCTTTGTGGTCGACCTTCTATCTATGTGGCATCCGGCCCAATCAACATCAGTGTAGACCTTGATGGATCTATCACAGACTTGGTGAAGTGTAACCCTTGGCCAGAGTGGACTTTAAATACCTCAAGATCCTATTCACAACATCCCAATGTTGCTCAAGAGAGGCGGTGCATGAACCGACTAACGGATCGACACCATATGCAATATCGAGGTCTTGTATGGGAGAGGTAGATGAGTTTCCTACAAGTCTTTGATATTGTTCTTTCTGACAAACAGCAGGTGTCACCATGCAGTAGAGAGGTATGACTGGGGTCTACAGGGGATATAGCAGTTTGCACCCCAAACATGCCGATTTCCTTGTGAGATCCAGTACATATTTCCTTTGGGAGCAGAAATGCCTTTCTTTGTTTCTTGCTACTTCCATGCCAAGAAAATATTTGAGAAAACCCAAGTCCTTCACTTGAAACACCTTTGCCACAGAGTCTTCAAATGTTGGATCTCGGTAGAGTCATCTCCAGTGAGGATGATATCATCCACATAGACAATAATAATAGACCTCTTACGGTTGGTTGTCTTGATGAACATAGTGTGATCGAATTGCATTGGTGATATCCAGCAGACTTTGACCACGGTTGTTAATTTTCCAAACCATGCCCTTGGTGATTGCTTTGAGCCATATAGAGATTTCCTCGGTTTGCACACCTTGCCTTGAGTATGAGGATTGATAAAACCGGGAGGTACATTCATATAAACCTCCTCGGTGAGGTCCCCATTTAGAAAAGCATTTTTGATGTCCAATTGGTGAAGAGGCAGTCAAGTTGGACAGCTAGAGAGATCGAGAACCTGAGCGGTGTTGAGTTTTGCCACTGGTGCAAAAGTTTCCTTATAGTCAATGCCATAAGTTTGAGTGAATCCCCTGGCTACCAATCTGGCTTTGTACTTGTCAATAGTGCCATCAGCATTGTATTTTATAGTGAATAACCATCAGAATCGATCGCCTTCTTGCCCCGTGGGAGAGGTGTCAAATCCCAAGTATGATTATCCGAAGTGTCATCATCTCTGTTTTAACAATGACCTTCCATTTATCATTTTGAAGGGCCTCCTGAATATTTTTAGGAATAGAGTGAGAGTCCAAGTCCTGTGAAAACATGGCAAAGGCAGGAGATAACTTATCATAAGATAAATAAGAATGAATAGAATGATCAGTGCACGATCTCTTTCCCTTCCTAAGAGCAATAGGCCTATCATCAATGTCAGCAGTCTTTGAGGATACTGAGATTCTTTGAGTGTTAGTAGGCTCGGGATCATCGCAGCTCGGGTCGACTAGACTCTTGTTAGGAGGTTCTTTGAGGAGTATTAGTCAGTGTAGAGAGTCGGTAGGATCTTGAAGTTCGATCACGAGGATCGATGAGGTTCTTGAGGTTAAGAGGTTCTTGAGGAAGGGGTTTAGGTCAATTTCAATCAGGTTTTCATCAGTGAATGGCTCAGTAGGTTTGCTGTAATAAGGGGTCCTTTCAAAGAATTTTACATCCATAGAATTGTAAAATTTCTTTTCAATAGGGGAATAACACTTGTAACCTTTTTTGTCCTTTGCATAACCTAGGAAAATGCACTTGTGAGCTTTAGGATCAAGTTTATACATGTTGAGCATGGATATACACAAACACAGTACAACCAAAGATCTTTGGAGGCAAATCGGGAAACAAGATGATGACAGGAGTGTGTGGTCGTAGGGTTTGGAGTGGAGATTTGAAACCTAACACTCTCTTTGGGAAGTCGGTTGATTAAATAAGTTGCGATCAAGATAGCTTCACCCCACATATATTTAGGAACATGTGTGGTGAACATGATTGATCTGGCCATTTCAAAGAGTGCTGTTCTTTCTCTCAAGAACCCCATTCTCTTTGAGGTGTTTCCACACAACTATGATATGAACAATTCCTCTATCTGTCAAGAAGGTCATCGAGATTAGACTCATAGTATTCTAGAGCATTATCGTCTTTAAGATCTTGACCTTAGTATCAAATTGAGTGGAGACCATATGATAAAATTCTTGAAAGATAGGGCCAACTTGATTTGTCTTTCATTAAAAAACCCAAGTGTTCTGGTATGATCATCAATAAAGGTGACAAACCACCTTTTCCCTGTTATACTTTTCACCCTAGAGGGTCCCCACACATCTTTGTGTGTATTAAGGTGAAGGGTGAGGAATGCAAATGAGGTAACTTAGCATACACAGATTTTGTAAGTTTAGCAAATTGACAAATATCACATTGAAGGTCATTCAGATTACATCCTTTAAACAATTCAGAGTTAAAGATTTTAAGTAACCAAAACTTGGATGTCCTAATCTATAATGCCATAACATGATATTGTCTAAAGTCTGGGAGCAGTCTCTTTGAGGCGATTCAGTCTTGATCCCTCTGTCTTGTGAGCAGGTTGACGAAACAATCCAGTATAAGGTTTAGCCTTCCCAATCACTTCTGTGAAGTAGGATCTGGAATGTGCACCGATTCTCCTTAAAAACAACAATCCAATTCAAATCTTTAGTGAGTCTCTTGTGAGATATAAGATTGCAGTCTAAGTTTGGAACAAATAGGACATCCTGTAGGCATATCTTATTAGTGAGTTTAACATTTCCAACACCTTTGCACGAGAGATAGATCCATGGCCAGTTTTAATGTTATGAATTTGGTGACAAGGCATATAGTTGGTTATAAGGTTTTTATTACTAGTCATATGGGAGGATGCCCAGAATCAACAATCCATGTTTCATTGCTAAGGAAGAGTAGAATTTACTCTGTATGAGTATGAGTAGCAACATTAGTAGAGTGACTACCTTCCTTTTGTTGATTCGGGGAAGGCTTTGAATGCGAGAAAGCGAGCATTCATCTGGTTGTCATTCTCCTCCTCACCGATGTGTGTGCGCTTGACTTTCCTCGATAGGTTTTGAGGTTTTGAGGAGTTAGGCTTGCCATGGAGCTTCCAAAGCAGATTGTCCTTGGTGTGATTTGTGCGTTTGCGGTGATCACGAGCGCTTTTCCGATTTTCTCAAGAGGCTTCTCAGATGTCTCAAAGCAACCTCTCGGCCTTCCCGGCGATCAGTGGCAAAGACACCTTGATAGGGTTGTCGTGAGGGAATTTGAAGCATGACTTTTCTCCTACTTTCTTCATGTTTGACTTGACAAACATGGATTTGAGATTTGGAAGAGGTTTGGTGGCAAGAATTCTTCCTCTAACATCATCAAGAGTAGGATTCGATCCAGTGAGGAACACGAATACTCTCTTCTTTTCTATGATGTCTTTATAAAGAGCAAGATCCTTGACATCATTCCATGAGTGAGTTTCTAACATATCTAAGTGTTGCCAAGCCTTAGATAGTTGATTGAAATATTGAGTTCTGAGACATATCCCCTTGCCTGCAAGTTTGAATCTGAGCTTTAGTTCATATACCTCGGATGTATTATCCTTCTTGGAGTAAAGATCTCTCGGCATTATCCTGCATTTCTTTGGCAAATATCATACATCATAAAGTTCTCACTTATCTCTTTTGTCATTGACCTCGTGAGGATGGTCATGAGTTGATTATTTGTTGTGTCCCATGCTTCAAAACCGGAGTCGGCCAAGTGAGTGCGGGTTTTGTTCGAGACAAGTATCCCATCTTACTTTGTCGAAATGTACATTTTCATAGACCTTGACCATAATGAGATAGTTGTTACCATCAAGTCTATGGTTTGTATAAGAGGAGGAGTTGTCAATTACTCCCGATCGGTGAGGTCTTGAGAGAGTCTCTTGAGGTTGAAGTAATGTCGGATGTGGAAGACATTCTTCAGAAATATGAGTTTTGCAGTGGAAAAAGTTAGAACACAAATGGCTCCGATACCATGAAGAGAGTTTGAGAATGTGTTAACACAAGAGTAAACTTCAACTTAGTTTATTCATTGATATGAAAGGTATATAAATAGATACAATTGAGAGAGAGACTAGCTAGCTAGCTTGGGCGGCCACTTGAGTATGTAGATGTGGGCGGCAAGCATGCAAAAAGTAAAAGTAAAAGCTATGTCTATGACATAAAGTAAACTAGAGTTTGACATATTAATTGTTTATATGTATCACAATTAATATGTCTTTTACAAATAAATAAAGTGTACAAATAATATAATACACGAAATATAGACTGCTGAACATGTCCCTCAGCGCTGAGGCTGCACCCTGCTGAGGTAATATTTCCACATGGTGTGGATGGTAAGTAAGGTAATTTTGCATACACAGATTTGGTGAGTTTAGCAACCGACAAATATCACATTGAAGATCATTCAAATTACAACCTTTAAACAATTCAGGATCTATAGACTTTAAATAACTAAAACAGGATGTCCTAGTCTATAATGCCATAACATGATATTGTCTAGGTTTTGAGTGCAGTCTTTGAGGCGATTGAGTCTTGATCTTACATCTTGGCAGGTTGACCACAAACGAGACTGAGCAAGGTTTAGCAGTCCCAATCAACGCCTTTGAGGAATGATCTGGAATGTGCTGCCGATTCTCATTAAAAACAATAAATCCAGTTCAAATCTTTAGTAAGTTTTATGTGATATGAGATTGCAATCTAATTTTGGAACAAATAGGACATTCTCAGGCATATCTTATTAGTAATGCACCGACCAAAACCTTTTGCACTAGAGATAGATCCATCGGCTGATCTTAATATTGTGAATTTGGGGACATGGCTTAAGTTGAGTAATGAGATTTTTATTACAGATCATATGGGAAGAGGCCCCAGAGTCAACAATCCAGGTTTCATTACTAATAGATGAGTAGAATTTACTGTCTTGGCATGAGAGGCTATGTCGGTAGAGTGACTACCTCCCTTTTGTTGAGTTAGAAAGGCTTTGAATGCGAGC